>JABXJD010000172.1:0-552500 GCA_013375575.1 Percina caprodes | reverse complement strand
CTTTCATGAGCCAGGAGAACAAGAAAGATGAGGAGAATTTTGAAACCCCAAGGAGTGATAGAGGGGATAGGATAGAAGAGGGTGGGTGATGCGTAGAAAGTAGCAGACACCTTGGCCACCTTCAGTTCTTTGCCAGAAAGGAGGAAAGACATGGACACAGTGCATTCAGAATAGGCCTATTTTTGAAGATATATATAGTGAATTGTGTACATCAAGGTTTCAAAAGACAAAACTCTGATACTCCAAGGAAATATTTTTGATATTCCTGTTTTCCCTTTGGAGTAACAATTGTTGTCTTTTAAACAAGAATAAACCCATTTGTGTTTTTCACTCAAATACAGGAAAATTGAAAGAAATACAGGTTGAGGATGAGAAACAGGAGGACAGATCGCTCTGACAGGATTAAATCCCAGGCCAGCAGTGGCAGATGTAGTGCCAGAGGTGAGGGACTAAGTCATTCCAGGCCTACTATCTATAGACACATGATTAAAATATTAAGTTTGTCCCCAAGTCACCTGATTTCAGATCACATCACCTCAAACTTATAAAGAGCTGGTCAATGTGAGTGTTAAGTGTTTGCTAAGTGCAGAACTATGCATCACGAAATTGCACCTCAAATGCTAGTCTTTATATACATTATAGTGTCTGCAAAATCTTTAAACCCACTAACTGTCAGGTATAACTGTTGCACCAACTGACAAAGCTAATGCTTGCTAACATTTGACCCATTCAGGTCATATGCAATATTAATAATATAATTTATATGACCTGTTGATATCTGACATTTGATCAAAATGTGTCACAAAAAACTACAATTTCAGAATGTTATGCTAACAATCTGAATGACTTTCTAAATAGCACTGGTTGGATTAGCACAACTGACTATTTCCTTCTTATTCTAACCTGCATGAATACTACTTACTGTGATTTAGATATTTCTGCATGTATGCATCAAATGTACAACCAAATACAGTTGATAAATGTAGCTTGTTGAGCTTAATTTTGAAAACATAACATAAATGTATTTGGATTTGACAGCAGAAATTGATGAGTTGAGCCATTTTTTATGTTTAAGAGTACAAACACTGTGTACCGCTGCCTTCTAAAGGCACACAATATTGTAGGTGAGTTAATCAGATGCTGCTGTGGACTCCTGGAGGCTGTGAAGGTCAAGAGCTCCACCCCTGGTTGTCAGCCAGCTGTCTGTCTGCCCAATCAGGTGGAGTGGGTGAGGGAGGGAAGGGTGACTTTTTGGGAATGGTAGCCAAAGGTGTTGTGATACTGCTCCCATCCAAAACAACAACACCAAGAAGTCAGAGAAAGATGTTAGCAATGGTCTTGCTGTTGCTGAAGTGACTGCGAGAAGGCTCAGAGGAAGGTATGAAAAGCATAAAGGGCAAAAGAGAGGAGGGGAGGACAGGTGGGAAGGAGGGTGAGATACAAGGGTGAAGGTGGAGTAGCGAAGTTGTCAGCGGAGGAGAAAAAGAGCGAGAGATGGTAGGGGAGAGGGTGGTGGATGATGCAGGAAGGTGAGCCAATCGTCCTGCTCACTTGACCCTTCCAATTACCACGGCGACGGTTAATTAGCGCCGAGGTAAGCTCCGGTAATTACCACGTTGTCTCTCGGACAAGAGGCTACACACCCAGATCACACACACACACACTTGCAAACATGTTGCTATGGATACCTGCAATCAGTTCCATCACTGTGCTGGGAAAAACAGAGTAAAAGAAGATAGAAATAGATAAAAGAGATGAGAGGAAATAACAAGAACAGGAAGAAATGGGGAGAAAGCACACAAAAAAAACTCTACAAAGAAACAGAGGGTGGTTGGCTTTGTGTTTGTCGCCCACATTGTCGGAGACGCACTTAAACAACAAACTCTACGTCTAGGAATGGCAGTTGAAAAGAAAAGCTATAAAACGGTCAGCAAGCAGTCGCATCAGCATTAAAAACTGGGATCAAAAGCAATCAATAATGCATCACAACGAGTCCTGATATAAGTAATTAAAGGAAACGGGGTTTCAAATAACACCACATGTCCATTATAGTCTTGTAATTATCAGCTATTTGTCCCTTTTGAGGGATCTGACATACGGACCCCTGCTACAACACTGAGAAAGCCAACACACATGGTACAATACATTAGTACTGTACATGTGTGCATTAGTGCACATAAGTACACACATACATACATGCAGGTGCACTTGTAACATCACATGGACCTCAAACACAACCAGATACGACAGATAGGTCCTGACACTCTGACCCAACTCCTTGCCCCTGCCAACACCTTCAAACCTCTAAAACACTGATATTGTATGTCCTGAAACACACACACACACACACACACACACACACAAATGTCTCTCCTGTTCAGCTGACATGTTATATAAGCTGTCGAAAACTATTCTCAGAGGTAGAGTGTAGCAGGAAGAGTAGCCTTCTTACACCTCAGTCGTGATATGGCCAAGCAGCCTCTGACATGCCAGTTTATGGGGCCATGTTTGGGTTAAAAGACATCACCTTCCTTGTGATACCTGGGGGGGAATAAGGCGTGTGTGAACAAAGCAAAGTGACTCTATAAAAGTGGAAATAAATGTGTACTCTCTAGTGAATGCTTACTTAGTAAAAGTAAAATCTAAACTTCCTGCAAAGCTCCGTTAAATTTGTGCTACATTTTCAATTAAAACAGCTGTTATATTAAGCCAAGTGTACTCCACAGAGTGTGGCTGCCCCCTTCAGCTCAAAGCTGTCTCTGGGTTTTGTGGTGCCATGTTTAGATTATAATTTACTTCTCTTTTTCTTTGTTGGGCAGACAGCTCCATCAAGTGTTGAGTGCTTTCGTTACATCTGTATGGTACGGTTCTGGTACTGTCTAATTTGTATGAAATTCATGTGGAATTTTGAAGCTTTGAAGTTATTGTCAAATTACAATTTCCATTTGTTGTTTTGTTTGATTACTAAAAATGCTTTTGTAAGACTGACCTAGGGGTTCTTTCTGTTCTAATCGCAAAATAAAATAGAGAACAAGTGGAAGCAGACCTGCTTTAAATCTTTCACCTCATTAGGGTAAAGGACACCAAGCTTTGGCTGTAAAGCCCCCTGAGGGTCCACTCTGACCTGGGTGTTTTGAATCCTACTTGAAGGCCTATGTTTTTTTTCAGGAAGACATTTTATTGATGATTCCTTCGTCTTGTTCTTGTGCTTTGTACAATCTTGCTTCTTCTTTGATTAATATTTTTATTGAAGATCGTTTTTCCTGAAATTTTAATAAAATGTTACCCTTTAAAGGGCAAATGGTTCAATAATTATATACTTAATTTCCCATGAAGATTTCTGTATGGATCTATTGCTGTAATTTTTTTTTAATGATAATTCATGTATTTTACAATATTATTTCCTTGGTCACCCATTGTGCCATTAGTATCACTAAATAACATTAAGTCAGAAAAAAAGGTAGGAGTATTACAGACGCTTCATAAATTGAAAGACTGAAACATAATGAACTCTCATAATGACTCTTGGGGTTTTTCCACATGATGTAGCCTATGAGGTGCCTCTTACACGTTAGCGATATTCACATAGACCTATTAAATATGGAGGATATGGAAGGCGTGATATGAGGCAGCCTAAGGCAGAAGTTATGGGAGTGGAGGAGGAAGAAAAAAGAAAATATTTAGTAACAGTTATTGGGTTAAAAGCCTTATATATATATATATATATATCAAATGAGAGGTAGGCTAAATGAGAGTTCAACTCTGCACCACCTCCTCAGACTCTTTCCTTCTCAGTGATATGGGAGGAATATGGTGAATATTCATTTTCAACAGGGTAAGACAACACACAGACACTCCAAACATAATACAATGATCTGACAAAGGACAAGGGGAACACAAAGACTAAATACAAAGGGTAACGAGGTAACAAGAGGCAAAGGATAACAAGAGGCAGGTGACAGAGGCAGAGAAACAAGTGGAAACATCAGGCAATCACAAGAGCGGGAAAACTAAAGGCAGGAAGTAAAACACAGGAAAACAAGACTATCAAAATAAAACAGGAAACAGAACATACACAATCATAACATTGCTAGCAGTGGCTGCACAGTTGTGCATCAAGGAGAGGGCTGGGCATGCAGCCCTGGGGGACAGCGATGACGGGGATAACGGTGGACTTCTTTAAACATGTGGGAACTACGACAGGAGCAGTCGGAGGTTGAAAATGTCTGACACAAAGACATCTGCCAGGTGATCTGCACCAGAGATGGGAAGTAAGTTACTGTAGCCTACTTAAGTAGATTTTTCAGATAATTACTATTTATTACTATTTATTTTTGTGGCGACTTTTTACTTTTTACTCCTCACATTTTAACACGAATATCGGTGCTTTCTACTCCTTACATTTTACAAAATTGGCTAGTTTTGTACAAAAGGCCGTCAATTAGGTGTGATTGTCAGCACATGTCGGAGAATAGCGCGGACACGCGCCTCACGCTGCGAGCGGGCGCGCACACCACACGGAGAAAAAAGTGAGAGAAAAGAAAAAGGGACTATCTGTCCTGAGGATAATCAGTTGAAACTGTGTGTGTGTGAGTCCTTGAGAACTGTAAGTTGTATAACTTATGTTGTCAGTTCATTTAAGCCTGTTGTTGTATTGGTCCATAGTTCTTGCACTTGTAAGTTAGCTAGTGATTTTGTTGTTTGTGTTCTTCACCTGTTAGCTAGGTTGCACCTGGCTGCTGATGCGATATAATGGCGATAGTTGAACGTCCTTGCTCACGTTTGTATTTTATGTGCTGACTGTGTGAAAGTATGGGGAATTTCTTCATTAATGTCTGTTTGGTAATTCATATTTTATTTTTTATTTTCTTTCCAGAAATCAGATTTGAACACACACATACATGTAGATTCATTTAAATGTTAAGGGGAAGATTAAAAAAGAGAAACTGGATCTGTCAATTCTCACAGAATCACAACTGAATTCATATCTTGCTGCTCAGTCGCAATCTTATTAACCTGGAATCCCAGTCTCTGTCACAATAATCATATATATGATGTTTTAGGCCTATTGGCAGACATCCATTTAAAATGTAGCCAGCGGCATACAAAGAGTCTTTTTAAGGTCGACTAAAGTTTCTCAGCTTGCTCTCTAGTAACATTTGTCTGGTCCAGGTAGCTTTGCACAAAAAATAGTTGTGGTTCACAAGGCTACTTTTACTTTTATACTTTAAGTAAGTGTCCAATAACGTACTTTGTTACTTTTACTTGAGTAAAGAAGTTAAATCAGTACTTCTACTTTTACCAGAGTATTTTTTAACACAAGTATCTGTACTTCTACTTGAGTACGTGAAGGGAGTACTTTTGCCATCTGATCTGCACAAACCATGAGAGCTCAGCCAGGGACGCTATCAAGGTTCAGGTGCCTTATGTGAGTTAATCTTTTTGAAATATCTGTAGCCAACACATCTGTCCTGGATATTACTAGTGGGAAGTGGTCACGGGCCTTTTGTATCCCCTAGCAGAGGAGTTGATCTCAAAGCGTGCAAAGATGTTGTTCAGATCATCTGGGAGAGATGCCGACTCTTCCTCAGCACCGCTGTTTTTTCCTTTAGTAGTCTGTGATGTATCTTGGTCCAGCCCACATGGTTTTTGGTGTTGAAGCCTTGGTAGTTAGACTCCACTTTGTCCTTCTATTGACTCTTTGCACTGCTCATAGCTCTATGGAGTGCATACCTGGAATTCGGTAGCTGTCAACTTGCGTATTGTCCAGATGCTGATATCTGCCTGCCGGACCAGATTGTCCTCACTGTCCCACAGCACCATGGCTAACCGGACCCATTACCGCCTTGTACTGCTCCATAACTGAGGTCATTGGCAGCTCGAGCTCACTGCCCGAACTGTACAAGCCGATTAAGTAAAAGCTTTCGGGGACAGACAGTTACTTCCATGGGCAGTTGTTGAATTTTATTTCCAAAGCTCCTACTGTTGACAAGGGAACCTTGTATATAAGCAGTGGCCAGAGAGGTCTAGGAAGGACTTGAATGCTGATAGCCCCAGGCCTTATGCTTCCAGGTCTCTTAGCCACATCTCTGCTTAGAGCTCAGTCTGTTGGTGTGACCAGCTCGGCCTGCAGAGTGGCGCCGACTTGCTCGGCCTCCAGAGGGACGCCGTCTTCGCCGGCGCTTTGGACCCTTTGCCGTGACTGGCGCTTTGGACCCTTTGCCGTCGCCTTGGACCCCCAGCCGGCGCCCGTAGCCTCGGACCCCCGGCCAGCGACCCATGTCTTAGGTTCCCGGCTCTTTGGACCCCCTGCCGGCGCCCGGCGCCTCGGACCCCCGCCCAGCGGCCGGCGCTTCAGACCCCCAGCTGGCGCCCGGTGCGCTGGGCCCCTGCCGACGCCCGTCGCCTTGGACCCCCAGCCGACGCCCGTAGCCTCGGACCCCCAGCCGACGCCCGGCGCCTCGGAACCCCGGCCAGCGCCCCATGTCTTAGGTTCCCGGCTCTTTGGACCCCCTGCCGGCGCCCGGCGCCTCGGACCCCCACCCAGCACCCGGCGCTTCAGACCCCCAGCTGGCGCCCGGCGAGCTGGGCCCCTGCCGACGCCTTGCGCCTCGGACCCCCTGCCACCGCCCGGCACCTCGGACCCCAAGCCGGCGCCCAGCTCCCCAGACCGGCCGACCGGCTTCCCAGACCCTGACCGGCCGACCAGCCAATGTTCCTGGCCCTCAGTCGGCGGTCAGGGCCCCTGACCCCCAGCCAGTGCCTCGGCCACTGCCCCCCCTGGGCACTGGTTCCGGGGGTTCCTCTGATGCCAAACGCCGGGGGGCCTTTCGGGGGCCCTCGAGTCCCGGCTACTCTGTCATGTTCTATGCATTTGGCTTTATTTTTAAATATGTCATTTTCCCTCAAATAACATACGACTGTTCCTCTGATGAGTAAAATATGTGTACATTTATAATGAGCTATGTGCAAGTCTTGTTGAAATAATGAAACAGACAATTTTTTGTTGGAATTTTAAAGTACAATGTGGTTGAGGCATACAAGATTTTTAGGTTGTTATCAAGTGCTTAGATCAGGGTTCAAAGTTTTTATTTTCCATGTGCAGAAGAATAACAGAAGTAGTTATTGGCAATGAAAATATTAGACATCTGGCACCTCAAACAATGCTAATTAAATAAAAAAATAATAAAACACACAAGCAAAATCTGAATCTAAGACGACTTTGGACAGTGACATGGTGGTTGTTCTCTCTTCACCAAGATGTCATGGCTCTGGCCTCCTCTCTGTAGGCCCCCTCGTCGCCGTCAGTGATCAGGCCGATGAAGGTTGTGTCGTCAGCGAACTTTATGATGATGTTGGCGCTAGCAGTGGCCACACAGTTGTGCGTCAATAGGGAGTCCAGGAGTGGGATGAGCATGCAGCCCTGGGGGATGTCGATTTTGAGGATCAGGGTGGAGAATGTGGTGGAGCCTATCCGCACTGCCAGGGGTCTGCCGGTCAGAAAGCTCAGGATCCAGTCGCAGAGGGTGGTGTTGAGTACTAGGTCTCTGAGCTTGATTACGAGCTTGGAAGGCACGATGCGGTTGAATGCTGAACTATGGTGTATGAACAGCGTTCTCACATACGTGTTCCTCTGTTACAGGTGGGAGAGGGAAGTGTGGAGGGCTAGGGAGATGGTGTCTTTGGTTGATCTTTTAGACCTCTTTCCAAATTGAAGAGGCTCCAGAACCCCCTCAAACTCGCCTTGTCATTCAGTTCGGCTCTGTGCCACCTCCTCAGACTCTTTCCTTCTCAGTGACATGAGAGGAAGACGGTGAAGCTGCAGGGGGCTGTTGTTCCCCAGAAATGACTTTAACTGTTTTCTAAACACATGAACGACTGCTCTGTTGAATTCTTCAGTTAAGTATTTTCTGATGGGTGGCATTGAACTGTTGTAGACCATTTCTTTCCACTCCTTCTGTAATCTTTGACAAACTTCATTGTGTACTGCTGGCAGAAATATAAAAGAATCAATCTTCTGCTCTCCACGGCCCAAATGAACGTCACGCGGACCAATAGAACTTTGGGCCAGGCTCACAAGGGTTTCTCGAGCAGATAGGATTGCCCTACGGAGTGTGTTTTTATCCTTGTCTTTTACATGTGACAATGTGTTTTTGATATCACTTTTCTTAAAAATCTCCTTCAAGTTCTTCTGATCCAGTTTGAAATGGATGTCCTTGCGTGTCTCAATATGGGATTGAAAATCCCTGCTGGGACATGAGAGGATGGAAGAGTTGAGATTTTGAAAGTAATTTGGACCACTTAGTCCCCAAAATTTTGTGAAAGCTACATGAGTAGAAACGTCATAATGTTCACGCCATTCATAGGCTTTGTGTAAAAGCTGAAACATACAAGGAAGGACATTTTCGTTTTCCCTTTTTAAACATGGGCTATTATGTGTATAAATTAAAATGTGTTCCACCATTGTTCCCTCCTGCCGTAGAAAGTCATCCAGTTGTGGAATTAAAATTTCTTCACTGTGTTTTGTTTGGTCGGATTTGGTGTCGGGTGCAACAGGCTCCTTCTTCTTGTTTTTAAAGTCCGGATAAACTTCCTGAAAAACCATTTCGATGTTGTCTTTCATCAGGACGATGGCACTTGCATGTTGTTTGTCGCTTTCAAGTTCTTTTGTATTCAAATGTCGTAGATAGGATTGCCTTAATGTATCAGAAGGCACATCATCATCACCATCGTCCACTCCTTTAGATGAAAACAGTCCCATTATGCGTCTATACATTTCTTGTTTGTCCCCACCATTTGTGGTTTGTTTCCAACTGTCTTCTAGAAACTTTAGCAGCATACAGTCTACAGTCGGTGTAAGATTGGCACAATTGTTTGCGGTTTTTGAATGTCCAACATCCTCTAAGCCGTGATTTTCCCCGACATTCATTTCTTGTTTGCTTTTTATTCACTTGCTGTTTCATTGTAGATATTATTTTGTTTCACTGTTAATATATGAAATGTTGCCATTCATTTTAGAGATAAATAGATTATCTTCCCAGAGCTCAGTCTGTTGGTGTGACCAACTCGGCCTGCAGAGGGACGCCGTCTTCCCCGACCTGCTTGGCTTGCAGAGGGAGTCAGCCATCGCCGGCCTGTCGGGCCTCCAGAGAGTCTTCGACGGCCTGGTTGGCTTCCTGAGAGGCTCCGATGGACTGCAGAGGTGTCTCCCCTCCACCGCTGGCCGCCTGAGGCGTTTCAACTTCGCCATCAGCCTCCAGCGGGGTCTCGCCGTCGGTCTCCAGAGGAATTCTGCCTTTGTGCTCGGCCGCCTGAGGCCGTCTTTGTGGCCATCTCGCTCTCGCCGTTGGCCTCTATCATGACGACCGACCTCCTGAGATCCTCTCCTTATCCTGCCTTGCCGTCGGAAGGGTTTCGCCATTTTGCAGTTTTCACTGTGAAAATATCACAGCCAAAGATTAAACTCCTGGATCGCGAGTGGGATTGAACTCCCAACCTTCATATTGCAAGCGCATGGTACTATCCGCTGTACCACAGAGCAAGGTACAGTATTAGTCATTCCAGTCCTTAAATACCTTCCACTGCTACTCTGTCGTGTTCTGTGCTTTATTTTTAAATATGCCATTTTCCCTCAAATAACATACTACTGTTCCTCTGATGAGTAAAATATGTGTGCATTTATAATGAGCTATGTGCAAGTCTTGTTGAAATAATGAAACAGACAATTTTTTGTTGGAATTTTAATGTACCATGTGGTTGAGGCATACAAGATTTTTAGGTAGTTATCAAGTGCTTATCTGTCTTTAAATGGACAAGAGTTTACGAAAAATTCCTTTTCTAATCCAAGACTACAGTCTGCTCTTATTTGCCAGTAATTTGCGTTAGTGACAATCCCTGTATGCCCAGCCTACTTGCCTGCCTTCTCCCTTGGCCTGAGGAAGCTTATGCAGCGAGGGCCTTTGGCTTGGAGCTTGGAGTTCTTTTGCATCCGCTTTTTCTCCGATCTCTCGGCGAGCCCGGCCAACACAAGGCCACGCCACCATCTCACTCTCTCGTCTGTCAGGCTTGTTCGGCATTATGACAAGATGTGCCCTTGGTTGGCTGGTCCCCCACACAGCGAACAGCAGGGATTCTCAGTAATTGTAATTTCCCCTTGTGGGATTTATAAAGTATACATTATTATTATTAAGTCTCAGCCTTTGGAGGTTTGTTGGTGTTGGTAGGAGATAATAGACGGAACAGAGCACAAACTTGATCTGATTCCAGGGTGTGAGATCAGGGTTCAAAGTTTTTATTTTCCATGTGCAGAAGAATAACAGAAGTAGTTGTTGGCAATGAAAATCTTAGACATCTGGCACCTCAAACAATGCTAATTAAATAGAAAAATTATAAAACACACAAGCAAAATCTTAATCTAAGACGACTTTGGACAGTGAGATGGTGGTTGTTGTCTCTTCACCAAGATGTCATGGCTCTGGCCTCCTCTCTGTAGGCCCTCTCGTCGCCGTCAGTGATCAGGCCGATGATGGTCGTGTCGTCAGCAAACTTTATGATGATGTTGGCGCTAGCAGTGGCCACACAGTTGTGCGTCAATAGGGAGTCCAGGAGTGGGATGAGCATGCAGCCCTGGGGGATGTCGATTTTGAGGTTCAGGGTGGAGAATGTGGTGGAGCCTATCCGCACTGCCAGGGGTCTGCCGGTCAGAAAGCTCAGGATCCAGTCGCAGAGGGTGGTGTTGAGTACTAGGTCTCTGAGCTTGATTACGAGCTTGGAAGGCACGATGCTGTTGAATGCTGAACTATGGTGTATGAACAGCGTTCTCACATACGTGTTCCTCTGATCCAGGTGGGAGAGGGAAGTGTGGAGTTCTAGGGAGATGGTGTCTTTGGTTGATCTTTTAGACCTCTTTCCAAATTGAAGAGGCTCCAGAACCCCTCAAACTCGCCTTGTCATTCAGTTCGGCTCTGTGCCACCTCCTCAGACGCTTTCCTTCTCAGTGACATGAGAGGAAGACGGTGAAGCTGCAGGGGGCTGTTGTTCCCCAGAAATGACTTTAACTGTTTTCTAAACACATGAACGACTGCTCTGTTGAATTCTTCAGTTAAGTATTTTCTGATGGGTGGCATTGAACTGTTGTAGACCATTTCTTTCCACTCCTTCTGTAATCTTTGACAAACTTCATTGTGTACTGCTGGCAGAAATATAAAAGAATCAATCTTCTGCTCTCCACGGTCCAAATGAACGTCACGCGGACCAATAGAACTTTGGGCCAGGCTCACAAGGGTTTCTCGAGCAGATAGGATTGCCCTACGGAGTGTGTTTTTATCCTTGTCTTTTACATGTGACAATGTGTTTTTGATATCACTTTTCTTAAAAATCTCCTTCAAGTTCTTCTGATCCAGTTTGAAATGGATGTCCTTGCGTGTCTCAATATGGGATTGAAAATCCCTGCTGGGACATGAGAGGATGGAAGAGTTGAGATTTTGAAAGTAATTTGGACCACTTAGTCCCCAAAATTTTGTGAAAGCTACATGAGTAGAAACGTCATAATGTTCACGCCATTCATAGGCTTTGTGTAAAAGCTGAAACATACAAGGAAGGACATTTTCGTTTTCCCTTTTTAAACATGGGCTATTATGTGTATAAATTAAAATGTGTTCCACCATTGTTCCCTCCTGCCGTAGAAAGTCATCCAGTTGTGGAATTAAAATTTCTTCACTGTGTTTTGTTTGGTCGGATTTGGTGTCGGGTGCAACAGGCTCCTTCTTCTTGTTTTTAAAGTCCGGATAAACTTCCTGAAAAACCACTTCGCTGTTGTCTTTCATCAGGACGATGGCACTTGCATGTTGTTTGTCGCTTTCAAGTTCTTTTGATTTCAAATGTTGTAGATAGGATTGCCTTAATGTATCAGAAGGCACATCATCATCACCATCGTCCACTCCTTTAGATGAAAACAGTTCCATTATGCGTCTATACATTTCTTGTTTGGCCCCACCATTTGTGGTTTGTTTCCAACTGTCTTCTAGCAACTTTAGCAGCATACAGTCTACAGTCGGTGTAAGATTGGCACAATTGTTTGCGGTTTTTGAATGTCCAACATCCTCTAAGCCGTGATTTTCCCCGACATTCATTTCTTGTTTGCTTTTTATTCACTTGCTGTTTCATTGTAGATATTATTTTGTTTCACTGTTAATATATGAAATGTTGCCATTCATTTTAGAGATAAATAGATTATCTTCCCAGAGCTCGGTCTGTTGGTGTGACCAACTCGGCCTGCAGAGTGGCGCCGACTTGCTCGGCCTCAAGAGGGACGCCGTCTTCGCCGGCGCTTTGGACCCTTTGCCGTGACCGGCGCTTTGGACCCTTTGCCGACGCCCGTCGCCTTGGACCCCCAGCCGGCGCCCGTAGCCTCGGACCCCCAGCCGACGCCCGGCGCCTCGGACCCCCAGCCGACGCCCGGCGCCTCGGACCCCCGGCCAGCGCCCCATGTCTTAGGTTCCCGGCTCTTTGGACCCCCTGCCGACGCCCGGCGCCTCGGACCGCGCCCGGCGCTTCAGACCCCCAGCTGGCGCCCGGCGCGCTGGGCCCCTGCCGACGCCCGTCGCCTTGGACCCCCAGCCGACGCCCGGCGCCTCGGACCCCCGGCCAGCGCCCCATGTCTTAGGTTCCCGGCTCTTTGGACCCCCTGCCGGCGCCTCGGACCCCCGCCCAGCGCCCGGCGCTTCAGACCCCCAACTGGCGCCCGGCGCGCTGGGCCCCTGCCGACGCCGAGGCGCCGGGCGAGCCCGGCCAACACAAGGCCACGCCACCATCTCACTCTCTCGTCTGTCAGGCTTGTTCGGCATTATGACAAGATGTGCCCTTGGTTGGCTGGTCCCCCACACAGCGAACAGCAGGGATTCTCAGTAATTGTAATTTCCCCTTGTGGGATTTATAAAGTATACATTATTATTATTAAGTCTCAGCCTTTGGAGGTTTGTTGGTGTTGGTAGGAGATAATAGACGGAACAGAGCACAAACTTGATCTGATTCCAGGGTGTGAGATCAGGGTTCAAAGTTTTTATTTTCCATGTGCAGAAGAATAACAGAAGTAGTTGTTGGCAATGAAAATCTTAGACATCTGGCACCTCAAACAATGCTAATTAAATAGAAAAATTATAAAACACACAAGCAAAATCTTAATCTAAGACGACTTTGGACAGTGAGATGGTGGTTGTTGTCTCTTCACCAAGATGTCATGGCTCTGGCCTCCTTTCTGTAGGCCCTCTCGTCGCCGTCAGTGATCAGGCCGATGATGGTCGTGTCGTCAGCGAACTTTATGATGATGTTGGCGCTAGCAGTGGCCACACAGTTGTGCGTCAATAGGGAGTCCAGGAGTGGGATGAGCATGCAGCCCTGGGGGATGTCGATTTTGAGGTTCAGGGTGGAGAATGTGGTGGAGCCTATCCGCACTGCCAGGGGTCTGCCGGTCAGAAAGCTCAGGATCCAGTCGCAGAGGGTGGTGTTGAGTACTAGGTCTCTGAGCTTGATTACGAGCTTGGAAGGCACAATGCTGTTGAATGCTGAACTATGGTGTATGAACAGCGTTCTCACATACGTGTTCCTCTGATCCAGGTGGGAGAGGGAAGTGTGGAGTTCTAGGGAGATGGTGTCTTTGGTTGATCTTTTAGACCTCTTTCCAAATTGAAGAGGCTCCAGAACCCCCTCAAACTCGCCTTGTCATTCAGTTCGGCTCTGTGCCACCTCCTCAGACGCTTTCCTTCTCAGTGACATGAGAGGAAGACGGTGAAGCTGCAGGGGGCTGTTGTTCCCCAGAAATGACTTTAACTGTTTTCTAAACACATGAACGACTGCTCTGTTGAATTCTTCAGTTAAGTATTTTCTGATGGGTGGCATTGAACTGTTGTAGACCATTTCTTTCCACTCCTTCTGTAATCTTTGACAAACTTCATTGTGTACTGCTGGCAGAAATATAAAAGAATCAATCTTCTGCTCTCCACGGCCCAAATGAACGTCACGCGGACCAATAGAACTTTGGGCCAGGCTCACAAGGGTTTCTCGAGCAGATAGGATTGCCCTACGGAGTGTGTTTTTATCCTTGTCTTTTACATGTGACAATGTGTTTTTGATATCACTTTTCTTAAAAATCTCCTTCAAGTTCTTCTGATCCAGTTTGAAATGGATGTCCTTGCGTGTCTCAATATGGGATTGAAAATCCCTGCTGGGACATGAGAGGATGGAAGAGTTGAGATTTTGAAAGTAATTTGGACCACTTAGTCCCCAAAATTTTGTGAAAGCTACATGAGTAGAAACGTCATAATGTTCACGCCATTCATAGGCTTTGTGTAAAAGCTGAAACATACAAGGAAGGACATTTTCGTTTTCCCTTTTTAAACATGGGCTATTATGTGTATAAATTAAAATGTGTTCCACCATTGTTCCCTCCTGCCGTAGAAAGTCATCCAGTTGTGGAATTAAAATTTCTTCACTGTGTTTTGTTTGGTCGGATTTGGTGTCGGGTGCAACAGGCTCCTTCTTCTTGTTTTTAAAGTCCGGATAAACTTCCTGAAAAACCACTTCGCTGTTGTCTTTCATCAGGACGATGGCACTTGCATGTTGTTTGTCGCTTTCAAGTTCTTTTGTATTCAAATGTTGTAGATAGGATTGCCTTAATGTATCAGAAGGCACATCATCATCACCATCGTCCACTCCTTTAGATGAAAACAGTTCCATTATGCGTCTATACATTTCTTGTTTGTCCCCACCATTTGTGATTTGTTTCCAACTGTCTTCTAGCAACTTTAGCAGCATACAGTCTACAGTCGGTGTAAGATTGGCACAATTGTTTGCGGTTTTTGAATGTCCAACATCCTCTAAGCCGTGATTTTCCCCGACATTCATTTCTTGTTTGCTTTTTATTCACTTGCTGTTTCATTGTAGATATTATTTTGTTTCACTGTTAATATATGAAATGTTGCCATTCATTTTAGAGATAAATAGATTATCTTCCCAGAGCTCGGTCTGTTGGTGTGACCAACTCGGCCTGCAGAGTGGCGCCGACTTGCTCGGCCTCAAGAGGGACGCCGTCTTCGCCGGCGCTTTGGACCCTTTGCCGTGACCGGCGCTTTGGACCCTTTGCCGACGCCCGTCGCCTTGGACCCCCAGCCGGCGCCCGTAGCCTCGGACCCCCAGCCGACGCCCGGCGCCTCGGACCCCCAGCCGACGCCCGGCGCCTCGGACCCCCGGCCAGCGCCCCATGTCTTAGGTTCCCGGCTCTTTGGACCCCCTGCCGACGCCCGGCGCCTCGGACCGGCGCCCGGCGCTTCAGACCCCCAGCTGGCATCCGGCGCGCTGGGCCCCTGCCGACGCCCGTCGCCTTGGACCCCCAGCCGACGCCCGGCGCCTCGGACCCCCGGCCAGCGCCCCATGTCTTAGGTTCCCGGCTCTTTGGACCCCCTGCCGGCGCCTCGGACCCCCGCCCAGCGCCCGGCGCTTCAGACCCCCAACTGGCGCCCGGCGCGCTGGGCCCCTGCCGACGCCTTGCGCCTCGGACCCCCTGCCACCGCCCGCCGCCAGCTGGGGGTCTGAAGCGCCGGGCGCTGGGCGGGGGTCCGAGGCGCCGGGCGAGCCCGGCCAACACAAGGCCACGCCACCATCTCACTCTCTCGTCTGTCAGGCTTGTTCGGCATTATGACAAGATGTGCCCTTGGTTGGCTGGTCCCCCACACAGCGAACAGCAGGGATTCTCAGTAATTGTAATTTCCCCTTGTGGGATTTATAAAGTATACATTATTATTATTAAGTCTCAGCCTTTGGAGGTTTGTTGGTGTTGGTAGGAGATAATAGACGGAACAGAGCACAAACTTGATCTGATTCCAGGGTGTGAGATCAGGGTTCAAAGTTTTTATTTTCCATGTGCAGAAGAATAACAGAAGTAGTTGTTGGCAATGAAAATCTTAGACATCTGGCACCTCAAACAATGCTAATTAAATAGAAAAATTATAAAACACACAAGCAAAATCTTAATCTAAGACGACTTTGGACAGTGAGATGGTGGTTGTTGTCTCTTCACCAAGATGTCATGGCTCTGGCCTCCTTTCTGTAGGCCCTCTCGTCGCCGTCAGTGATCAGGCCGATGATGGTCGTGTCGTCAGCGAACTTTATGATGATGTTGGCGCTAGCAGTGGCCACACAGTTGTGCGTCAATAGGGAGTCCAGGAGTGGGATGAGCATGCAGCCCTGGGGGATGTCGATTTTGAGGTTCAGGGTGGAGAATGTGGTGGAGCCTATCCGCACTGCCAGGGGTCTGCCGGTCAGAAAGCTCAGGATCCAGTCGCAGAGGGTGGTGTTGAGTACTAGGTCTCTGAGCTTGATTACGAGCTTGGAAGGCACAATGCTGTTGAATGCTGAACTATGGTGTATGAACAGCGTTCTCACATACGTGTTCCTCTGATCCAGGTGGGAGAGGGAAGTGTGGAGTTCTAGGGAGATGGTGTCTTTGGTTGATCTTTTAGACCTCTTTCCAAATTGAAGAGGCTCCAGAACCCCCTCAAACTCGCCTTGTCATTCAGTTCGGCTCTGTGCCACCTCCTCAGACGCTTTCCTTCTCAGTGACATGAGAGGAAGACGGTGAAGCTGCAGGGGGCTGTTGTTCCCCAGAAATGACTTTAACTGTTTTCTAAACACATGAACGACTGCTCTGTTGAATTCTTCAGTTAAGTATTTTCTGATGGGTGGCATTGAACTGTTGTAGACCATTTCTTTCCACTCCTTCTGTAATCTTTGACAAACTTCATTGTGTACTGCTGGCAGAAATATAAAAGAATCAATCTTCTGCTCTCCACGGCCCAAATGAACGTCACGCGGACCAATAGAACTTTGGGCCAGGCTCACAAGGGTTTCTCGAGCAGATAGGATTGCCCTACGGAGTGTGTTTTTATCCTTGTCTTTTACATGTGACAATGTGTTTTTGATATCACTTTTCTTAAAAATCTCCTTCAAGTTCTTCTGATCCAGTTTGAAATGGATGTCCTTGCGTGTCTCAATATGGGATTGAAAATCCCTGCTGGGACATGAGAGGATGGAAGAGTTGAGATTTTGAAAGTAATTTGGACCACTTAGTCCCCAAAATTTTGTGAAAGCTACATGAGTAGAAACGTCATAATGTTCACGCCATTCATAGGCTTTGTGTAAAAGCTGAAACATACAAGGAAGGACATTTTCGTTTTCCCTTTTTAAACATGGGCTATTATGTGTATAAATTAAAATGTGTTCCACCATTGTTCCCTCCTGCCGTAGAAAGTCATCCAGTTGTGGAATTAAAATTTCTTCACTGTGTTTTGTTTGGTCGGATTTGGTGTCGGGTGCAACAGGCTCCTTCTTCTTGTTTTTAAAGTCCGGATAAACTTCCTGAAAAACCATTTCGCTGTTGTCTTTCATCAGGACGATGGCACTTGCATGTTGTTTGTCGCTTTCAAGTTCTTTTGTATTCAAATGTCGTAGATAGGATTGCCTTAATGTATCAGAAGGCACATCATCATCACCATCGTCCACTCCTTCAGATGAAAACAGTTCCATTATGCGTCTATACATTTCTTGTTTGTCCCCACCATTTGTGGTTTGTTTCCAACTGTCTTCTAGCAACTTTAGCAGCATACAGTCTACAGTCGGTGTAAGATTGGCACAATTGTTTGCGGTTTTTGAATGTCCAACATCCTCTAAGCCGTGATTTTCCCCGACATTCATTTCTTGTTTGCTTTTTATTCACTTGCTGTTTCATTGTAGATATTATTTTGTTTCACTGTTAATATATGAAATGTTGCCATTCATTTTAGAGATAAATAGATTATCTTCCCAGAGCTCGGTCTGTTGGTGTGACCAACTCGGCCTGCAGAGTGGCGCCGACTTGCTCGGCCTCAAGAGGGACGCCGTCTTCGCCGGCGCTTTGGACCCTTTGCCGTGACCGGCGCTTTGGACCCTTTGCCGACGCCCGTCGCCTTGGACCCCCAGCCGGCGCCCGTAGCCTCGGACCCCCAGCCGACGCCCGGCGCCTCGGACCCCCAGCCGACGCCCGGCGCCTCGGACCCCCGGCCAGCGCCCCATGTCTTAGGTTCCCGGCTCTTTGGACCCCCTGCCGGCGCCTCGGACCCCCGCCCAGCGCCCGCGCTTCAGACCCCCGCCCAGCGCCCGGCGCTTCAGACCAACTGGCGCCCGGCGCGCTGGGCCCCTGCCGACGCCTTGCGCCTCGGACCCCCTGCCACCGCCCGCCGCCAGCTGGGGGTCTGAAGCGCCGGGCGCTGGGCGGGGGTCCGAGGCGCCGGGCGAGCCCGGCCAACACAAGGCCACGCCACCATCTCACTCTCTCGTCTGTCAGGCTTGTTCGGCATTATGACAAGATGTGCCCTTGGTTGGCTGGTCCCCCACACAGCGAACAGCAGGGATTCTCAGTAATTGTAATTTCCCCTTGTGGGATTTATAAAGTATACATTATTATTATTAAGTCTCAGCCTTTGGAGGTTTGTTGGTGTTGGTAGGAGATAATAGACGGAACAGAGCACAAACTTGATCTGATTCCAGGGTGTGAGATCAGGGTTCAAAGTTTTTATTTTCCATGTGCAGAAGAATAACAGAAGTAGTTGTTGGCAATGAAAATCTTAGACATCTGGCACCTCAAACAATGCTAATTAAATAGAAAAATTATAAAACACACAAGCAAAATCTTAATCTAAGACGACTTTGGACAGTGAGATGGTGGTTGTTGTCTCTTCACCAAGATGTCATGGCTCTGGCCTCCTTTCTGTAGGCCCTCTCGTCGCCGTCAGTGATCAGGCCGATGATGGTCGTGTCGTCAGCGAACTTTATGATGATGTTGGCGCTAGCAGTGGCCACACAGTTGTGCGTCAATAGGGAGTCCAGGAGTGGGATGAGCATGCAGCCCTGGGGGATGTCGATTTTGAGGTTCAGGGTGGAGAATGTGGTGGAGCCTATCCGCACTGCCAGGGGTCTGCCGGTCAGAAAGCTCAGGATCCAGTCGCAGAGGGTGGTGTTGAGTACTAGGTCTCTGAGCTTGATTACGAGCTTGGAAGGCACGATGCTGTTGAATGCTGAACTATGGTGTATGAACAGCGTTCTCACATACGTGTTCCTCTGATCCAGGTGGGAGAGGGAAGTGTGGAGGGCTAGGGAGATGGTGTCTTTGTTTGGTCTTTTAGACCTCTTTCCAAATTGAAGAGGCTCCAGAACCCCCTCAAACTCGCCTTGTCATTCAGTTCGGCTCTGTGCCACCTCCTCAGACGCTTTCCTTCTCAGTGACATGAGAGGAAGACGGTGAAGCTGCAGGGGGCTGTTGTTCCCCAGAAATGACTTTAACTGTTTTCTAAACACATGAACGACTGCTCTGTTGAATTCTTCAGTTAAGTATTTTCTGATGGGTGGCATTGAACTGTTGTAGACCATTTCTTTCCACTCCTTCTGTAATCTTTGACAAACTTCATTGTGTACTGCTGGCAGAAATATAAAAGAATCAATCTTCTGCTCTCCACGGTCCAAATGAACGTCACGCGGACCAATAGAACTTTGGGCCAGGCTCACAAGGGTTTCTCGAGCAGATAGGATTGCCCTACGGAGTGTGTTTTTATCCTTGTCTTTTACATGTGACAATGTGTTTTTGATATCACTTTTCTTAAAAATCTCCTTCAAGTTCTTCTGATCCAGTTTGAAATGGATGTCCTTGCGTGTCTCAATATGGGATTGAAAATCCCTGCTGGGACATGAGAGGATGGAAGAGTTGAGATTTTGAAAGTAATTTGGACCACTTAGTCCCCAAAATTTTGTGAACGCTACATGAGTAGAAACGTCATAATGTTCACGCCATTCATAGGCTTTGTGTAAAAGCTGAAACATACAAGGAAGGACATTTTCGTTTTCCCTTTTTAAACATGGGCTATTATGTGTATAAATTAAAATGTGTTCCACCATTGTTCCCTTCTGCCGTAGAAAGTCATCCAGTTGTGGAATTAAAATTTCTTCACTGTGTTTTGTTTGGTCGGATTTGGTGTCGGGTGCAACAGGCTCCTTCTTCTTGTTTTTAAAGTCCGGATAAACTTCCTGAAAAACCACTTTGCTGTTGTCTTTCATCAGGACGATGGCACTTGCATGTTGTTTGTCGCTTTCAAGTTCTTTTGATTTCAAATGTTGTAGATAGGATTGCCTTAATGTATCAGAAGGCACATCATCATCACCATCGTCCACTCCTTTAGATGAAACCAGTCCCATTATGCGTCTATACATTTCTTGTTTGTCCCCACCATTTGTGGTTTGTTTCCAACTGTCTTCTAGCAACTTTAGCAGCATACAGTCTACAGTCGGTGTAAGATTGGCACAATTGTTTGCGGTTTTTGAATGTCCAACATCCTCTAAGCCTTGATTTTCCCCGACATTCATTTCTTGTTTGCTTTTTATTTACTTGCTGTTTCATTGTAGGTATTATTTTGTTTCACTGTTAATATATGAAATGTTGCCATTCATTTTAGAGATGAATAGATTATCGTCCCAGAGCTCAGTCTGTTGGTGTGACCAGCTCGGCCTCCAGAGGGACGCCGTCTTCGCTCGGCTTCCAGAGGGAGTCAGCCATCGCCGGCCTGTCGGGCCTCCAGAGAGTCTTCGACGGCCTGGTTGGCTTCTTGAGAGGCTCCGATGGACTGCAGAGGTGTCTCCTCCACCGCTGGCCGCCTGAGGCGTTTCTTCGCCATCGGCCTCCAGCGGGTCTCGCCGTCGGCCTCCAGAGGAATTCTGCCTTTGTGGCCATCTCGCTCTCTCCGTTGGCCTCTATCATGACGACCGACCTCCTGAGATCCTCTCCTTATCCTGCCTTGCCGTCGGAAGGGTTTCGCCATTTTGCAGTTTTCACTGTGAAAATATCACAGCCAAAGATTAGACTCCTGGTTCGCGAGTGGGATTGAACTCCCAACCTTCATATTGCAGGCGCATGGTACTATCCGCTGTACCACAGAGCAAGGTACAGTCTTAGTCATTCCAGTCCTTAAATACCTTCCACTGCTACTCTGTCGTGTTCTATGTGTTTGGCTTTATTTTTAAATTTGCCATTTTCCTCAAATAACCTACGACTGTTCCTCTGATGAGTAAAATATGTGTGCATTTATAATGAGCTATGTGCAAGTCTTGTTGAAATAATGAAACAGACAATTTTTTGTTGGAATTTTAATGTACAATGTGGTTGAGGCATACAAGATTTTTAGGTAGTTACCAAGTGCTTATCTGTCTTTAAATGGACAAGAGTTTACGAAGAATTCCTTTTCTAATCCAAGACAACAGTCTGCTCTTATTTGCCAGTAATTTGCGTTAGTGACAATCCCTGTATGCCCAGCCTACTTGCCTGCCTTCTCCCTTGGCCTGAGGAAGCTTATGCAGCGAGGGCCTTTGGCTTGAGCTTGGAGTTCTTTTGCATCCGCTTTTCTCCGATCTCTCGGCGAGCCCGGCCAACACAAGGCCACGCCACCATCTCACTCTCTCGTCTGTCAGGCTTGTTCGGCATTATGACAAGATGTGCCCTTGGTTGGCTGGTCCCCCACACAGCGAACAGCAGGGATTCTCAGTAATTGTAATTTCCCTTGTGGGATTTATAAAGTATACATTATTATTATTAAGTCTCAGCCTTTGGAGGTTTGTTGGTGTTGGTAGGAGATAATAGACGGAACAGAGCACAAACTTGATCTGATTCCAGGGTGTGAGATTAGGGTTCAAAGTTTTTATTTTCCATGTGCAGAAGAATAACAGAAGTAGTTGTTGGCAATGAAAATCTTAGACATCTGGCACCTCAAACAATGCTAATTAAATAAAAAAATAATAAAACACACAAGCAAAATCTGAATCTAAGACGACTTTGGACAGTGACATGGTGGTTGTTGTCTCTTCACCAAGATGTCATGGCTCTGGCCTCCTCTCTGTAGGCCCTCTCGTCGCCGTCAGTGATCAGGCCGATGATGGTCGTGTCGTCAGCGAACTTTATGATGATGTTGGCGCTAGCAGTGGCCACACAGTTGTGCGTCAATAGGGAGTCCAGGAGTCGGATGAGCATGCAGCCCTGGGGGATGTCGATTTTGAGGTTCAGGGTGGAGAATGTGGTGGAGCCTATCCGCACTGCCAGGGGTCTGCCGGTCAGAAAGCTCAGGATCCAGTCGCAGAGGGTGGTGTTGAGTACTAGGTCTCTGAGCTTGATTACGAGCTTGGAAGGCACAATGCTGTTGAATGCTGAACTATGGTGTATGAACAGCGTTCTCACATACGTGTTCCTCTGGTCCAGGTGGGAGAGGGAAGTGTGGAGGGCTAGGGAGATGGTGTCTTTGTTTGGTCTTTTAGACCTCTTTCCAAATTGAAGAGGCTCCAGAACCCCCTCAAACTCGCCTTGTCATTCAGTTCGGCTCTGTGCCACCTCCTCAGACGCTTTCCTTCTCAGTGACATGAGAGGAAGACGGTGAAGCTGCAGGGGGCTGTTGTTCCCCAGAAATGACTTTAACTGTTTTCTAAACACATGAACGACTGCTCTGTTGAATTCTTCAGTTAAGTATTTTCTGATGGGTGGCATTGAACTGTTGTAGACCATTTCTTTCCACTCCTTCTGTAATCTTTGACAAACTTCATTGTGTACTGCTGGCAGAAATATAAAAGAATCAATCTTCTGCTCTCCACGGTCCAAATGAACGTCACGCGGACCAATAGAACTTTGGGCCAGGCTCACAAGGGTTTCTCGAGCAGATAGGATTGCCCTACGGAGTGTGTTTTTATCCTTGTCTTTTACATGTGACAATGTGTTTTTGATATCACTTTTCTTAAAAATCTCCTTCAAGTTCTTCTGATCCAGTTTGAAATGGATGTCCTTGCGTGTCTCAATATGGGATTGAAAATCCCTGCTGGGACATGAGAGGATGGAAGAGTTGAGATTTTGAAAGTAATTTGGACCACTTAGTCCCCAAAATTTTGTGAACGCTACATGAGTAGAAACGTCATAATGTTCACGCCATTCATAGGCTTTGTGTAAAAGCTGAAACATACAAGGAAGGACATTTTCGTTTTCCTTTTTAAACATGGGCTATTATGTGTATAAATTAAAATGTGTTCCACCATTGTTCCCTTCTGCCGTAGAAAGTCATCCAGTTGTGGAATTAAAATTTCTTCACTGTGTTTTGTTTGGTCGGATTTGGTGTCGGGTGCAACAGGCTCCTTCTTCTTGTTTTTAAAGTCCGGATAAACTTCCTGAAAAACCACTTTGCTGTTGTCTTTCATCAGGACGATGGCACTTGCATGTTGTTTGTCGCTTTCAAGTTCTTTTGATTTCAAATGTTGTAGATAGGATTGCCTTAATGTATCAGAAGGCACATCATCATCACCATCGTCCACTCCTTTAGATGAAACCAGTCCCATTATGCGTCTATACATTTCTTGTTTGTCCCCACCATTTGTGGTTTGTTTCCAACTGTCTTCTAGCAACTTTAGCAGCATACAGTCTACAGTCGGTGTAAGATTGGCACAATTGTTTGTGGTTTTGAATGTCCAACATCCTCTAAGCCTTGATTTTCCCCGACATTCATTTCTTGTTTGCTTTTTATTTACTTGCTGTTTCATTGTAGGTATTATTTTGTTTCACTGTTAATATATGAAATGTTGCCATTCATTTTAGAGATGAATAGATTATCGTCCCAGAGCTCAGTCTGTTGGTGTGACCAGCTCGGCCTCCAGAGGGACGCCGTCTTCGCTCGGCTTCCAGAGGGAGTCAGCCATCGCCGGCCTGTCGGGCCTCCAGAGAGTCTTCGACGGCCTGGTTGGCTTCTTGAGAGGCTCCGATGGACTGCAGAGGTGTCTCCTCCACCGCTGGCCGCCTGAGGCGTTTCAACTTCGCCATCGGCCTCCAGCGGGGTCTCGCCGTCGGCCTCCAGAGGAATTCTGCCTTTGTGGCCATCTCGCTCTCTCCGTTGGCCTCTATCATGACGACCGACCTCCTGAGATCCTCTCCTTATCCTGCCTTGCCGTCGGAAGGGTTTCGCCATTTTGCAGTTTTCACTGTGAAAATATCACAGCCAAAGATTAGACTCCTGGTTCGCGAGTGGGATTGAACTCCCAACCTTCATATTGCAGGCGCATGGTACTATCCGCTGTACCACAGAGCAAGGTACAGTCTTAGTCATTCCAGTCCTTAAATACCTTCCACTGCTACTCTGTCGTGTTCTATGTGTTTGGCTTTATTTTTAAATTTGCCATTTTCCCTCAAATAACCTACGACTGTTCCTCTGATGAGTAAAATATGTGTGCATTTATAATGAGCTATGTGCAAGTCTTGTTGAAATAATGAAACAGACAATTTTTGTTGGAATTTTAATGTACAATGTGGTTGAGGCATACAAGATTTTTAGGTAGTTACCAAGTGCTTATCTGTCTTTAAATGGACAAGAGTTTACGAAGAATTCCTTTTCTAATCCAAGACAACAGTCTGCTCTTATTTGCCAGTAATTTGCGTTAGTGACAATCCCTGTATGCCCAGCCTACTTGCCTGCCTTCTCCCTTGGCCTGAGGAAGCTTATGCAGCGAGGGCCTTTGGCTTGGAGCTTGGAGTTCTTTTGCATCCGCTTTTCTCCGATCTCTCGGCGAGCCCGGCCAACACAAGGCCACGCCACCATCTCACTCTCTCGTCTGTCAGGCTTGTTCGGCATTATGACAAGATGTGCCCTTGGTTGGCTGGTCCCCCACACAGCGAACAGCAGGGATTCTCAGTAATTGTAATTTCCCTTGTGGGATTTATAAAGTATACATTATTATTATTAAGTCTCAGCCTTTGGAGGTTTGTTGGTGTTGGTAGGAGATAATAGACGGAACAGAGCACAAACTTGATCTGATTCCAGGGTGTGAGATTAGGGTTCAAAGTTTTTATTTTCCATGTGCAGAAGAATAACAGAAGTAGTTGTTGGCAATGAAAATCTTAGACATCTGGCACCTCAAACAATGCTAATTAAATAAAAAATAATAAAACACACAAGCAAAATCTGAATCTAAGACGACTTTGGACAGTGACATGGTGGTTGTTGTCTCTTCACCAAGATGTCATGGCTCTGGCCTCCTCTCTGTAGGCCCTCTCGTCGCCGTCAGTGATCAGGCCGATGATGGTCGTGTCGTCAGCGAACTTTATGATGATGTTGGCGCTAGCAGTGGCCACACAGTTGTGCGTCAATAGGGAGTCCAGGAGTCGGATGAGCATGCAGCCCTGGGGGATGTCGATTTTGAGGTTCAGGGTGGAGAATGTGGTGGAGCCTATCCGCACTGCCAGGGGTCTGCCGGTCAGAAAGCTCAGGATCCAGTCGCAGAGGGTGGTGTTGAGTACTAGGTCTCTGAGCTTGATTACGAGCTTGGAAGGCACAATGCTGTTGAATGCTGAACTATGGTGTATGAACAGCGTTCTCACATACGTGTTCCTCTGGTCCAGGTGGGAGAGGGAAGTGTGGAGGGCTAGGGAGATGGTGTCTTTGTTTGGTCTTTTAGACCTCTTTCCAAATTGAAGAGGCTCCAGAACCCCTCAAACTCGCCTTGTCATTCAGTTCGGCTCTGTGCCACCTCCTCAGACGCTTTCCTTCTCAGTGACATGAGAGGAAGACGGTGAAGCTGCAGGGGGCTGTTGTTCCCCAGAAATGACTTTAACTGTTTTCTAAACACATGAACGACTGCTCTGTTGAATTCTTCAGTTAAGTATTTTCTGATGGGTGGCATTGAACTGTTGTAGACCATTTCTTTCCACTCCTTCTGTAATCTTTGACAAACTTCATTGTGTACTGCTGGCAGAAATATAAAAGAATCAATCTTCTGCTCTCCACGGTCCAAATGAACGTCACGCGGACCAATAGAACTTTGGGCCAGGCTCACAAGGGTTTCTCGAGCAGATAGGATTGCCCTACGGAGTGTGTTTTTATCCTTGTCTTTTACATGTGACAATGTGTTTTTGATATCACTTTTCTTAAAAATCTCCTTCAAGTTCTTCTGATCCAGTTTGAAATGGATGTCCTTGCGTGTCTCAATATGGGATTGAAAATCCCTGCTGGGACATGAGAGGATGGAAGAGTTGAGATTTTGAAAGTAATTTGGACCACTTAGTCCCCAAAATTTTGTGAACGCTACATGAGTAGAAACGTCATAATGTTCACGCCATTCATAGGCTTTGTGTAAAAGCTGAAACATACAAGGAAGGACATTTTCGTTTTCCCTTTTTAAACATGGGCTATTATGTGTATAAATTAAAATGTGTTCCACCATTGTTCCCTTCTGCCGTAGAAAGTCATCCAGTTGTGGAATTAAAATTTCTTCACTGTGTTTTGTTTGGTCGGATTTGGTGTCGGGTGCAACAGGCTCCTTCTTCTTGTTTTTAAAGTCCGGATAAACTTCCTGAAAAACCACTTTGCTGTTGTCTTTCATCAGGACGATGGCACTTGCATGTTGTTTGTCGCTTTCAAGTTCTTTTGATTTCAAATGTTGTAGATAGGATTGCCTTAATGTATCAGAAGGCACATCATCATCACCATCGTCCACTCCTTTAGATGAAACCAGTCCCATTATGCGTCTATACATTTCTTGTTTGTCCCCACCATTTGTGGTTTGTTTCCAACTGTCTTCTAGCAACTTTAGCAGCATACAGTCTACAGTCGGTGTAAGATTGGCACAATTGTTTGTGGTTTTTGAATGTCCAACATCCTCTAAGCCTTGATTTTCCCCGACATTCATTTCTTGTTTGCTTTTTATTTACTTGCTGTTTCATTGTAGGTATTATTTTGTTTCACTGTTAATATATGAAATGTTGCCATTCATTTTAGAGATGAATAGATTATCGTCCCAGAGCTCAGTCTGTTGGTGTGACCAGCTCGGCCTCCAGAGGGACGCCGTCTTCGCTCGGCTTCCAGAGGGAGTCAGCCATCGCCGGCCTGTCGGGCCTCCAGAGAGTCTTCGACGGCCTGGTTGGCTTCTTGAGAGGCTCCGATGGACTGCAGAGGTGTCTCCTCCACCGCTGGCCGCCTGAGGCGTTTCAACTTCGCCATCGGCCTCCAGCGGGTCTCGCCGTCGGCCTCCAGAGGAATTCTGCCTTTGTGGCCATCTCGCTCTCTCCGTTGGCCTCTATCATGACGACCGACCTCCTGAGATCCTCTCCTTATCCTGCCTTGCCGTCGGAAGGGTTTCGCCATTTTGCAGTTTTCACTGTGAAAATATCACAGCCAAAGATTAGACTCCTGGTTCGCGAGTGGGATTGAACTCCCAACCTTCATATTGCAGGCGCATGGTACTATCCGCTGTACCACAGAGCAAGGTACAGTCTTAGTCATTCCAGTCCTTAAATACCTTCCACTGCTACTCTGTCGTGTTCTATGTGTTTGGCTTTATTTTTAAATTTGCCATTTTCCCTCAAATAACCTACGACTGTTCCTCTGATGAGTAAAATATGTGTGCATTTATAATGAGCTATGTGCAAGTCTTGTTGAAATAATGAAACAGACAATTTTTTGTTGGAATTTTAATGTACAATGTGGTTGAGGCATACAAGATTTTTAGGTAGTTACCAAGTGCTTATCTGTCTTTAAATGGACAAGAGTTTACGAAGAATTCCTTTTCTAATCCAAGACAACAGTCTGCTCTTATTTGCCAGTAATTTGCGTTAGTGACAATCCCTGTATGCCCAGCCTACTTGCCTGCCTTCTCCCTTGGCCTGAGGAAGCTTATGCAGCGAGGGCCTTTGGCTTGGAGCTTGGAGTTCTTTTGCATCCGCTTTTCTCCGATCTCTCGCGAGCCCGGCCAACACAAGGCCACGCCACCATCTCACTCTCTCGTCTGTCAGGCTTGTTCGGCATTATGACAAGATGTGCCCTTGGTTGGCTGGTCCCCACACAGCGAACAGCAGGGATTCTCAGTAATTGTAATTTCCCTTGTGGGATTTATAAAGTATACATTATTATTATTAAGTCTCAGCCTTTGGAGGTTTGTTGGTGTTGGTAGGAGATAATAGACGGAACAGAGCACAAACTTGATCTGATTCCAGGGTGTGAGATTAGGGTTCAAAGTTTTTATTTTCCATGTGCAGAAGAATAACAGAAGTAGTTGTTGGCAATGAAAATCTTAGACATCTGGCACCTCAAACAATGCTAATTAAATAAAAAATAATAAAACACACAAGCAAAATCTGAATCTAAGACGACTTTGGACAGTGACATGGTGGTTGTTGTCTCTTCACCAAGATGTCATGGCTCTGGCCTCCTCTCTGTAGGCCCTCTCGTCGCCGTCAGTGATCAGGCCGATGATGGTCGTGTCGTCAGCGAACTTTATGATGATGTTGGCGCTAGCAGTGGCCACACAGTTGTGCGTCAATAGGGAGTCCAGGAGTCGGATGAGCATGCAGCCCTGGGGGATGTCGATTTTGAGGTTCAGGGTGGAGAATGTGGTGGAGCCTATCCGCACTGCCAGGGGTCTGCCGGTCAGAAAGCTCAGGATCCAGTCGCAGAGGGTGGTGTTGAGTACTAGGTCTCTGAGCTTGATTACGAGCTTGGAAGGCACAATGCTGTTGAATGCTGAACTATGGTGTATGAACAGCGTTCTCACATACGTGTTCCTCTGGTCCAGGTGGGAGAGGGAAGTGTGGAGGGCTAGGGAGATGGTGTCTTTGTTTGGTCTTTTAGACCTCTTTCCAAATTGAAGAGGCTCCAGAACCCCTCAAACTCGCCTTGTCATTCAGTTCGGCTCTGTGCCACCTCCTCAGACGCTTTCCTTCTCAGTGACATGAGAGGAAGACGGTGAAGCTGCAGGGGGCTGTTGTTCCCCAGAAATGACTTTAACTGTTTTCTAAACACATGAACGACTGCTCTGTTGAATTCTTCAGTTAAGTATTTTCTGATGGGTGGCATTGAACTGTTGTAGACCATTTCTTTCCACTCCTTCTGTAATCTTTGACAAACTTCATTGTGTACTGCTGGCAGAAATATAAAAGAATCAATCTTCTGCTCTCCACGGTCCAAATGAACGTCACGCGGACCAATAGAACTTTGGGCCAGGCTCACAAGGGTTTCTCGAGCAGATAGGATTGCCCTACGGAGTGTGTTTTTATCCTTGTCTTTTACATGTGACAATGTGTTTTTGATATCACTTTTCTTAAAAATCTCCTTCAAGTTCTTCTGATCCAGTTTGAAATGGATGTCCTTGCGTGTCTCAATATGGGATTGAAAATCCCTGCTGGGACATGAGAGGATGGAAGAGTTGAGATTTTGAAAGTAATTTGGACCACTTAGTCCCCAAAATTTTGTGAACGCTACATGAGTAGAAACGTCATAATGTTCACGCCATTCATAGGCTTTGTGTAAAAGCTGAAACATACAAGGAAGGACATTTTCGTTTTCCTTTTTAAACATGGGCTATTATGTGTATAAATTAAAATGTGTTCCACCATTGTTCCCTTCTGCCGTAGAAAGTCATCCAGTTGTGGAATTAAAATTTCTTCACTGTGTTTTGTTTGGTCGGATTTGGTGTCGGGTGCAACAGGCTCCTTCTTCTTGTTTTTAAAGTCCGGATAAACTTCCTGAAAAACCACTTTGCTGTTGTCTTTCATCAGGACGATGGCACTTGCATGTTGTTTGTCGCTTTCAAGTTCTTTTGATTTCAAATGTTGTAGATAGGATTGCCTTAATGTATCAGAAGGCACATCATCATCACCATCGTCCACTCCTTTAGATGAAACCAGTCCCATTATGCGTCTATACATTTCTTGTTTGTCCCCACCATTTGTGGTTTGTTTCCAACTGTCTTCTAGCAACTTTAGCAGCATACAGTCTACAGTCGGTGTAAGATTGGCACAATTGTTTGTGGTTTTTGAATGTCCAACATCCTCTAAGCCTTGATTTTCCCCGACATTCATTTCTTGTTTGCTTTTTATTTACTTGCTGTTTCATTGTAGGTATTATTTTGTTTCACTGTTAATATATGAAATGTTGCCATTCATTTTAGAGATGAATAGATTATCGTCCCAGAGCTCAGTCTGTTGGTGTGACCAGCTCGGCCTCCAGAGGGACGCCGTCTTCGCTCGGCTTCCAGAGGGAGTCAGCCATCGCCGGCCTGTCGGGCCTCCAGAGAGTCTTCGACGGCCTGGTTGGCTTCTTGAGAGGCTCCGATGGACTGCAGAGGTGTCTCCCCTCCACCGCTGGCCGCCTGAGGCGTTTCAACTTCGCCATCGGCCTCCAGCGGGGTCTCGCCGTCGGCCTCCAGAGGAATTCTGCCTTTGTGGCCATCTCGCTCTCTCCGTTGGCCTCTATCATGACGACCGACCTCCTGAGATCCTCTCCTTATCCTGCCTTGCCGTCGGAAGGGTTTCGCCATTTTGCAGTTTTCACTGTGAAAATATCACAGCCAAAGATTAGACTCCTGGTTCGCGAGTGGGATTGAACTCCCAACCTTCATATTGCAGGCGCATGGTACTATCCGCTGTACCACAGAGCAAGGTACAGTCTTAGTCATTCCAGTCCTTAAATACCTTCCACTGCTACTCTGTCGTGTTCTATGTGTTTGGCTTTATTTTTAAATTTGCCATTTTCCCTCAAATAACCTACGACTGTTCCTCTGATGAGTAAAATATGTGTGCATTTATAATGAGCTATGTGCAAGTCTTGTTGAAATAATGAAACAGACAATTTTTTGTTGGAATTTTAATGTACAATGTGGTTGAGGCATACAAGATTTTTAGGTAGTTACCAAGTGCTTATCTGTCTTTAAATGGACAAGAGTTTACGAAGAATTCCTTTTCTAATCCAAGACAACAGTCTGCTCTTATTTGCCAGTAATTTGCGTTAGTGACAATCCCTGTATGCCCAGCCTACTTGCCTGCCTTCTCCCTTGGCCTGAGGAAGCTTATGCAGCGAGGGCCTTTGGCTTGGAGCTTGGAGTTCTTTTGCATCCGCTTTTTCTCCGATCTCTCGCGAGCCCGGCCAACACAAGGCCACGCCACCATCTCACTCTCTCGTCTGTCAGGCTTGTTCGGCATTATGACAAGATGTGCCCTTGGTTGGCTGGTCCCCACACAGCGAACAGCAGGGATTCTCAGTAATTGTAATTTCCCTTGTGGGATTTATAAAGTATACATTATTATTATTAAGTCTCAGCCTTTGGAGGTTTGTTGGTGTTGGTAGGAGATAATAGACGGAACAGAGCACAAACTTGATCTGATTCCAGGGTGTGAGATTAGGGTTCAAAGTTTTTATTTTCCATGTGCAGAAGAATAACAGAAGTAGTTGTTGGCAATGAAAATCTTAGACATCTGGCACCTCAAACAATGCTAATTAAATAAAAAATAATAAAACACACAAGCAAAATCTGAATCTAAGACGACTTTGGACAGTGACATGGTGGTTGTTGTCTCTTCACCAAGATGTCATGGCTCTGGCCTCCTCTCTGTAGGCCCTCTCGTCGCCGTCAGTGATCAGGCCGATGATGGTCGTGTCGTCAGCGAACTTTATGATGATGTTGGCGCTAGCAGTGGCCACACAGTTGTGCGTCAATAGGGAGTCCAGGAGTGGGATGAGCATGCAGCCCTGGGGGATGTCGATTTTGAGGATCAGGGTGGAGAATGTGGTGGAGCCTATCCGCACTGCCAGGGGTCTGCCGGTCAGAAAGCTCAGGATCCAGTCGCAGAGGGTGGTGTTGAGTACTAGGTCTCTGAGCTTGATTACGAGCTTGGAAGGCACAATGATGTTGAATGCTGAACTATGGTGTATGAACAGCGTTCTCACATACGTGTTCCTCTGGTCCAGGTGGGAGAGGGAAGTGTGGAGGGCTAGGGAGATGGTGTCTTTGTTTGGTCTTTTAGACCTCTTTCCAAATTGAAGAGGCTCCAGAACCCCTCAAACTCGCCTTGTCATTCAGTTCGGCTCTGTGCCACCTCCTCAGACGCTTTCCTTCTCAGTGACATGAGAGGAAGACGGTGAAGCTGCAGGGGGCTGTTGTTCCCCAGAAATGACTTTAACTGTTTTCTAAACACATGAACGACTGCTCTGTTGAATTCTTCAGTTAAGTATTTTCTGATGGGTGGCATTGAACTGTTGTAGACCATTTCTTTCCACTCCTTCTGTAATCTTTGACAAACTTCATTGTGTACTGCTGGCAGAAATATAAAAGAATCAATCTTCTGCTCTCCACGGCCCAAATGAACGTCACGCGGACCAATAGAACTTTGGGCCAGGCTCACAAGGGTTTCTCGAGCAGATAGGATTGCCCTACGGAGTGTGTTTTTATCCTTGTCTTTTACATGTGACAATGTGTTTTTGATATCACTTTTCTTAAAAATCTCCTTCAAGTTCTTCTGATCCAGTTTGAAATGGATGTCCTTGCGTGTCTCAATATGGGATTGAAAATCCCTGCTGGGACATGAGAGGATGGAAGAGTTGAGATTTTGAAAGTAATTTGGACCACTTAGTCCCCAAAATTTTGTGAAAGCTACATGAGTAGAAACGTCATAATGTTCACGCCATTCATAGGCTTTGTGTAAAAGCTGAAACATACAAGGAAGGACATTTTCGTTTTCCTTTTTAAACATGGGCTATTATGTGTATAAATTAAAATGTGTTCCACCATTGTTCCCTCCTGCCGTAAAAGTCATCCAGTTGTGGAATTAAAATTTCTTCACTGTGTTTTGTTTGGTCGGATTTGGTGTCGGGTGCAACAGGCTCCTTCTTCTTGTTTTTAAAGTCCGGATAAACTTCCTGAAAAACCATTTGCTGTTGTCTTTCATCAGGACGATGGCACTTGCATGTTGTTTGTCGCTTTCAAGTTCTTTTGTATTCAAATGTTGTAGATAGGATTGCCTTAATGTATCAGAAGGCACATCATCATCACCATCGTCCACTCCTTTAGATGAAAACAGTCCCATTATGCGTCTATACATTTCTTGTTTGTCCCCACCATTTGTGGTTTGTTTCCAACTGTCTTCTAGCAACTTTAGCAGCATACAGTCTACAGTCGGTGTAAGATTGGCACAATTGTTTGCGGTTTTTGAATGTCCAACATCCTCTAAGCCGTGATTTTCCCCGACATTCATTTCTTGTTTGCTTTTTATTTACTTGCTGTTTCATTGTAGATATTATTTTGTTTCACTGTTAATATATGAAATGTTGCCATTCATTTTAGAGATAAATAGATTATCTTCCCAGAGCTCAGTCTGTTGGTGTGACCAGCTCGGCCTGCAGAGGGACGCCGTCTTCGCAGACCTGCTCGGCTTGCAGAGGGAGTCAGCCATCGCCGGCCTGTCGGGCCTCCAGAGAGTCTTCAACGGCCTGGTTGGCTTCCTGAGAGGCTCCGATGGACTGCAGAGGTGTCTCCCCTCCACCGCTGGCTGCCTGAGGCGTTTCAACTTCGCCATCAGCCTCCAGCGGAGTCTCGCCGTCGGCCTCCAGAGGAATTCTGTCTTTGTGGCCATCTCGCTCTCGCCGTTGGCCTCTATCATGACGACCGACCTCCTGAGATCCTCTCCTTATCCTGCCTTGCCGTCGGAAGGGTTTCGCCATTTTGCAGTTTTCACTGTGAAAATATCACAGCCAAAGATTAAACTCGTGGATCGCGAGTGGGATTGAACTCCCAACCTTCATATTGCAGGCGCATGGTACTATCCGCTGTACCACAGAGCAAGGTACAGTCTTAGTCATTCCAGTCCTTAAATACCTTCCACTGCTACTCTGTCGTGTTCTATGTGTTTGGCTTTATTTTTAAATTTGCCATTTTCCCTCAAATAACCTACGACTGTTCCTCTGATGAGTAAAATATGTGTGCATTTATAATGAGCTATGTGCAAGTCTTGTTGAAATAATGAAACAGACAATTTTTTGTTGGAATTTTAATGTACAATGTGGTTGAGGCATACAAGATTTTTAGGTAGTTACCAAGTGCTTATCTGTCTTTAAATGGACAAGAGTTTACAAAGAATTCCTTTTCTAATCCAAGACAACAGTCTGCTCTTATTTGCCAGTAATTTGCGTTAGTGACAATCCCTGTATGCCCAGCCTACTTGCCTGCCTTCTCCCTTGGCCTGAGGAAGCTTATGCAGCGAGGGCCTTTGGCTTGGAGCTTGGAGTTCTTTTGCATCCGCTTTTTCTCCGATCTCTCGGCGAGCCCGGCCAACACAAGGCCACGCCACCATCTCACTCTCTCGTCTGTCAGGCTTGTTCGGCATTATGACAAGATGTGCCCTTGGTTGGCTGGTCCCCCACACAGCGAACAGCAGGGATTCTCAGTAATTGTAATTTCCCCTTGTGGGATTTATAAAGTATACATTATTATTATTAAGTCTCAGCCTTTGGAGGTTTGTTGGTGTTGGTAGGAGATAATAGACGGAACAGAGCACAAACTTGATCTGATTCCAGGGTGTGAGATTAGGGTTCAAAGTTTTTATTTTCCATGTGCAGAAGAATAACAGAAGTAGTTGTTGGCAATGAAAATCTTAGACATCTGGCACCTCAAACAATGCTAATTAAATAAAAAAATAATAAAACACACAAGCAAAATCTGAATCTAAGACGACTTTGGACAGTGACATGGTGGTTGTTGTCTCTTCACCAAGATGTCATGGCTCTGGCCTCCTCTCTGTAGGCCCTCTCGTCGCCGTCAGTGATCAGGCCGATGATGGTCGTGTCGTCAGCGAACTTTATGATGATGTTGGCGCTAGCAGTGGCCACACAGTTGTGCGTCAATAGGGAGTCCAGGAGTCGGATGAGCATGCAGCCCTGGGGATGTCGATTTTGAGGTTCAGGGTGGAGAATGTGGTGGAGCCTATCCGCACTGCCAGGGGTCTGCCGGTCAGAAAGCTCAGGATCCAGTCGCAGAGGGTGGTGTTGAGTACTAGGTCTCTGAGCTTGATTACGAGCTTGGAAGGCACAATGCTGTTGAATGCTGAACTATGGTGTATGAACAGCGTTCTCACATACGTGTTCCTCTGGTCCAGGTGGGAGAGGGAAGTGTGGAGGGCTAGGGAGATGGTGTCTTTGTTTGGTCTTTTAGACCTCTTTCCAAATTGAAGAGGCTCCAGAACCCCCTCAAACTCGCCTTGTCATTCAGTTCGGCTCTGTGCCACCTCCTCAGACGCTTTCCTTCTCAGTGACATGAGAGGAAGACGGTGAAGCTGCAGGGGCTGTTGTTCCCCAGAAATGACTTTAACTGTTTTCTAAACACATGAACGACTGCTCTGTTGAATTCTTCAGTTAAGTATTTTCTGATGGGTGGCATTGAACTGTTGTAGACCATTTCTTTCCACTCCTTCTGTAATCTTTGACAAACTTCATTGTGTACTGCTGGCAGAAATATAAAAGAATCAATCTTCTGCTCTCCACGGTCCAAATGAACGTCACGCGGACCAATAGAACTTTGGGCCAGGCTCACAAGGGTTTCTCGAGCAGATAGGATTGCCCTACGGAGTGTGTTTTTATCCTTGTCTTTTACATGTGACAATGTGTTTTTGATATCACTTTTCTTAAAAATCTCCTTCAAGTTCTTCTGATCCAGTTTGAAATGGATGTCCTTGCGTGTCTCAATATGGGATTGAAAATCCCTGCTGGGACATGAGAGGATGGAAGAGTTGAGATTTTGAAAGTAATTTGGACCACTTAGTCCCCAAAATTTTGTGAAAGCTACATGTAGGAGCCATTTGTATCCACCCTTTTAGTTAGGTTAATTTAGTTATTTATTTTAGCCACTTGGGGGAGTATTGCACTGGGTGTGGTACGTCACTGGGATAAGGTATATTTACAGGTGCAGTAATTAATGAGAAAAGGTGTGGATGGCGGGGAACACACGGTTCTTACCGTAGCCGTGAACACGCCGTAACATTTTATTAATTAGCACTAGGTGAACTATTTTATGTGAAGTGAACCCTTTTCTACCTTTTATAATAAACGGGAACACCACCCAAAGACAATCAATGCCTGGACTCAAGATCTTTTTGCTACGCGTTGAGAACACCATGCCATCCATACTGAGGCTTATAGGATAGCCTCCACAACGTAAGAACCTATTCCTCTGGATACGCTTCTGAATTGGACAGGAGCGTCCGGATCGATTGGATATGGAAAGGATTGCCTGTTTCATTGGATTGCTTACCTGTCGCGGAGCCTGGAAGCCTTAATTGAAAACAGCTGTAAGTCCTCATGTCATCCAGCGCAGACCGCAACCACGGAAAGCTGGTGGGTACACTTTCATATATCATTGCCGATGGGATTGGAAAAGAAAACGTGAACTCTCGAAATTAAAATGAAAGACTGGTTCAGTGCTGTTGGCGGCCTCCGTATATGTAAAGCAATTGTGTCGTTTCATTAAGCATTTTTGAACTGACGCGCTTAACGCACAAAGATGAGTGCAGAGGAAGAAGACTTGTTCGACAAGTCCAAGACTGCTTCTGTGGCTGTAGACGAAAATTATATTCCTGATAAATCCAGTCCTCTTGTTAATGATTTGGGGAAGCGCACGAGAAAGTTAACAGCTAAGGGGTGTGCAATTCTGTTTGAAAATCTGCAAAAAATCGGAAATCCCAATTTATGCAAGCTAATAAAATCAAGCAAAGGATTAATGAGGCTCTTTCTGGAAAAATAACCTTCCAAACTGTGTCTGATGTGAAGAAATGTCTAAGCAAATATACCACACTGTGCAATGAGGCTTTAGAAACTCAAACTACTTTGCTGGAAATGCCTTTGCCAGACTCTGAATACGACAAGCAACAATACTGGCTTGTACAGAAAACATTGAGAAAAATAAATTTGAGAATGATGTGAAGCAATGGTTGGCCGATGCTGCTGTAAAAAAGGACAATGAGAATATTGATGTGTTGTCTATAACAAATAATGACGTAAAGCCTGAAGATAGTATTTCCAATGTTTCAAGTAAAGGGTCAACACATAGAGATCATTCTTCCATCTATTCAAAGACTTCCAGTGTTATTTCTGCACGTTTAAAGGCAAAGGCTGATAGGGCTGCACTTTTACAGTCTGCAGTTGCTTTGAGAAAAATGCATGACATTGATGTTGAAGAAGAAGCCCTTCAATTTGAAAAGGCAAAGCTGAAAAGGAAAAGGGAACAGCTAGAAGTTGACACCAAGTTGGCTGCGGCTACAGCTAAATTGTCTGTATATGAAAATGCATGCGGTGGGGAAGATGTGGATGAGTATGAAGAGGATAATGGAGAAGATGCCATGAATGCCTATCTTCATGCTCACTTGAAATCACAAACATTAAGTTATTTGAACACAGATCCTGTTTTGCAACTTCCTAAAACTGTCTCTTTCCATCAGGACCATTCTTTGCCACTGACTGTACGGCCTAAAGAAAGGCTGCACAGTCTACAAGCCCAGTCTTCAGTAAGGTCTAGTAACCCTTTGTCTTCAGTGTCATATGTACCATCTTCTAACAAGTCTGAAGGGGGGGACATCCTCGGACCCAGATCCACCAAAGCTGCACCATCAGGACTTCATTTGTCTATCTCACAAGGGAGTGGACCTACTCTCATGCGTGATTCTGAAGTGCAGGGAAACAGACCCGGACTCGCCAACGCTTCAACAGCAGGATTTCCGCCACTGATCTCACAAGGGAGTACACGTACGCAATTACAGTCTCATCATTCTTCTCTACACAATGTCCAAAACTCTATTCTGTACGACCTTATGCAACAGCAAACTAACATCACTGCTCAGTTGGCTCAAAATCAAGCCTTAGCCTCTCTTCCTCCACGAGCTATCCCAGAGTTTGATGGCGATCCACTTAAATACGCTGCCTTTACTAGAGCTTTCGAGCAAGCTATTGAAAAGAAAACTACAGATAAACAAGAATGCCTGTATTACCTCGAACAATATACTAAAGGGCAGCCAAGAGAACTGGTTCGGAGTTGCTATAACATGGCTTATGGTCACGGCTATGAGAGAGCAAAGAATCTTTTGAAAGAATATTTTGGAAATGAAATGAAAATTGCCGTAGCTTATATGGAGAAGGCTATGGAGTGGCCAACAATGAGGGCCGATGACGTTAATGCTCTGCGGTCTTTTTCAATCTTTTTAAGGGACTGTTGCAATGTCATGGAAGATTTACAGCATATGGAGGAGATGGACGTGCCATCCAATCTTCGCCTGATAATGATGAAGTTGCCATATAGACTGAGGAAAAATGGAGGTCTGTTGCCTGGGAGCTACAGGAGCGCCGTGGTTACAGAGCTATGTTCCCAGATTTTGTGGCCTTCATTGAACGTCAAGTAAAGATTCTGTCTGATCCTCTCTTTGGTGACCTACAGGGTACGCAACCTGACCCTTCCTCTAAACTCAAGAGCAGATATACTGGAAGAGGCCAAGCTACTGTTGCTGCCATTAATACTGCTGTAGGACCAACTACATCATTAGCTTGGCACCAACAACACAAGGGGCCACCTTCACAGGGGAACAATGAAGAGTCATGCTTTGTGTGTAGGAGCCAGCATCCAGTGGAGAAATGTTCACAGCTTGATGAAATGACACACAGGGAGAAAATTGATGCTTTGAAAGTAGGGAGAGTGTGTTTCAGCTGTCTGAAGAGAGGTCATATGAGCAGGGAATGCGACAAGCCTTTGACATGTGATATATGTAAACACAAACATCCAACTGTTCTACATGTCGGATCTAAAACACAGGAAGTGTCAGTCAATAATGCACTTGTGTCATTGGAGACATGTGGCCGTACTGGGGCCGGAAGTGATGAATATGTTCTCTCTATTGTGCCTGTAAAGGTGAAGGCCAAGTCCGGGAGCATGATTGTCAACACCTATGCCTTTCTAGACCCTGGAAGTTCAGCTTCTTTCTGTACCCAACATCTCATGAGAAAACTAAATCTTTCAGCAGTCAAGACTAGCATTCATCTTCGTACCCTTGGCCAAGAGAGGTCTGTAGATACGTTCTTGCTTAGTGATCTCGAGGTTTCTGGCTTGAATGAAGAAAACTTCCTGGATTTACCTGAAGTCTATACTCAGAGGACCATGCCTGTGAGCAGAAATAACATTCCCACTCAACAGGACTTGGAGAGATGGAAATACCTTGACGGCATTAAAATTCCCAGCCTCGAGGCAGAGGTGGAGTTGCTGATAGGCACCAATGTGCCGAAGCTTATGGAACCATGGGAAATAATAAATAGTCAAGGTGAAGGACCATATGCTATCAGGACTCTACTGGGGTGGGTTGTGAATGGTCCGCTGAGAGGTGGCAAACCGAGCAAAAGTAATTTTGGCCATCCTGTTGTCACTGCTAATAGGATCTCAGTCGCCAAGAGAACAAGAGAACAACAAGAGAAGTTTTCTAATGAGATTGCTGGAAAAAATGGAGGCTCTGTTAAACAAAACAGTGATCTCTACAAGCTGGACTCAGTGCTGGAGGACAGATTGTTGCGGGTGGGAGGAAGGCTTAGTAGGGCTGCTATGCCTGAAGTGGAAAAAACATCCTGTCATTCTTTCCAAAGAGCAAAATGTGTCCAAAATCCTCTTGAAGCATATCCATCAACTGCTGGGTCACACAGGAGGGTTGTGTCTAAGTGGGTAGTGTGTCGCCACCTCCAAGATAAGACAGGGGAACAGGACCTCCCTCTTGGACTCTTTTGGAAGGATGACCTGTATATAAAGAGAAGATGGAGGCAGGTGCAGTTCCTATCTGACCTCTTTTGGAAGCGCTGGGTGAGGGGATTTCTACCGCTACTCCAGGAGAGACAGAAGTGGATGAGACCAAAAAGAAGCTTTTCCATTGGAGACATTGTGGTCATAATGGATCCTGTCGCTCTGCAAGGGTCCTGGCTGATGGGAAGAATTACACAGACGTACCCGGACAAGAAGGGCTTTATCCGCTCAGTTCAGCTGAAGACAAAAACAGGGCAACTGGAGCGGCGTAACGAAGATCTGTCTTTTGATGGAAGCTGAAGCGGTGTAGATGACCTGATCACAGATGTTCTTGGCTCAAGAAAAATGTAATTTAGATTAGCTCTGCACAAAGGGCTCCTTTAGTTTAACCTAGGTAATTTGGGTAATTGTGGTTAAAGTAAATATTCACAATTATGGGGCCGGTGTGTAGGAGCCATTTGTATCCACCCTTTTAGTTAGGTTAATTTAGTTATTTATTTTAGCCACTTGGGGGAGTATTGCACTGGGTGTGGTACGTCACTGGGATAAGGTATATTTACAGGTGCAGTAATTAATGAGAAAAGGTGTGGATGGCGGGGAACACACGGTTCTTACCGTAGCCGTGAACACGCCGTAACATTTTATTAATTAGCACTAGGTGAACTATTTTATGTGAAGTGAACCCTTTTCTACCTTTTATAATAAACGGAAAACCACCCAAAGACAATCAATGCCTGGACTCAAGATCTTTTTGCTACGCGTTGAGAACACCATGCCATCCATACTGAGGCTTATAGGATAGCCTCTACACTACATGAGTAGAAACGTCATAATGTTCACGCCATTCATAGGCTTTGTGTAAAAGCTGAAACATACAAGGAAGGACATTTTCGTTTTCCCTTTTTAAACATGGGCTATTATGTGTATAAATTAAAATGTGTTCCACCATTGTTCCCTTCTGCCGTAGAAAGTCATCCAGTTGTGGAATTAAAATTTCTTCACTGTGTTTTGTTTGGTCGGATTTGGTGTCGGGTGCAACAGGCTCCTTCTTCTTGTTTTTAAAGTCCGGATAAACTTCCTGAAAAACCATTTCGCTGTTGTCTTTCATCAGGACGATGGCACTTGCATGTTGTTTGTCGCTTTCAAGTTCTTTTGTATTCAAATGTCGTAGATAGGATTGCCTTAATGTATCAGAAGGCACATCATCATCACCATCGTCCACTCCTTTAGATGAAAACAGTCCCATTATGCGTCTATACATTTCTTGTTTGTCCCCACCATTTGTGGTTTGTTTCCAACTGTCTTCTAGCAACTTTAGCAGCATACAGTCTACAGTCGGTGTAAGATTGGCACAATTGTTTGCGGTTTTTGAATGTCCAACATCCTCTAAGCCGTGATTTTCCCCGACATTCATTTCTTGTTTGCTTTTTATTCACTTGCTGTTTCATTGTAGATATTATTTTGTTTCACTGTTAATATATGAAATGTTGCCATTCATTTTAGAGATAAATAGATTATCTTCCCAGAGCTCAGTCTGTTGGTGTGACCAGCTCGGCCTGCAGAGGGACGCCGTCTTCGCAGACCTGCTCGGCTTGCAGAGGGAGTCAGCCATCGCCGGCCTGTCGGGCCTCCAGAGAGTCTTCAACGGCCTGGTTGGCTTCCTGAGAGGCTCCGATGGACTGCAGAGGTGTCTCCCCTCCACCGCTGGCTGCCTGAGGCGTTTCAACTTCGCCATCAGCCTCCAGCGGAGTCTCGCCGTCGGTCTCCAGAGGAATTCTGCCTTTGTGCTCGGCCGCCTGAGGCCGTCTTTGTGGCCATCTCGCTCTCGCCGTTGGCCTCTATCATGACGACCGACCTCCTGAGATCCTCTCCTTATCCTGCCTTGCCGTCGGAAGGGTTTCGCCATTTTGCAGTTTTCACTGTGAAAATATCACAGCCAAAGATTAAACTCGTGGATCGCGAGTGGGATTGAACTCCCAACCTTCATATTGCAAGCGCATGGTACTATCCGCTGTACCACAGAGCAAGGTACAGTCTTAGTCATTCCAGTCCTTAAATACCTTCCACTGTTACTCTGTCGTGTTCTATGTGTTTGGCTTTATTTTTAAATTTGCCATTTTCCCTCAAATAACCTACGACTGTTCCTCTGATGAGTAAAATATGTGTGCATTTATAATGAGCTATGTGCAAGTCTTGTTGAAATAATGAAACAGACAATTTTTTGTTGGAATTTTAATGTACAATGTGGTTGAGGCATACAAGATTTTTAGGTAGTTACCAAGTGCTTATCTGTCTTTAAATGGACAAGAGTTTACGAAGAATTCCTTTTCTAATCCAAGACAACAGTCTGCTCTTATTTGCCAGTAATTTGCGTTAGTGACAATCCCTGTATGCCCAGCCTACTTGCCTGCCTTCTCCCTTGGCCTGAGGAAGCTTATGCAGCGAGGGCCTTTGGCTTGGAGCTTGGAGTTCTTTTGCATCCGCTTTTTCTCCGATCTCTCGGCGAGCCCGGCCAACACAAGGCCACGCCACCATCTCACTCTCTCGTCTGTCAGGCTTGTTCGGCATTATGACAAGATGTGCCCTTGGTTGGCTGGTCCCCCACACAGCGAACAGCAGGGATTCTCAGTAATTGTAATTTCCCTTGTGGGATTTATAAAGTATACATTATTATTATTAAGTCTCAGCCTTTGGAGGTTTGTTGGTGTTGGTAGGAGATAATAGACGGAACAGAGCACAAACTTGATCTGATTCCAGGGTGTGAGATTAGGGTTCAAAGTTTTTATTTTCCATGTGCAGAAGAATAACAGAAGTAGTTGTTGGCAATGAAAATCTTAGACATCTGGCACCTCAAACAATGCTAATTAAATAAAAAATAATAAAACACACAAGCAAAATCTGAATCTAAGACGACTTTGGACAGTGACATGGTGGTTGTTGTCTCTTCACCAAGATGTCATGGCTCTGGCCTCCTCTCTGTAGGCCCTCTCGTCGCCGTCAGTGATCAGGCCGATGATGGTCGTGTCGTCAGCGAACTTTATGATGATGTTGGCGCTAGCAGTGGCCACACAGTTGTGCGTCAATAGGGAGTCCAGGAGTCGGATGAGCATGCAGCCCTGGGGATGTCGATTTTGAGGTTCAGGGTGGAGAATGTGGTGGAGCCTATCCGCACTGCCAGGGGTCTGCCGGTCAGAAAGCTCAGGATCCAGTCGCAGAGGGTGGTGTTGAGTACTAGGTCTCTGAGCTTGATTACGAGCTTGGAAGGCACAATGCTGTTGAATGCTGAACTATGGTGTATGAACAGCGTTCTCACATACGTGTTCCTCTGGTCCAGGTGGGAGAGGGAAGTGTGGAGGGCTAGGGAGATGGTGTCTTTGTTTGGTCTTTTAGACCTCTTTCCAAATTGAAGAGGCTCCAGAACCCCTCAAACTCGCCTTGTCATTCAGTTCGGCTCTGTGCCACCTCCTCAGACGCTTTCCTTCTCAGTGACATGAGAGGAAGACGGTGAAGCTGCAGGGGGCTGTTGTTCCCCAGAAATGACTTTAACTGTTTTCTAAACACATGAACGACTGCTCTGTTGAATTCTTCAGTTAAGTATTTTCTGATGGGTGGCATTGAACTGTTGTAGACCATTTCTTTCCACTCCTTCTGTAATCTTTGACAAACTTCATTGTGTACTGCTGGCAGAAATATAAAAGAATCAATCTTCTGCTCTCCACGGTCCAAATGAACGTCACGCGGACCAATAGAACTTTGGGCCAGGCTCACAAGGGTTTCTCGAGCAGATAGGATTGCCCTACGGAGTGTGTTTTTATCCTTGTCTTTTACATGTGACAATGTGTTTTTGATATCACTTTTCTTAAAAATCTCCTTCAAGTTCTTCTGATCCAGTTTGAAATGGATGTCCTTGCGTGTCTCAATATGGGATTGAAAATCCCTGCTGGGACATGAGAGGATGGAAGAGTTGAGATTTTGAAAGTAATTTGGACCACTTAGTCCCCAAAATTTTGTGAACGCTACATGAGTAGAAACGTCATAATGTTCACGCCATTCATAGGCTTTGTGTAAAAGCTGAAACATACAAGGAAGGACATTTTCGTTTCCCTTTTTAAACATGGGCTATTATGTGTATAAATTAAAATGTGTTCCACCATTGTTCCCTTCTGCCGTAGAAAGTCATCCAGTTGTGGAATTAAAATTTCTTCACTGTGTTTTGTTTGGTCGGATTTGGTGTCGGGTGCAACAGGCTCCTTCTTCTTGTTTTTAAAGTCCGGATAAACTTCCTGAAAAACCACTTTGCTGTTGTCTTTCATCAGGACGATGGCACTTGCATGTTGTTTGTCGCTTTCAAGTTCTTTTGATTTCAAATGTTGTAGATAGGATTGCCTTAATGTATCAGAAGGCACATCATCATCACCATCGTCCACTCCTTTAGATGAAACCAGTCCCATTATGCGTCTATACATTTCTTGTTTGTCCCCACCATTTGTGGTTTGTTTCCAACTGTCTTCTAGCAACTTTAGCAGCATACAGTCTACAGTCGGTGTAAGATTGGCACAATTGTTTGTGGTTTTTGAATGTCCAACATCCTCTAAGCCTTGATTTTCCCCGACATTCATTTCTTGTTTGCTTTTTATTTACTTGCTGTTTCATTGTAGGTATTATTTTGTTTCACTGTTAATATATGAAATGTTGCCATTCATTTTAGAGATGAATAGATTATCGTCCCAGAGCTCAGTCTGTTGGTGTGACCAGCTCGGCCTCCAGAGGGACGCCGTCTTCGCCGGCCTGCTCGGCTTCCAGAGGGAGTCAGCCATCGCCGGCCTGTCGGGCCTCCAGAGAGTCTTCGACGGCCTGGTTGGCTTCTTGAGAGGCTCCGATGGACTGCAGAGGTGTCTCCCTCCACCGCTGGCCGCCTGAGGCGTTTCAACTTCGCCATCGGCCTCCAGCGGGGTCTCGCCGTCGGCCTCCAGAGGAATTCTGCCTTTGTGGCCATCTCGCTCTCTCCGTTGGCCTCTATCATGACGACCGACCTCCTGAGATCCTCTCCTTATCCTGCCTTGCCGTCGGAAGGGTTTCGCCATTTGCAGTTTTCACTGTGAAAATATCACAGCCAAAGATTAGACTCCTGGTTCGCGAGTGGGATTGAACTCCCAACCTTCATATTGCAGGCGCATGGTACTATCCGCTGTACCACAGAGCAAGGTACAGTCTTAGTCATTCCAGTCCTTAAATACCTTCCACTGCTACTCTGTCGTGTTCTATGTGTTTGGCTTTATTTTTAAATTTGCCATTTTCCCTCAAATAACCTACGACTGTTCCTCTGATGAGTAAAATATGTGTGCATTTATAATGAGCTATGTGCAAGTCTTGTTGAAATAATGAAACAGACAATTTTTTGTTGGAATTTTAATGTACAATGTGGTTGAGGCATACAAGATTTTTAGGTAGTTACCAAGTGCTTATCTGTCTTTAAATGGACAAGAGTTTACGAAGAATTCCTTTTCTAATCCAAGACAACAGTCTGCTCTTATTTGCCAGTAATTTGCGTTAGTGACAATCCCTGTATGCCCAGCCTACTTGCCTGCCTTCTCCCTTGGCCTGAGGAAGCTTATGCAGCGAGGGCCTTTGGCTTGGAGCTTGGAGTTCTTTTGCATCCGCTTTTCTCCGATCTCTCGCGAGCCCGGCCAACACAAGGCCACGCCACCATCTCACTCTCTCGTCTGTCAGGCTTGTTCGGCATTATGACAAGATGTGCCCTTGGTTGGCTGGTCCCCCACACAGCGAACAGCAGGGATTCTCAGTAATTGTAATTTCCCCTTGTGGGATTTATAAAGTATACATTATTATTATTAAGTCTCAGCCTTTGGAGGTTTGTTGGTGTTGGTAGGAGATAATAGACGGAACAGAGCACAAACTTGATCTGATTCCAGGGTGTGAGATTAGGGTTCAAAGTTTTTATTTTCCATGTGCAGAAGAATAACAGAAGTAGTTGTTGGCAATGAAAATCTTAGACATCTGGCACCTCAAACAATGCTAATTAAATAAAAAAATAATAAAACACACAAGCAAAATCTGAATCTAAGACGACTTTGGACAGTGACATGGTGGTTGTTGTCTCTTCACCAAGATGTCATGGCTCTGGCCTCCTCTCTGTAGGCCCTCTCGTCGCCGTCAGTGATCAGGCCGATGATGGTCGTGTCGTCAGCGAACTTTATGATGATGTTGGCGCTAGCAGTGGCCACACAGTTGTGCGTCAATAGGGAGTCCAGGAGTCGGATGAGCATGCAGCCCTGGGGGATGTCGATTTTGAGGTTCAGGGTGGAGAATGTGGTGGAGCCTATCCGCACTGCCAGGGTCTGCCGGTCAGAAAGCTCAGGATCCAGTCGCAGAGGGTGGTGTTGAGTACTAGGTCTCTGAGCTTGATTACGAGCTTGGAAGGCACAATGCTGTTGAATGCTGAACTATGGTGTATGAACAGCGTTCTCACATACGTGTTCCTCTGGTCCAGGTGGGAGAGGGAAGTGTGGAGGGCTAGGGAGATGGTGTCTTTGTTTGGTCTTTTAGACCTCTTTCCAAATTGAAGAGGCTCCAGAACCCCTCAAACTCGCCTTGTCATTCAGTTCGGCTCTGTGCCACCTCCTCAGACGCTTTCCTTCTCAGTGACATGAGAGGAAGACGGTGAAGCTGCAGGGGCTGTTGTTCCCCAGAAATGACTTTAACTGTTTTCTAAACACATGAACGACTGCTCTGTTGAATTCTTCAGTTAAGTATTTTCTGATGGGTGGCATTGAACTGTTGTAGACCATTTCTTTCCACTCCTTCTGTAATCTTTGACAAACTTCATTGTGTACTGCTGGCAGAAATATAAAAGAATCAATCTTCTGCTCTCCACGGTCCAAATGAACGTCACGCGGACCAATAGAACTTTGGGCCAGGCTCACAAGGGTTTCTCGAGCAGATAGGATTGCCCTACGGAGTGTGTTTTTATCCTTGTCTTTTACATGTGACAATGTGTTTTTGATATCACTTTTCTTAAAAATCTCCTTCAAGTTCTTCTGATCCAGTTTGAAATGGATGTCCTTGCGTGTCTCAATATGGGATTGAAAATCCCTGCTGGGACATGAGAGGATGGAAGAGTTGAGATTTTGAAAGTAATTTGGACCACTTAGTCCCCAAAATTTTGTGAACGCTACATGAGTAGAAACGTCATAATGTTCACGCCATTCATAGGCTTTGTGTAAAAGCTGAAACATACAAGGAAGGACATTTTCGTTTTCCTTTTTAAACATGGGCTATTATGTGTATAAATTAAAATGTGTTCCACCATTGTTCCCTTCTGCCGTAGAAAGTCATCCAGTTGTGGAATTAAAATTTCTTCACTGTGTTTTGTTTGGTCGGATTTGGTGTCGGGTGCAACAGGCTCCTTCTTCTTGTTTTTAAAGTCGGATAAACTTCCTGAAAAACCACTTTGCTGTTGTCTTTCATCAGGACGATGGCACTTGCATGTTGTTTGTCGCTTTCAAGTTCTTTTGATTTCAAATGTTGTAGATAGGATTGCCTTAATGTATCAGAAGGCACATCATCATCACCATCGTCCACTCCTTTAGATGAAACCAGTCCCATTATGCGTCTATACATTTCTTGTTTGTCCCCACCATTTGTGGTTTGTTTCCAACTGTCTTCTAGCAACTTTAGCAGCATACAGTCTACAGTCGGTGTAAGATTGGCACAATTGTTTGTGGTTTTGAATGTCCAACATCCTCTAAGCCTTGATTTTCCCCGACATTCATTTCTTGTTTGCTTTTATTTACTTGCTGTTTCATTGTAGGTATTATTTTGTTTCACTGTTAATATATGAAATGTTGCCATTCATTTTAGAGATGAATAGATTATCGTCCCAGAGCTCAGTCTGTTGGTGTGACCAGCTCGGCCTCCAGAGGGACGCCGTCTTCGCCGGCCTGCTCGGCTTCCAGAGGGAGTCAGCCATCGCCGGCCTGTCGGGCCTCCAGAGAGTCTTCGACGGCCTGGTTGGCTTCTTGAGAGGCTCCGATGGACTGCAGAGGTGTCTCCCCTCCACCGCTGGCCGCCTGAGGCGTTTCAACTTCGCCATCGGCCTCCAGCGGGGTCTCGCCGTCGGCCTCCAGAGGAATTCTGCCTTTGTGGCCATCTCGCTCTCTCCGTTGGCCTCTATCATGACGACCGACCTCCTGAGATCCTCTCCTTATCCTGCCTTGCCGTCGGAAGGGTTTCGCCATTTTGCAGTTTTCACTGTGAAAATATCACAGCCAAAGATTAGACTCCTGGTTCGCGAGTGGGATTGAACTCCCAACCTTCATATTGCAGGCGCATGGTACTATCCGCTGTACCACAGAGCAAGGTACAGTCTTAGTCATTCCAGTCCTTAAATACCTTCCACTGCTACTCTGTCGTGTTCTATGTGTTTGGCTTTATTTTTAAATTTGCCATTTTCCCTCAAATAACCTACGACTGTTCCTCTGATGAGTAAAATATGTGTGCATTTATAATGAGCTATGTGCAAGTCTTGTTGAAATAATGAAACAGACAATTTTTTGTTGGAATTTTAATGTACAATGTGGTTGAGGCATACAAGATTTTTAGGTAGTTACCAAGTGCTTATCTGTCTTTAAATGGACAAGAGTTTACGAAGAATTCCTTTTCTAATCCAAGACAACAGTCTGCTCTTATTTGCCAGTAATTTGCGTTAGTGACAATCCCTGTATGCCCAGCCTACTTGCCTGCCTTCTCCCTTGGCCTGAGGAAGCTTATGCAGCGAGGGCCTTTGGCTTGGAGCTTGGAGTTCTTTTGCATCCGCTTTTTCTCCGATCTCTCGGCGAGCCCGGCCAACACAAGGCCACGCCACCATCTCACTCTCTCGTCTGTCAGGCTTGTTCGGCATTATGACAAGATGTGCCCTTGGTTGGCTGGTCCCCCACACAGCGAACAGCAGGGATTCTCAGTAATTGTAATTTCCCCTTGTGGGATTTATAAAGTATACATTATTATTATTAAGTCTCAGCCTTTGGAGGTTTGTTGGTGTTGGTAGGAGATAATAGACGGAACAGAGCACAAACTTGATCTGATTCCAGGGTGTGAGATTAGGGTTCAAAGTTTTTATTTTCCATGTGCAGAAGAATAACAGAAGTAGTTGTTGGCAATGAAAATCTTAGACATCTGGCACCTCAAACAATGCTAATTAAATAAAAAATAATAAAACACACAAGCAAAATCTGAATCTAAGACGACTTTGGACAGTGACATGGTGGTTGTTGTCTCTTCACCAAGATGTCATGGCTCTGGCCTCCTCTCTGTAGGCCCTCTCGTCGCCGTCAGTGATCAGGCCGATGATGGTCGTGTCGTCAGCGAACTTTATGATGATGTTGGCGCTAGCAGTGGCCACACAGTTGTGCGTCAATAGGGAGTCCAGGAGTCGGATGAGCATGCAGCCCTGGGGGATGTCGATTTTGAGGTTCAGGGTGGAGAATGTGGTGGAGCCTATCCGCACTGCCAGGGGTCTGCCGGTCAGAAAGCTCAGGATCCAGTCGCAGAGGGTGGTGTTGAGTACTAGGTCTCTGAGCTTGATTACGAGCTTGGAAGGCACAATGCTGTTGAATGCTGAACTATGGTGTATGAACAGCGTTCTCACATACGTGTTCCTCTGGTCCAGGTGGGAGAGGGAAGTGTGGAGGGCTAGGAGATGGTGTCTTTGTTTGGTCTTTTAGACCTCTTTCCAAATTGAAGAGGCTCCAGAACCCCCTCAAACTCGCCTTGTCATTCAGTTCGGCTCTGTGCCACCTCCTCAGACGCTTTCCTTCTCAGTGACATGAGAGGAAGACGGTGAAGCTGCAGGGGCTGTTGTTCCCCAGAAATGACTTTAACTGTTTTCTAAACACATGAACGACTGCTCTGTTGAATTCTTCAGTTAAGTATTTTCTGATGGGTGGCATTGAACTGTTGTAGACCATTTCTTTCCACTCCTTCTGTAATCTTTGACAAACTTCATTGTGTACTGCTGGCAGAAATATAAAAGAATCAATCTTCTGCTCTCCACGGTCCAAATGAACGTCACGCGGACCAATAGAACTTTGGGCCAGGCTCACAAGGGTTTCTCGAGCAGATAGGATTGCCCTACGGAGTGTGTTTTTATCCTTGTCTTTTACATGTGACAATGTGTTTTTGATATCACTTTTCTTAAAAATCTCCTTCAAGTTCTTCTGATCCAGTTTGAAATGGATGTCCTTGCGTGTCTCAATATGGGATTGAAAATCCCTGCTGGGACATGAGAGGATGGAAGAGTTGAGATTTTGAAAGTAATTTGGACCACTTAGTCCCCAAAATTTTGTGAAAGCTACATGAGTAGAAACGTCATAATGTTCACGCCATTCATAGGCTTTGTGTAAAAGCTGAAACATACAAGGAAGGACATTTTCGTTTTCCCTTTTTAAACATGGGCTATTATGTGTATAAATTAAAATGTGTTCCACCATTGTTCCCTCCTGCCGTAGAAAGTCATCCAGTTGTGGAATTAAAATTTCTTCACTGTGTTTTGTTTGATCGGATTTGGTGTTGGGTGCAACAGGCTCCTTCTTCTTGTTTTTAAAGTCCGGATAAACTTCCTGAAAAACCACTTTGCTGTTGTCTTTCATCAGGACGATGGCACTTGCATGTTGTTTGTCGCTTTCAAGTTCTTTTGTATTCAAATGTCGTAGATAGGATTGCCTTAATGTATCAGAAGGCACATCATCATCACCATCGTCCACTCCTTTAGATGAAACCAGTCCCATTATGCGTCTATACATTTCTTGTTTGTCCCCACCATTTGTGGTTTGTTTCCAACTGTCTTCTAGCAACTTTAGCAGCATACAGTCTACAGTCGGTGTAAGATTGGCACAATTGTTTTGGTTTTGAATGTCCAACATCCTCTAAGCCTTGATTTTCCCGACATTCATTTCTTGTTTGCTTTTATTTACTTGCTGTTTCATTGTAGGTATTATTTTGTTTCACTGTTAATATATGAAATGTTGCCATTCATTTTAGAGATGAATAGATTATCGTCCCAGAGCTCAGTCTGTTGGTGTGACCAGCTCGGCCTCCAGAGGGACGCCGTCTTCGCAGACCTGCTCGGCTTGCAGAGGAGTCAGCCATTGCCGGCCTGTCGGGCCTCAGAGAGTCTTCGACGGCCTGGTTGGCTTCTGAGAGGCTCCGATGGACTGCAGAGGTGTCTCCCCTCCACCGCTGGCTGCCTGAGGCGTTTCAACTTCGCCATCGGCCTCCAGCGGGGTCTCGCCGTCGGCCTCCAGAGGAATTCTGCCTTTGTGGCCATCTCGCCATCTCTCGCCGTTGGCCTCTATCATGACGACTGACCTCCTGAGATCCTCTCCTTATCCTGCCTTGCCGTCGGAAGGGTTTCGCCATTTTGCAGTTTTCACTGTGAAAATATCACAGCCAAAGATTAAACTCGTGGATCGCGAGTGGGATTGAACTCCCAACCTTCATATTGCAAGCGCATGGTACTATCCGCTGTACCACAGAGCAAGGTACAGTATTAGTCATTCCAGTCCTTAAATACCTTCCACTGCTACTCTGTCGTGTTCTGTGCTTTATTTTTAAATATGCCATTTTCCCTCAAATAACATACGACTGTTCCTCTGATGAGTAAAATATGTGTGCATTTATAATGAGCTATGTGCAAGTCTTGTTGAAATAATTAAACAGACAATTTTTTGTTGGAATTTTAATGTACCATGTGGTTGAGGCATACAAGATTTTTAGGTAGTTATCAAGTGCTTATCTGTCTTTAAATGGACAAGAGTTTACGAAAAATTCCTTTTCTAATCCAAGACAACAGTCTGCTCTTATTTGCCAGTAATTTGCGTTAGTGACAATCCCTGTATGCCCAGCCTACTTGCCTGCCTTCTCCCTTGGCCCGAGGAAGCTTATGCAGCGAGGGCCTTTGGCTTGGAGCTTGGAGTTCTTTTGCATCCGCTTTTTCTCCGATCTCTCGGCGAACCCGGCCAACACAAGGCCACGCCACCATCTCACTCTCTCGTCTGTCAGGCTTGTTCGGCATTATGACAAGATGTGCCCTTGGTTGGCTGGTCCCCACACAGCGAACAGCAGGGATTCTCAGTAATTGTAATTTCCTTGTGGGATTTATAAAGTATACATTATTATTATTAAGTCTCAGCCTTTGGAGGTTTGTTGGTGTTGGTAGGAGATAATAGACGGAACAGAGCACAAACTTGATCTGATTCAGGGTGTGAGATTAGGGTTCAAAGTTTTTATTTTCCATGTGCAGAAGAATAACAGAAGTAGTTGTTGGCAATGAAAATCTTAGACATCTGGCACCTCAAACAATGCTAATTAAATAGAAAAATTATAAAACACACAAGCAAAATCTGAATCTAAGACGACTTTGGACAGTGAGATGGTGGTTGTTGTCTCTTCACCAAGATGTCATGGCTCTGGCCTCCTTTCTGTAGGCCCTCTCGTCGCCGTCAGTGATCAGGCCGATGATGGTCGTGTCGTCAGCGAACTTTATGATGATGTTGGCGCTAGCAGTGGCCACACAGTTGTGCGTCAATAGGGAGTCCAGGAGTGGGATGAGCATGCAGCCCTGGGGGATGTCGATTTTGAGGATCAGGGTGGAGAATGTGGTGGAGCCTATCCGCACTGCCAGGGGTCTGCCGGTCAGAAAGCTCAGGATCCAGTCGCAGAGGGTGGTGTTGAGTACTAGGTCTCTGAGCTTGATTACGAGCTTGGAAGGCACAATGCTGTTGAATGCTGAACTATGGTGTATGAACAGCGTTCTCACATACGTGTTCCTCTGGTCCAGGTGGGAGAGGGAAGTGTGGAGGGCTAGGGAGATGGTGTCTTTGGTTGATCTTTTAGACCTCTTTCCAAATTGAAGAGGCTCCAGAACCCCCTCAAACTCGCCTTGTCATTCAGTTCGGCTCTGTGCCACCTCCTCAGACGCTTTCCTTCTCAGTGACATGAGAGGAAGACGGTGAAGCTGCAGGGGGCTGTTGTTCCCCAGAAATGACTTTAACTGTTTTCTAAACACATGAACGACTGCTCTGTTGAATTCTTCAGTTAAGTATTTTCTGATGGGTGGCATTGAACTGTTGTAGACCATTTCTTTCCACTCCTTCTGTAATCTTTGACAAACTTCATTGTGTACTGCTGGCAGAAATATAAAAGAATCAATCTTCTGCTCTCCACGGCCCAAATGAACGTCACGCGGACCAATAGAACTTTGGGCCAGGCTCACAAGGGTTTCTCGAGCAGATAGGATTGCCCTACGGAGTGTGTTTTTATCCTTGTCTTTTACATGTGACAATGTGTTTTTGATATCACTTTTCTTAAAAATCTCCTTCAAGTTCTTCTGATCCAGTTTGAAATGGATGTCCTTGCGTGTCTCAATATGGGATTGAATGTCCAACATCCTCTAAGCCTTGATTTTCCCCGACATTCATTTCTTGGTTGCTTTTTATTCACTTGCTGTTTCATTGTAGATATTATTTTGTTTCACTGTTAATATATGAAATGTTGCCATTCATTTTAGAGATAAATAGATTATCTTCCCAGAGCTCAGTCTGTTGGTGTGACCAGCTTGGCCTCCAGAGGGAGTCAGCCATCGCCGGCCTGTCGAGCCTCCCAAGGAAGGACGCGGAGTATGGTCCCCTCCCGAAGCCGCTACGGACCAACCCTCTGGGGGAGCCGCCACGGATCAGTCCTCCCCCATGAGCCGCCACTGACCAGCCCTTCCAAGAAGTTGACACAGTCCCACAGACACAGTTTTTTTTCGACATACTGTACCATGACTTGTTTTATAGCTCAGTCTGTTAGAAGACTTTTTGGGTAATCTTACGTTGGAAGTTTGATTCCCGTTTTAAACTTTTTTAGACATACTATACTAGGACTTCATGAATTTTTTCGACATGCTATACTAAGACTTTTTAATAACTTTTTCCACATACTATACTATTTCTTTTTAGGTCTTTTTTTTCCCGAAATAGTATACTATAATTTTATTTGACTGACTTTTTTCAACATACTAGATGACGACTTTTTTTTCAACATACAATACCTTGACTTGTTTTATAGCTCAGTCTGTTAGAAGACTGGTTAGGGAATCTTAGGTTGGAAATTTGATTCAAGTCAGGAGCAATTAATTTTCAAGAAATGTGACTTTTTTTTTTTTAAGACAAACTATACAATGACTTCATGATTTTTTTTCAACATAAAATATGAGTTCTTTATGATTTTTTTTTAAACATACTACACTATGGCTTTTTTATTTATTTATTTATTTTTGTACATACTATGCTACAACCTTTTGACTTTTTTCATAGCTTAGTCTTAGAAGACTGGTTGGGGAATCTTAGATTGGAAGTTTGTTTCCTATCAGGGGGACTTTTTTTGACATATTAAACTACAATGTTGTGACTTTTTGACATATACTATGAATATTTTCAACATACTATAACTGTTTGACATACAATACTATGACCTTTTTATGAGATACCACACCATGACTTGTTTTAGATCTCAGTCTGGTTGACTTTTTTTTTCAGCATACTATGCTATGATTTTACACTAGATTACTTTTTATATGGTCTCCTACATCATAACATTTGGTCTGACATATTGTATAATTGTCACACACAATGTTCCTCCTTCCTAGAAAGGGATTTGTTTTAACTGTAAAAAAGACAAAAACACTAATAAATACTTTATTGGTAGTTTTATTACTGATATATGACCTTTTTAGATACTATTGTCCCAGTACACACATTGTAACCCTTTTTGACATGGAGCTTAGAGAATTGGCACAAACAAATAAACATCCCTGTACACAATACAGATTTTAAACAATAAATATCAAAAAAATGGCATAAACACAAGATAAAATAGCAGGGATGTAAAAGAGACATTTTCTCTATTATGTGCGGTCTTCTTAAATTTTAAAAACAGAAAAGTCAGTTTTCAACTTTTGGCCCTAAAATATTTTTTCACCAGTCTGAATAGAGTACACAGCAGGATGTGAATGTACAACAACAAATATACTCATAAGATTACCTACTTTGTGATTAACAAAAGTTAAAATGAACCATTAAAAAAAAAAGACAGAAAAAAAGACAGAAAAAAAAAAAGACAGAAAAAAGTATAAATAAAAATACAAAAATCACTTAACACCAGAATTCCACACTGGTGGCGTCTGAGCTTTTTCCAGTTTCAGAACATTTGTCAGGACTAAGATTTCTTTTAATTTTTTTTTTATAAAGCACACAAATGAGTAAAAATGTCAATGGATTCAAGCCCACAGAATGTATAAGGCAAGCAAGCTCATACTGTATATACAGTCAAGGTTACTATTTACATTCTGTTTAAATATTAATACTTGTTAACAGTTGAGGTGGGGTTTGTCTCCACCTATTGGTTCAAACTAGTGTCACACTGCAGACAACAGTAATAAAGGGTTGGCATAGTCTCATGTTTTTAAATCTCTTATTAGAGCACTAGGGAGAAACCACGCCCAATCCAGTGGCCAGCAACCAGAAGAGTCCATCCCAGAACAAAAGTTCAAGACCCAGAGTCTGGATTGACACTTCCTCCACATCTAAAAACAGTACGGGTATGCTGAAATACTTCCTCACAGTCTCCTGATGTTGGTTTACTTTTTTTCCCCTCATATAGCTATGCTTTATCCTGGCTTCTGAGATAAACGTTACAAAAATTCTGAGTGTCACCACACAGCTGGATAAAAAGGAGTTAGAAAGTGCAGAGCTACTCCATGACTTTTAAATGTTAAACACAAACAATATACAGACATCACTACTGTGGTGAAAGCAGATATGTTGCTTCACAAACACCAGAAACCCTTCAATGACAACTGTATTTATGTAGTATGGAGTTGCAGCATTATCTTATGAGGCCTGGCTTTGCAGAACTGATCATACCTATTACTAATAACATATGACCAAAAGAAGTGGATAAAACAGAAGCGTAATAAAGAAGAGTGAAGTCTAAGTGAAGAATAACTCAGCCAACACTAAGCAAACCACTCCTATCACCAGTACTGCACGTAACGTGAAAGTCACATCATAAGCCGAGGGGAAGTAAGTTGCTGAAAGTGAGACCTGAACTTAGCAGAGCCAGACTCACTATACAGACCTAATGAGGAGAACCTAAACTCTTCCACAAGCTGTGAGGCCTAAGATGCAGTCGTAGAGGTTAAAACTAAAGGTAAAATAGCCAAAACCGGTTTGATCACAGTTCATCCTGTAAAACTAGGCCGCTGCATGAGCTAGGACATGTGGGTGATATTATGAGCTGAACTGTTATGTCTTAAACAGTAATATGGATGTCTACAACTAATAACCAATGCTGTAAAGCTGATATGAACTACCTTCTTATTCCTCAGTAAAAAGAAAAAAACCTCAGGCTCCATAAACTTAAAGCCAACTGTCTCTCTCTGGACTTCTACCATTGGGGTTAGGTCCAGATGAGGACCCAGAATTGTAGCCTGCACACAGAGAGGGTGTGATTTTTACTTTCAACTGGAACCATGCAGGTGTAGTTCAGAGGACACATATCCTTATCTAGAGAGCTAGGAGTGAATAATGTGATATTTTACTGGCGATACTTTAACCAAAAACAACCTAAATTGAGGATGTCACAATGGCGGCAACTGGACGTGAAAACTGCAACATGGTCAGGTTACATTCTCACCTACTATAGGGACCTAGATGTCTAGGAGTTAAAGGACAAAAAAAAAAAAAGGGGCCTTTATGGATGTATCACTGACCATTATCAAACAAAAAAAAAAAAATACATAAGCAAGAACCCAACTGTTAACTTGTGATTAGCTCACAGTAAGTAAAGAGTGAGGCAAAATATACAACAGTCCGTGACAAAGAACTGTTCCCTACCTAAGGGTGCCCACATACTGCTAAAAATCAAAACCTGCATTTTTCTCTAAAAACCAGCAGGAGTGACACAATTCGGTGCTTAATATACACAGTGTATGTGTGGAGACTAAACAGAGGATGAAGGACTCGCAGGCTGTGGGTCGAGAGAGCATAGGCCAGCGGATGTGGACAGCAGGCCTCATGGTGGCGTCTCTGCATTGTTAGTTGTGGCCTTTTTCTTGGTCGGCTTCTTCACCGTCTTGGTTTGAGTCTTGCAGAGAGGACAGTGACAGGAGTAATTAATACAATTGATTAAACAACAGAAGGAGAAAGAGTGATGCTACAGTTTGTATTCTAGTAGTGTGATGATGTACTAAAAGTGATGCAGTGTTTCTATTGGCTGACTGAGCAAATCCGCTCGGCCAAAGTTGAATGATAAGGAATTATGGTTCCTCGAGTTTTATAAATGATCAGTTGTCTATTTTCTATGTGCATTGTGTTCTGAGCTGTGATACTGAGATGTAGTTAGGGGGAACCCTGTTATTAGGTTTGTTTCCTAATGACCATAGGGCATGTTCCTGGGGTCACTTGTTAAGGTCATTAAAAAGGACTGTATGTAGTGTAGATCAATTGTATGGAGAAGCAAAAGCTTTTATTGGTTATTGAGCATGGTAATTCTGCTTAATGGTAAAATACAGCATTGCAAAAAAAAATCTTAAAAAAAAAAATAAAAAAATAATCGGTTCTTTGTGTTTTGTGGGAGCTCTGGGGAAAAACTGATCCGGTGAGACTTGTTCTAACGTGCATCTCTGGAGAGGTCAGAAAGTCTCCACAACATGAAAATTCGCCTGAGCTGGTTAGAATTAATTTCTAGAGCACATTTAAAAACACAACTTAAGCTAAAAGGATAACACAAAGAAAAGACAATTTGCGTGCGTGTTCATTGGCCCTACCTCTGTCTTAGCAGTAGTAGCAGCAGCAGCAGCAGGTTTCTTGGTTGCCTTGACGCTGGTAGTGCGTTTGGGGGCTTTGTCTCCTAGATCTTCATCAGAGTGTTCAGTCCTTGTGTCCGATTGGTCAGAGCTGTGTTGGGATGATGTGTCGTCAGCAAGGGACATGGCCGCTAGAGAGCGGGCTGCAGGATTGGACAAGAATTGGGAATCACTCAATAAGAGAGTAGCTCTATTCAGACTAAAAAGCAGGTTAAAATAATCCCCACATGATTCACCAGAGAGCTGAGAGAGCTTGAATCAATAGGGCCAAATTACCTCAGGGTTTGGGTTACTCAGCAGTATTATTAGCCAGTCTGACTTTTGCATTTCATTCCCTTGGAACCAGAAGGATTTCATTATATATTAACATTAAAATGCTACATTTACAAGATTAAAGCAACAGTTCAAAAGTGTTTATTTGCAGACCTGTACAACACAGCCTCACAACACCGAGTGGCCACATTTCAAAATACAGTTATTGTTTCCAGTTTTTGGATGTTGGAGATATAATATAAAAAAAAAAGAAGGTCACACTAGATAGGAAACACCATTAGTATTTGGATAAAGAAACCCTGGGTTAATAATAATAATAATAATAATAATAATTCAGACAGGGTCATCAGCGGTGCATCCATTTCAGAGCACTCCCATCGATGCTACATGAGCAGCAGAGAGCGCTTTGGTTGCCGCCTGCTGCTATGAACGCTCCAAACCCCGAAGGGACTCTGGGGCTGTAGCATTTGGAAAAACAAAAAAAACAATGTCTCTTTTCACTGGGATTAGAAATTCCTAAACTATAAAAAGTTTAACCATGTACAGCAGTGGTTACAAAATTTTTGTTATGTTGTCATGTGTTGCAAGATTAATCTCAGGGATCATGAGATGTTTAAAGGGTTAGGTGGTGGAAAATTGTCAGACTTTCCTATAAACATGTTCTTGTAAAAATACTGAGTTTATTTTTCCTTAAGGCCTAAAAATAATTAAACAAAATTAGACCAGGGCAAATAATTCATAGGTTAACAGATTCTGAATTAGAGCTCAATAGCGAGGCACAACTAGACATTGCGGTGTTTAGAGGACGCAAGTCAAAAAGATGTGAAACAGCAGGACCTGAAACATTTGATTGGTAAAGTAAAGTTGTGACTTCTTGCAGCGCCAGCTTTTTTTATGAGTGTGTCCTGCCTTTTTTTTTGTCTCATGCACGTGCCTGAGGACGCGGGTGACGAGAAACACAATAGTTTCACAATATTCCACTAATCTACAGTACATGTGGCAGTAATGTGCCAGAAAACGTAACAGTGCATAAAAATAAAGAAGAAAAAGATTACTTCTAGGTTTACTTTCTTGCAAAAATGTGTTTTGGTGAGCAATACTAAGTGTGTTGTTTCCCCTTCAAGAGTAGTGCACGGTAAGGCCGCAACGGCCTATTCTTTTGTTATCAATTGATCTGGTTTTTTGACTGCTTGCTTTTCCTATCCAAAAGATATTCAGTTTACAATATAAAATCAGTAAAAACCCATAATGGTGATTAATTTTAAGTCAATCAACAGACTGATTAAATAACTACTTGTTTAAGCACTAGTGCACAGTCTGAAAGAGAAGGGCAAGATAATGCCCATCTCTGCATGGCCTCTGACACTACATAATCGGATTTAAGAGAGTTTTTAAAAGGAAGTTTCTAAGGAAGACATAAATGAATTCAAATTTGTTCAGGTCCATGTCCATTATTTTGTTGGTAAGTAAGAATAACGCAAAATTAGACAGTGAATCTAATTCAAATCCAATTCATTTATTATGTGTTGTAAACAAATGTAGAGTAGACACAGGAAAGTATAGCATTCATCAAGTTTGTATAATTTTTTAAAAAAGTGTTTTTAGACTCTTTGTGTGCTTGTTAATAGTATGGAGGCTTAGTAAGAATGTTAAATTGTTATTTTAAAATAATCAGTTACTCCATTTATTGAATGAAGTGACTGACATTAGTAAGAGGATCTTTGCGCTTGGATTCTCTTCACTATACTGTATTGTTCATAAAGGTTATCAAAAATTAACACATGCACAAATTACCCTTAAGTTTTTATTTTCAACTTTAGCTGTTTGATTCTTTCACTTTGGTCTGTTGCTTCCATCTTTCTCTCAGACTGTTTTTTTTTTGTAAGTATAAAATAGGCCACTTCACCCTGTTCGTTCATTGTTTCTCTGCCTCTGTATTCAGTTCACAGCTCGTCAGGCCCACATAGCCAGCCAGCCGGCCAGCAGTGTAGTGAGACACAAAGAGTGCTCCTTCCAAGCTTCTCCTCCCACAGGAATCACATGCTTTCCCCCCACCCCACCCCACACACACACACACACTCTTCTTTTCATCTCTTCCTCTTCCCTGCCATCCTGCAGTGTTTTAAATCACACGACTCCACTTGGCCCAACTAGCCTCAGTCCTGCTCTGATAAAAGTTTAAAAAAGTCTTTTGAGTGACACTCCGGCCCAATCAATCAGCAAACTGGACACACAGGGTGTATTATGCAGATGTGTATGAATCGTAGTTGTGGATGAAGCGTGTGGTGTGGCCTTACTCTGCCGTGCAGCGGTGCTCTTGGCCCGGGGCAGCGTGCTGGACCCTGAGCTCAAATCGTCCTTGGGCTCCCGTCTCATGCGGGCGTCTGAGGTGTGCAGATCCAGCTCATCCTCAGCGTTGATGAGAGTCAGGTCCTGCATGCTGAAACTCCGCAGCTTGTCCGACAGCACGCCCTGCCCCTGGGCATCACAGCAAAACCAAACAGAGATTACAGATATGGGACAGCATAAGAACATACTGTATATCCCCAACCTAAGCATCATCTCACATCTTGCAGGAATTGGTCATTAAAAAATAAAATTTGTCTTTGATGAAACACCGACTGATGAAGTTGATCTATGTAAGGCTGACAAAATAGGACAGAATTGTATGGCAATTACGTATATTGGGCAGCCTGGGTTCTGAATATAAATGTCTTAATTATTTCCACCACTTGAATGGACATGAACCCTTTCCACCCGTATCATCAAGGGCTGCAGTAATCAGTCGATTAGTCTGATCATTCTAATGAAATGAGCTGGTTTGACCATGGAGACATATGCAAGACATGCAATAGTCCAGAACACAGGATCTTGTTCCTGTATTTACTGTCTTGCTCCCGTCCCCAGAAACATCCGACCAATAACAGGAGTGGATGTTGCGTCTTGCGTGATTTGTAATGGTGCATTTTAGTATGCTTGGATTTTTCCAGGTGTGAAACCAAACCAACCGAGGGCAAATCTCTCCAAGTTTACAAACTCACCAACTGATTCGGACCAAAGCAAAACAAACTACAGGTGTGAAAACGCCCTAAGTCCGTATTCTGCATCAAACATAGCATTTCTGCTTCAGTGTCAACATCAAAACAAGAACATTTTGTTGCAACTCCCAGTCTCGTCTCACCACACCCACACACACACACACGTAAATACAGCTATGAAGTCATCCCAAACATATTGAGGATCTGACCACTTGAGTATGTTCCATGGAATTTATACAAGGCATCTTTGACCAAACTGTAGCCCCTCCTATGGTTTGGTCAAAGATGCCTTGTATGCCTTGCTTCTCAAATGGATTCAGGAACTATCTGAATTTAAGACACAATCTACAGTAAAGATATTACAGATGTCAAACGTCAATGAAAATATGAATCATGGAATTTGTCCAAGTGTTTAAATCGTGGAGCTCACCTTGGCGGCTGCGGTCACAGCAGCATTAGCAGCCAAATTGAGGCCCCTTTTTCCAAACTTCATCATGGTCTCATAACTCCGGTCTTTGGCTTGCGCAATGTACTCATCTATCTCCTTTAGCACAGAACAACAATGTAAGCAATCGGTACAAAGAGGAAAATCTGAATGTGACAATGTGGACTTGTAAAGCAGTTTATATTTGTGGGATGAACTTAAAGATTTAAAAAGGTCATGTTCCTACCTTCTCTTTGTTGGACAACGTTGGGTGGACAAACTTGCGGTAGAGGACACTGGAGCCCTTGGTGTACGGGGACAGGAGCCAGATCACAAAGGCAATCTTCAGCTCAAAGTAAAATGGAAACCTGGGTAATGAAACAGGGTTATCAGCAGAGAGGAAAAGAAATTTAAAAAGCTTGTAGATAAAAAGGAAAAGGTAAGACGCAGATCTCATTTACAAAAATAGTTGCATTTTTTTAAAAGTGAAAACATACTTTAACAAGAGTCATTGTACTAAAAATATCCCAAACACTTAGCACTAGATACAAACATTCATATGCCTACTGATATTATATAAGCCATTTAAAATTTCCAAGCCAATTGGACACGAGGGTTGCGATCATGAGCAGCTCCTGACTCACCATGATAGGAGCAAGTCTGTGGCTGTCTCTGCTGTAGAGAACAACGCAAACACTATCCAGTACATCATCCACTTTACCTGCACACATACACACACAGACACAGAGATTAGGGGAGAGAACATTACAAAATTAGCACAAGAAATCCAAGAGCATCAAATGCTGAGACATGTGGAGTTATACGGACATGCCAATGCAGAAATGCAACATATGTTTCAGTCCTCTCAGATCATATCAGTATGCATGGTCAATGTCCTGGAGACAAAAGGAAAATGTAGGCCATCGTCTCAACTAAAAGAAATGCTATAAACTAGGCCCTTGGGAGGCAAACTAGCTTAGGAAACAATACCAAACCAAATAGATTTTAGTGGAATTAGATTATCAATGATCAAGCGTATTGGTATTTCAAATGTTATAAAATCAGAGACAAGCACTGCATGGTAACGGTATGTTAAAAGGCATTAACGGGCCACAGGCATGCAGCCGTATAAACACACATCATGGTGAATGATTTGACTCATTAGAAACAAGAGGAAAGGGGAATGAAAACATCAGCTCTAAAAATGGCGTCCTCCACTCTCTCCCTTGTCCTTTCCCTCTTTCGCTCCTTCTGTGGCTGTATGCTTTAATAGTGTGTGTGTGTGTGTGTGTGTGTGGGGGGTTGCCATAGTAACTTGCCAGGAGGAGACTGTTCTCCAGTGCAAATCTAGGCAGAGGGCCAGGATGCTGCCATCTCCTCCTCCTGGACCCCCCCCCCCCTTCTCTCATCCCTTGCAGTGATGAGGTAAGCAGTGAGGACCCCGTTTATATAAATCAAATAAATAAAAAGGCAGGATGGGAATCAACCGCTTTTATTCCTGATTTCCATGGGGAACACTGGCTATTCTGTCTGATCATCATTACCACTTTGTTCCTTACAGATATTCTCTCAGGTTTTATTTATAATGCTGCTAAATCCCAAACATTTAACAGCTCAGTGTTAATGTTTTAATGAGTTTTAAAATATCGACAATGAACTGAGAGGAAAAGTTGCAGGCGCTATTGGACGGCATGACAAAATAAGGGAGTGTACATTTGAATTATGAATCATTTTGGTAACAAGGGATTGGGTAGTTCATGTACTTAACAGGATATGGGTCTCAGGCAAAACGCCTTATTGGCTGTTTCCTCTTAAGTTTATTTTTTTTCTGATTGAGAAGTCTGTATTTTAAAAACATGTTTATCCTTTCCATCCATCCATCCATCCATCCATCTTCAGCCGCTTATCCGGTATCAGGTCGCGGGGGGGAGCAGCTCCAGTAGGGGATCCCAAACTTTCCTGTCCCGAGCCACATCAACCAGCTCCGACTGGGGGATGTGGCTCGGGACAGGAAAGTTCCTAGGCCAGGTTGGAGATATAATCCCTCCACCTAGTCCTGGGTCTTCCCTGAGGCCTCCTCCCAGCTGGACGTGCCTGAACACCTCTCTAGGGAGGCGCCCAGGAGGCATCCTTACCAAATGTCCGAACCACCTCGACTGGCTCCTTTCGACGCGAAGGAGCAGCAGCCCTACTCCGAGCTCTTCACCCTATCTTTAAGGGAGACGCCAGCCACCCTCCTGAGGAAACCCATTTTGGCCGCTTGTACCCTGTTTATCCTTTCCTATCCGGTTAATCTTCTTGTGACCCATCAAATACATTTTTGTGACCAAGGTTGGGAACAACTGCATTAAATGATGAAGATGGGTATTCCCAATCTGCAGCGAGCCAGTCTGTTATGGAATCATTAGGTGCATGCATATTCATATATTCCTTGCAAGTGTAGGATAAAACTGAGCTGCTCAAACATGAAAATGAAAGAACACCCACAACTATCTTGTTTCCAAATTGTCTTTTATTCTAGACGTGACCCTATATACAACATAGGATTTAGGAGAGCATTATGGAGGTATTTGAGTTTTAGAGTCATTATGGTGCTTCACGGACCCATTTTCATGAAGGTTGGTGTGCCCCAGTTAGCTGCCAGACTCATTATTAAACATGCTTGATATTTTGGCAATCAGCCTTTTAGTAATAGTGCTCAACGAGACAGAATAGTCAGTGTGGCCAACATCAGAACAGAGATTACTGTAGGTGATTAATATGGGTCCTCCTTTTAAACTATGTCATGTATGTGCCTGACCTAGATCTGTGGGCTTTGTATTACATCCCTTCTCACAATGTGCATTTAAAAACTTTAAAAAACAGTGTAAAAATAGCAAACAGTAGCCCAGGGCAAAGTACCCCAAAAGTCAAACACAGCAGACAGGGGTCAAAAACGGTTTTCTGTGATTTAGTAATCAAAAAAGGTGATACTCACATATTCCTTAACGTTCTTCGTTTTGACAGCCTTGTATGAGGAGTATGCTGGGTAGAGCGTCCCAAAGGCAAGGCTGCAAAAAGCAGAGGAGCAGAGAAACGTAGGTCAGAGGAGGGAGATTCAGCTTGAGAACATAGCCTCTAGGTATTGACTCTGACACCTAGCAAGCAGGGTCGCCATGTTTGCTCTGTGCTTATATAAACACATGTAGCTTTCTGTATAATAGACTTCCTCAGTCTATCAGATGGTTTGGATCTGAATGAACAGCAGAGAGTTGATGGACAGTGGTTTGCCAAAACTGGTCTGATTATCGGTACAAAAAAAATATATGATGGATCATGAAGTCAGGAAGACCGCAGCAAGACAAAATGGAAAAAGAAAAAAAAAAAAAAAAGTGCGCCAGGGGTGGGTCACCATGTGTTGGTCCACGTGCAGACCGGGACACTGGCACAAAGAGACATGTTTTTGATGTGCATTTGGTCGCATCCTGTGGCACTGTGGTGATTTCTGCTGATGTGACAGGATGCTAAACGCTGAGTGAGGGGATAGCAGGGAGAATGGAGTTCAGAAAGTCACTAGTTTGTCTGTATGCTTACGGTGTAAACCTCAGATTGTGACATAATAATTCATCTAAACGAAGGATTTAATTTATTTTTTTGACACAGTCTCCTCATGAGGCTTGTGCTCCCAGCTGTATATATTTGTTTTTCTCAGCATTTAAGTAGGTCCTCTGTCCCAGCCTGTGTCTGAGCTGCTCAGTCATGTGTACGGTGCCTCTCAGCTTTGTACAGTAAGCTGAGGCAACTCGTAGCAGATCTCTAGGCCAGTAGACTCCCTCTGCAGACGCCCTGTGCCTCTCTTTGTCCCAGTCTCAAGTTCACTTCAGAGTTGAAGGGAATCCCGTCCTCTTAATGAGTTTCCAAGATTAGAGATATTGAGCAGAACCTGTTTTCTGGTTAGGGCAAATTATTTTTCTGTACAAAAACCAAAGCACTGTCCGATTACCCTTTAAAAAAACAAAAAAAAAAACAAAGAGGCAGCTGCATGTTGAAAACAGAGAATGGTTAAAAGGTCCCATGACATGGTGCTCTGTGGATGCTTTTATATAGGCCTTAGTGGTCGACTAATACCATAATACCAAAAAAACCTTATAAAGTCAAGTTTTCATGCCATGGGACCTTTAAATGTGCAGCAGCCATTATGATGCATAGCCAGTCACACTGTTTGTCTCCCATCAACACATGTCTACCTGAGGTGCAATGAAGTGGAAGAGCCAGCTGGAAGCCACTAAAAGTAACTGTTTGCCAATGTTACCTTCCTACTTACGTAATCCAGGCAAACAGACTATTTATAGCAATTAAACACCGATAACATGTCTACACCTGGGCCTTTTAAAGACACCATCATAGTTTACGATTGGGAATTACAGTATTAAACTTGAAGCTGAAATTTCAAAGATTTTCATTTAAATTAATGTTTTTTTTTTGCAGGAGGTAACTCAATGGTGATTGAGCCTCTGGCACATTTTGAGTATTACAAACTGGGCGTGAAGACTTGAAGTTCATGTATCAACAGGACTCCAGACCACAGAAACTGAATGAGATTTGTTCCATTTCTATGCTCCAAACTGCAAAACTCTCAGCATAAATTCTATTGTTTTCACTTAACTAGAAATTCTATATCAATCAGGATTGACTGCCACTTTAAGTAAAGCCTGGTTAAATCCAACAGAAATGAACAGCATCCTTGACAACGGATGTACATCCAGCGGGCAGACACAATATCCTGATTAAAAATTCAGTCATTTGATACAAGACAACACTAATGCATCATACAATGTCTGCATAAGCTATCAGGATGATGGCAGCTATTGGCTTTAGTTGAGTCATCCACACTGTTTCAATGAAGGGTACAGCACAGGTGAAAGTCCAGGCCTGAACTGCTGGAAAGTCCAGGCCTGAACTGCTGATACCTATATAATTTGTAAAGTCATTCCAACACGTTGTAATATTGAAAATAAAAACACATTTTTCTGTCCAGTTCCTGAACATAGGTCTGATCAAGGATCATCTATGACTGGGCTGGGCCTTGCCATTGTATTTTACTAACTCCTGTTACCATATGGTGCTGAAATGCTCAGTCTACAGACGAGCAGTACTCAGGATGTAATGTTTTAAAAAGCTTTGGCAGGCAGTCTGTTTACTTGTCTGCATCGACGCTGGCATATTAAGCAGGTTTCACTTGAATAATGTGGCCAGCTAAAAGCCCCTGTGCCTGCCAACACATTAACTGTCAGGTAGTTATTGGCTAGCCAGCAATGCATACGTTAGCTACCAGCGGCTAGCAAGCGCTGGATGCAGATTGTACTGCATCATTGTAACGTTATTCATTGAAGAAACACAGCAACGGTTACTATAGACAACTGCTTAGCTCGGTGTGTAAATTAACAGATTACCTACATTATTTTCTACATTACAGTAATGTAACTTTAAACGGACATGTATGGATGCTAGCTAACTAGTTGGCGCGGCGCAGCGTTCATCATTAGACAGCTGACGAATGGATGAGACGCTGATATGGCTAACATTGAAACAACAACAGATGCAACCCAGCCCATACTCACACGACTATCCTCGAAATCATCCAGGATACCATCTTTTTAGAGCGCCGGCCGTGAGCCTTCACCGCTTCTAGAGAAGTCTAGTTAGTTAGTTAGCTAGCGGGCTGGGTGCCCCCCATTCCCCTCTAGGACGCGGTGTGATGCGATGTAAACCGGGAGGCTGGCCGATGCTGCCTGTCCGCTCTGCTGTGCTGTCAGGTGGGCTCGCAGCAGCAGAGGATATGCTTCTGCAGTCTCTGGCTCCAAGCTGCTCTGCTCTCTACCACTGCTGGAAGACTGGCTCTTAAAGGGCCAGGGCCGCGCTGTAGAATGTGTCATTCGAAGTAAAATAAATAAATAAATAAATAAAAATTATCTGTTGTCTTACTAACAGTGACAATCATGATCCAATGAGCTCAATTCATCTATGACAGAAGCGATACCTAACAGAGGAGTTTTATTAGAAACATTACAGTGAAAATACAGAATCATAGTTGTAAAGTAACCCTGTTTTTAATATAACATAGGTAATTTGGGTTTGAACTAACTGGATTCATGTTCGCATCCTTCTCCTTGGTTAGGTAAAGTGCTCCCAAACCTCGCTGCCCCATTTATGTGATCTACTTACTAATTTAGACATGAACAGTAAAAGCTGGGCCACACATGACTGAATGAGTGAAACACAATCTATAGCGTGTGGTGTTAACATAGGTGTATTAAGTGTAAGATAGATACAACTAATGGAAAGCAATATACTACTTAGTTGGCCTCATTTAGCTAGAGTAGAAAATAAGACATAACATCCAGCATTGAAAAATTGAGAATGAAAGCATCTTGGTCAGAATTTAAATTTGGCTCTAAGAAATGTCAACATTTTACTACTTCCACCACAATTGTAAGATGAAAACACACTAACCATATTCAACATCACACCGGACCTTAAATTGCAATAAGACAGACATTCATTCTAGATCTAGTACTGAAACAATTACTTGATTAATCAATAAATCAAACAGAACATTGCCAACAATTTTAAGTAATTGAGTGGTTGAAAATAATTCCAAATGTTTGCTCTCAGATGTTAGCTGCTTTTCTGTTTTATTATTGTAAACTGTAAATCATCTATTTTTTGATTTTATAAAAAAGATGGATAATGAAAATAATTGATGCAGCTCTGATTCAGATGTTTTAATACATTTAGATCTTTTATAGTCACTAGCGGTGGGAATCACTAGAGGCAATACGATATCACAATTCTTGTCACGATACAATATTATTGCGATTTTAAAACATGTTGCAACATTCTGTGATTTGTTGCAATTTAGCTTTTTTCCAACTTCAAATTATGTTTCAAAAAACGTTAACTTCTGTTTTATCTGAAAAGATAAATTTCTCCTGCTGACCACCAGAAACAAAACTAAAGACAATTCAATTTCTTCTTTCTAGGACCAAAAAGTTTAATTGTCACGTGCAATTTATATAATAAAAGAGCAATGCTTGGCATCCGTGTATCAATACATTATTGCCATGGAGAATATCGTAGTACTACACTGTATCAATCCCCCCCCACCCCCACAACTGATAAACACCCTGGTTGTATACGCACAGAGGTTTTGTAGGTAACAACAGTAGACAAACAGTAGTTTTTGTAAACTTTATTGTGAAAAATCAAAACAGACTGCTAAGATCAATATATATATTGGTACAATGTCAATGGCCAGTAGTTGTTCAGCTGCAATTGTGATTCTTGAACAATGTTGTTGGAAGTCTGCAGTTCATTAAGCCCATGGGACAAAGATAGGTGACAAAAAAAAAAATATTTAAAAAAAAATGAAATCTGCCATCTCTGAAGTCCTCCTGATCATTGCCTTGTGGTGTATATATAACAAAACAAAAACAAAACCCTTACTCTAAAAGTGAAATAAAAAAAACTAAAATATTTGGTCTGCTTTCCATCACTGGCAGCATCGCAAATTCTTTTCAGCCACAGACGGCAGAAGCAACAACAACAAAAATTCTACAAAAACAGGTTAACCTCGCTCCTATCGAAGAAAAATAATATCAACGTTGTCAAAATAGGAAAGTTAGCCCAGTACTCACATTTTGTCAGTCGCTAATATGGTAGCTGAACCTTTGCTCCAAAGGCACGTCAGCTTTTACCTCCCTTACTCTCACATCTTACATATACAATGAAAACAACAGAACAAACACACTGACCTTAAATACAGAGTTAATCCCAAAAAAAATTGGAAAACAACTAGACAAGTTTGAGCGTGTGTGTAACAGCGATAAAGGACTTCCTTCATCGAAGCGCTGACTAGCCCCTCCCCACCTAATCCCTCCCCAAATCAAATGTTCTCTTTCTCCAAACCCAGACCTTTCCACCCCCCAAAGAACCTACATTTTATCTGTGTACTCTGCACTCTGCAGCCTGTACTTGTGTATGTAGGTATGTAATGTATACTGTGTTAGTGTACGTAGTGGAGTGGTCGGCAGAGGCTGTTTTCGGACAGCATTACGTTAGAGGAACTAAGGGCGTGCTAGTTTAGGTTCATGGGCCTTCAGTGTTCCAACAGCGTCCTTTACTGCGTGATAGATGATGTTCTTCACCTGAGAAAAAATGACAGGAAGTTTGTTAAAACAAAAACAGTGCCTTAAGCTAAACATGATCCCCAGTAAAACCTCTCTGCGCTGGCTGTTCCATTGATTTCCTATGGGGAATTTCCGCCGAGCATTGTGCTCAAAGTTCAAATTATTTCAACTTGTTGCCGCTGACCTTTCAAGGTGCCACCTGACCAGGGCTTCTTACAACACTTAACTTACATATTAACATGTTTTTCTATGAAAAGAAAAACCTCACAAATGCTGTATGTTGTCCAACGTGAGCAGTTGTAGAAGAGCAATGCCAATAACAGAGATGAAAAATAGCAGAATTATAAATGAAATCACAAACTATTACTCAAAGAATGAATAGAACAACACAAGTATACAATATAAAGTAATATTACTTGAAAGCCATATGGTGGCACCCAGTTTACCAAAAACAATGCTGCATTATACTGGAGAAAGTTTTCTTGTCATCAGTTACCCAATAAGCCAAATGTTTTGTCAGTTATGGCTATTTTCACATTCCTTTAATGATGCATGCCAAGTTTGGAAACATCAATGATTCTTAAAAGGGATACTTTGCTGATTTTAATCCAGCTCTGTGTCAAATTTGTGTGGGCACAGTGTTTTGATGAATGATGTTTGGCTATTCTCCATGGTGCCAGTGCACGGAGGAACGGAGATACGTCAGATGACGTAAAAAGTTGCAGATCTCGACAGACCTCCGCTGTTCTGCTCCGTGGGGAACTCTTTGTACTATCGCCACAGAAGTCTTTCTCTAGTTAGTTGAATGCATTACAATGTGAAGCTGAAACTACATGAGAGAAATGCACACCCACCTGTAGCTTGTCTTCGTGGTTTGTATGTGTAGTGGACAGGTGTCTGAACTCCTGGGTCAGTCTGAAACAGTGTTTTACATGCTCAGGAGACACAAAGTCCTCTGCCACCTTGATACAGCTGTACAGGTTGTGCACCTGAGAAGGAAAGAGCAGAGAAAGAACAAATGTGTTAATGAAACAAAATAAATACGGATCTTGAATCATCTACATGGATATCTATATAGCAAGCATACTTAACATAACACAACATGTCTGACCTGGTGTGGAGCTCCAGCAGGGATAAATACGGCATCTCCTAAGAACTGTACAATGGCCCAACCCTGAACGCTATATTCTTCATAGAGCCTGCGGCGGAGCACCTGGTCCAGGTACCAGCTCTGGTCGTGAATGGGGTCGTGGTCTGGAGGGTTCTCTTGACCCTGCTCCTCTCCCACCTGACACAGATGAACCATGACATATTGATTTTTAGTATAATAATCAAGGATGTAGCAGGTAAACCTGTCAGGGTTCAGATTAACATAAATTCATAGAATGTACGTATTCTTAAAGTAATGCAGGTCAGCCTTCATAGTGAGTTTTCTGAAGGGGAATGCTTTTCACAGTCCGATTTTTGTTTGTGCATTACAATAATTATCTGCTGACATCAGGCCATCAGTAATGCACCTTTCATCTATTTCATCACTGTCTTTGTAGAGGACCCTGGGTCTGAGGTTCAAATGTGTTACTAGTACAGTCAATGATAATGCAGCTCAAGAGATCAGAGCCTATTTTAGACAAATCTACTGGTGCTGACCTTGCGGAGCAGTTCTCTGATCTTCTCTGCATCCTTGGCAGCGTAGATGTGCCAGAGAGCTCCAGGTTTCTCCTGTGCCTCGTACACCCTCCTCTTCGTCATTTCATCCACATCGCCCTCTTCAATGGTGGTCATGACCTCTGGAGGACCAAACAAACAAAAACACACACATACAGGGCACCAAAGGGTCATCAGTAGTGTCTCAATGACAACAAGATTTTACAGTGGTGTCATTTCCTCTTTAAGTGGTCTCGTGAATTACGTTTTGAGCTATGATTGTTGTTTCAAAATTATATATAGATTACTGTCTTTTATTTATTCCAGTTTAATTTATAGCATAATTTATAGCATAAACAAGTATATCAATGTACATCCATCATACCCTTTGACTAAAATGGCACAGAGCTGTAGTTCTCAACTGCTGACTCATGAACCAGTATTGGGTTGCAGCTCCATTAAAAGTGAACTGCAAGTGTGTGGGCCATAACAGTTTCATTCTGAAGTGCACTGATTTTCCAGAGATTTTTTTTTTAAATACTGTTTGCAGCTGCATCATGTGGCTGTTATGACACAAACAGCCCAAGCAGCAGCACTGTGGGTTCATGTTTTTCCCCAAAGAACTGTGGTTAAAAAAAGCAAATGAGTCTAAACAGAAACTATTTAAATAGCCTTTGGCAAAGCATGAAAACACCATAACAAGACTAATGTTTATAGTGTGCAAAAGCATTGTAAATTACTAAACTATTCATTTTGACAAATCTATGAAAATGGTTCAACTTCAAAATGATGTCTGGGACCTAAGACAAATGTGGATCATGTAGCTGGAGCAGTTGAGAATCACTGGGGCAAAGAAAAGGACAAGTTACAGACTACACAATCACATTTACTGACATTGTTTACATCCACTTCTACTGCATGAAAATATCCTGATAAGTGTATACACTTACAGTGCTGATTTACATGTTATTCAGATAGATAAGTGAAAACTAACAGATTCATGACTGTGTTTGCCATTTATCACCAGCTCAGCTTTATTTCCAGTGTTTCTCTTCGCTAACTAACGATGTGTATGCATTTAACTAGGCGGCCAGCAAGGTGTCTTATGATAACAGTGTGTGTGTGTGTACTGGCACAGTCGTTATCTGGTCACAAATGATTCCTTTACAGACAAGTTCAGTTGCCAGGATAATGTGTGCTTAATTTGATGTGGGTGTAAAATCCCATGGACCGAAGAAGAAGAAGAAGAAGAAGAAGAAGAAGAAGAAGAAGAAGTGTATGAGGACAGCATGCCTACGGTCATATTGTGGGGTGTGCCTGCAAGGCAATAGGGATGCCAATTCTAGATGCCTTTTATTCAAATATTTCTCCCACTGTGTAAGGACCAGAGCACAGCTCAACCAAAGGTAAAAGAAACTGAATATACTTGCAGTAATTACATGAAATGTGTAAACTTCATGTCAATTTGTGGATTTTTACTTGCTTTATTGACTGAATCTCAAAGACAAACATTTTTCACTCAACCCTGAAATCTACATAGATAAAGAAAGTCAGGATCACCAAAGGGCAACAGCAGAAATTTCAATGCCATCTGTTATTCAATCAAGTTGCTAATTAAGGTTGAATTTCCATTTAAATGTACAAAACATGCCACAGCAGAAACCGACAGGTCGCAGTACTCTGGTCCCTACTTTACAGATAATAACATGAGGATGAGGGGAGAAGTGAAGGTTAGTCAAGTAGAAGGGCATGCTACTTAAGTGATACAATTGAGAGTCTACAAACCTTTTTGTCCATCGATATCTGCCTCTGTGAATGAGAGATTTGAATGTAAATGAGTAAGACCCACTGAATGGTCTTTTTCAGGGTCCTTTCCAAACCAATCAAGCCTGAAGCAACTAAAACAATAAAAGCATGATGTTCGGGAAACAGCTTTGAATGTATTCCTTAAGATTGTTCAGGAGGGAACAGTTGAAGATCAGATGAAAGACAAGAATATAAATGTCCAGTGTTTAAAATTATTTACTTCTTTCATATCCTACATGTACTTTATACAATGTCTTGGATTTGGCAGATGGGAAAATCTGATCACTTGCATGTCATATTGTAAATAATACATCATAAAATTATTGTGTGATTTGAGGAGTAAGTTGTGCTTTTGATAACATTTAGCAGTTCAATTAATGGTGTACTGTATAGTGTCTTAATAAATGTTTAAGTTTGTGTGTGTTTTGTATGTGTGAGAGTGAGTGAGAGAGACAAAACAACAAGAGAGAGAGGGAAAAAAAGTATGTGTTTAAGTCCACTGACCTTCTCCCAGGTCTCCCTCTACTTCAGGGATGCCAACATAGACCATGACATTGACAGCATCAGACACATCCAGATGGAGATTAGTGGTTCCCACCTTCCTGTCTTCAGATGAGGTTAAGCCTGAAAGAGTGAAAGAGAGAAAAGTGAAGACAACTATATTATGGAGGGAGGGGAAGAAAGATGTGAGACATGTGAGTTGATAGGGAATAAAATTATTCTGTCAGACTCTGCCAATCCTTCTCACCATAGGCATTGTACATCTTAGGTCCCAGGTCAGGACGCACAAAAAAGTTGGGCAGACGGGCAGCAAGGTTTAAACGACCATCTCTCTTTGTGTACTCAGGCAAGGGGAGGTTATCCATCAGATCATCAAACCTGGGAAAGGTGTGAGATTCAATAATGTGTTTTGTACCTTACAAAAATTACTAGTTGACAAAAATGGTTTTGCATTCATGGCATGTGTACAATACCTCAACGAGATATGAATCTTATTTGTGGGTATTACTCATCTACTATAACTAGGGATTAGGCCTGCACGATATTGGAAAAAAATTTACATTGCGATATTTTTTTCCCCTGCGATTTATATTGCGATATGAAAAAAGAAAAAGTAATTTTTAAAAGATGACATAAATAGCTCTATTTGGAAATAATCATTCTCGACTAATGCGGTGATTTTGTAGGGGAGTGCATTTACATAGAAGAAAAAAATGAAAAAGGATCTTTTCTAATGTGAACCATTCTTTGTTAAACTTTAATGCTTTACAAACACCAAAGCAAGTAAGCGCTGTGACTAACGTTACTCTTCTGAAGTGATTTTGAAGACAAAATTAGGTAGAAATACGCTGGTTAACTAGCATGACGCCATTGTATTCATATAATATTATTATACAATTATAATATAATATAATTATCCTTCTTGTCCAGATCCAGTGCTACCACATCATTAAATTACTATTATTCCTTTTGGTGCCTTATTCCCGTTTTGTCTGATACATTTATCGTACAGTAAAGATGGCTAAAAGCGAGGGGGGGCACCAGTAACGCTAATGGAGATGTAACGTTACGAATGGCCGCTGTTTTGACTCGGGTGCCTGGGTCTGTTTCCCGACGGTTCATTGAACTGCCGTTAGCGTCCTTTACACTGGAGTTAAGTGTTGACCGGGCTGGCTGCTAGCTGGCTGCTAGCTGGCTGGCTGGGGGCTGTGGATGTGTCCCCGGGCCAGGTCTGTCTATACAGTTAACGTTACTAATGAATTCGTGGTAGCCCAGAGTTGTAAACTGTGGTCAAAACAATCATACTAAAAATAACAGAGTGTCAAATAATGTCATAATCTTATGTTGCCCACAAAAATTTGCTAACATTATAGATCTAGCATTAGCTACTTATCAACCAGCAGCTTTACAGTAGGCATCAAAGCACTCCCCCCAAAAGAATAAAGGTTTGTATCAAATTGTGGGTCAAAAATTGTGATACGAACCAAATTGGTGTATTGTTAGAGCTCTAACTATAACCTCAAAAAATATACATTACTATATATAATTAGTAAAATACATATTTGTGAATAACCCACTCTGGGAATGAAGTGGGTAGCTTGGTTGGCAAATGCACAAGACACAAAAGAAGCAATATATTTCTTGGTTCCTCACCGTGTGGGCATCATGTCCCGGAAGTCTTCACCTGGAGGCCAATCCTTTAATTTCAATACCATGGGCTGGCCCTCACTATCTTGCAGACGCTCTGCGTTCACAGAAAAACACATTAGCAACCATTTCTGAGAGAAACAGGAGCTCAAATACTACAGTATCAATCAATCAATCAATCAATCAACCCAAACAACCAAAGAATAATTTAGGAAACAATTTAGGAAAAATAGTTTGTGCACTCACTGGAAATGACCTCAAAGCCGTCCCAGAAGTCTCGCACCTTCACATCAGAAATGATGGCACAGTTTCTACAGTTGACTAGGTCTACATCCTGGTCTCCAAACTCCCTACTGAAAGCATCAGGCCGCCACAAATCACCTTTCAGGCGTTTATGTATTCCAGACACCAACACGGGCTGGACACAAAAGACAAGAGATTAGTGTGGTGTTTCAACCAACCCATGTTTCTTCAACAGCAATATTTCTTGTTTTCAGCTCCATCATGTTCGGCCACAGTTGCCTCAGTTGTTATTTTGTAGTTCTTATATTGTAGTTCTTACTTGTCCCTGCTTCCAGCACTCTCTGAAGATCTTCCAGTTGTTGCTGTTGCTGGGATCCTGTAGGCAGAGGAGTCGTCCATCACAGAGCCAGGAGTGTGAGGTATGTGGTTCCAAAACACTAAGGCCCATTACTCCGTCTTTTCGGCCTCCCAACACACCAAGCTCGCCACTCTCAGAGGCCCCGGTCCGGCGGCCTTCTGCCTTCTTGGTCTCTACTACCGAGGCGATGATGTGATCCAGGAAGTTTGGGAGGCTGCTTTTCAGCTTGTCACTCTGATAGACAAAATAGAAATGATTGATTACCCGGCTATGTACTTGCACTTACATATATAACTTTAAGTAAAGGCTTGTCTTTTTTTGTTGTATAAACCTCAACATTTTGTGCCGAGTGAATGTTCTGCTTCATTACTACAGCAGTAAATGGTAGAAATACTATTTATAAATCAATTCAGTTATTCTTAATCTTAAAATTTAAATTAATCTTATTGAAAATATTGTAGTTATTTCACTACATTTTGAGCTTAGGCTACACTAATTGACACTACTTATGTGCATTATTGAAAATGAAAAGGCAAAAATAAGACTGAAAATTCACAGTACTTTCCTTATCAACATTTTCGGTTGTATTTTTCTATAGATTTCCAGGAGGAAATGTGCCTAACACTTTGTAATTCTCTTGAAAAAAACCAAAATGTTAAAGGCATAATTCCATTTTCCAGATATAAATAGGCATACACTGTGTAAAGTGTGATTTGAACTGATTCAGTTTTATTACAACTGATCTATTTGTCAATCAGAAACTAATCTTGCTATAAATGTTCTGATCTTTTAGTTTACATTTGTGCACTTGATAAAACTACATTTGATTGATAAAAGCTTTCTACGTACGCCTGCTGAGGTAAAGACAGAGGGGAACGGTACCCCACTCTCTCCAGGCCCCTGAGGGAGTTTGCCCGGTCCGGAGTTGAGCAGGTCCCTGAGACTGGACCCCTCAGGTTTGGACTGGGCCATGCTGGAGCCCAGTAACAGACTGTTAAATAGCTTAGGGCTGGAGGCAGAAGGCTTTGACAGGGCATTGAGTGAGTCCAGGCCAAAGGGAGGCCGGCTGTCTCGACTCATCATGGAGCGAAGTGAACCAGATTCTGGAAGAAAAGGACAAGATGATGGTGATGTAACGTCAAATTTAATATTAATTTGGACTTTTTTTATGTACTCAGATTACACTGACTCAGCATTTCCTTATTCCTAATACCTTTGGTGTCATCCTTGGCTTTCTGTGTGGCCAAGTCTGCCAACCAGTGCAGAGCAGAGCTGTTGCCCTCTCCTGATGAGCGTGGCTCTTTGGCAGAGGACTGAGTAAGGTTACAGGGGGAGGCTGCACTACTGGTGGAGTTACTGGTACTGCCCACACTTTCTCCTCCCCCACTGTCTGATGGCGCAGTTTCCGTTTTGATCGCTGATGTTTCTCCCTCTGATTTTGGGGTGGTGCTAACACCAGAAGCTGCAGCTGCAAGGACACCACTACTGCTTGTTGTAGACTGCTGAGACAAGCACAACAACATTAGAGCCTTCAAGTTAAACACTTTTCCCAATGCAGAAATTGAGAGCTAAGAAAAAAGTGTTGCAAAACAGTACCTGTGAAATCCCATTGGGGGCACTAGGGCGTACTAGAGGCTTGGTGTGTCGACTGGTACAGGGACAATTGGCCTTAATTCCCCACTTGCCTCTTGCTGAGTGCACCATGTCACCTATGTTGTAAAGAGCTAAAGGAGAAGGGCAAGAAAATCAATAATTACAACTCTTACTGTACCAATACAAGATAACACATATCTAATTGACGCTTGTAAGGGTGAGGATTGATAGATTTCTGATTCAATCATAATGTACATCTTACCTGTCCCAGGTATAATCTGCGTAGGCATAAGGTTCTGTGGCTCATGAGGTTGGCCTTTGGCACACTTCAACCAAGAGAAAACCTCATCCTCGGGACCTTCATCTACATCTGAAGGAAAAAACATATTGACCAACGTGTGTGTTTCTATTAATGTAATAAAAAATATTTAATAATATAAAAAGAGTTAGATTAATACAGGAACACTGTAGTAAACTGGGTTACTTAGCTCTTAAAGTTTCCTAAATTACTCACCCTCCCTTGGCCTGTTCCTGCGTAGCCGATAGCAGTCTAGACACACTCCAAAGCCGCACTTGCGACACACCCAGTGGATGTTGAACAGCGTGGTCTCACACACATCACACATTTCTCTGACACCTCTCACTGCACGTTTCCATGCTACTTTCTCTGAAGGACAGGTAAAAAAAAAAAAAAACAGGTTTACATACATAATAGACACTTCTGACAGGGTGAGTGTTGAGAAAAAGTTTATGATAACACACCAAATGTAACTAAAATTATTAAAATGTCTTTATACTCACGGTGGGGCTCCACCATCATCATGGCCTCCTTCTCAGACATGACCAACTGACAGAACTGGTCTCCAACATTGGCCAGGATGTACTTGGATGTATCAAGGTCAAGGCCCTCTTGGACAGCTGGTGCAGGTAGCCACAGACCCATGGCCATGGAATCGCTCTGCTGGGGACTCAGGAAGCCCTCCACGCGCAGTATACCTTTGCGAGTGAAAGCCAATCTGGTCACAGGCAAAAAGAAAGGTTAATGCAGTAACATTACAAGTATCATTGGTTGATTGATAATAGCTTCCTCTATTCTGGTTTACTCCCTATGACTTCCTCTATGACGCTCAAACACACAAAGCAAGACACTAAACAGCGCAAGCCTATAAACTTGTACCTTCTGAAGTGAAAAAACCGACAGGCCACATTCGGGTCATCGTCATCATCACTGTCTTCGTCTGTAGCACGATATTTACGGTAGCGCTCCAGACGGCACTCGCGGCACTTGTGCAAGTGCGGGGCCACATTGATGCAGGAGCCATCCTGGAGAAAAGACTCACCAGACTGCTTTAGACGACGCACTTTGCTCTGGTCTTTTAGTACAGACTGGCCCACTGGAGGAGACAACTTAGTGTTAATTCTATTGCTTAGCTTGTCACCACAAATGAGAAAGAGTGGAAAAGACTTACCTTTGAAAGGTTTATTACGTGGACGGCTCTTAGCAGCCACTTGGACTTTAGTTTTCTGCAACATTACCCCATCCTTGGCAGGGTGTGGTGTTCCTCCTGGCATTTGGCCTTTCTCTGGGCCCTCCTCATTCTCACTCAGGTCTGACAGGTCACTGTTGCTGCTGGAGTCAGAGTCACGTTTAGACAATTGGCCTCTTTCCTCCAGGGTAAACTTCTGAGACTGGCTCTGGTCAAAGGACACAGGAACCTCTTCCATTCCAACACGTTCAGTGCTTCCAAACATTGGGCAGCCTGAAGTGGATGTAGGCATCTCCCCAGCATCTTGCTCCTCCTTTGTCACAGTCCCTTCACTTTGTGACCTCTGTGATAAGGTTGGTGCTGGAGAGACGCAAGAGCTGGGTGAAGCAGTTGCTGAGAAAGGGGAAGACAGAATCCCCTTAGGTGGCTCTGCCATAGTGAACAGGTTTGGCTTGCAGTCCGAGGCAGGAGCAAGGGTCTGTGGCTCAGCCCCTGTGAGGCCAGCAAAGGAGGTGTGGGAGGTTTTGTCCCCATATGCCAGAAATGGATTAGCAGGTTCTTTGGAGGCCTGCAGAAAAAGGTTCTGGTGGCTATCTGAAGTATTAAATCCAGATTGCAGCCCTAAGCCCCCCACAGAAGTCCCATTATTACTGCTCTTCTTAGAAGTATTTTGAGCTCCAGAGGCTGCAGCTGAACCACCAATACTTAGAACAGAGCCTCTTCCTGCTGCAGAGCTACCCATGCCCTGGAAGGCCGATGACGATTTGTTGAGCACACCATTTCCCGTTGAAGGGGTCTCAGGCACTTTGGGCTGCTCAGGCTTTTTCTGCCCTTCATTGGAGGTTGCAGGCTTGAAAAGGCTTGGGGGCTCTTTAGTCAGGCTCTCAGACACAGCGGTGAAGTAATTGGTTTCCTTGGACTGGGTATGACAAGCAGCTAGGCTTGGGCTGGACCCAGAATTCTGGGTCATGCACTGAAAAAACAAGTTTTGGTCTTGCTGGAATTGAGTCTTATTCTTTGCTCCACCAAAGCCAAAGCCAAAGGGCCTGGGAGGGTCCTGGGAGGTTGTTGAAGTAGTAGGAGCTCCATTGGTCTGAGAAGTAACATCTCCAAATACAGAAGCAGTGGGCACGGTCTGGGGTAAACGAAAACCTGATGCCGTTTTAGAGCCCTGAGAAACAATGTGGTACAGTAAAAGTATATCAATAACAGAAAAAACTGTGATGACTTGCAAAGGCATAATATAATGGTATTGACAGTACTGATCATACTGATCGTCTCACCTCAGTTTGGCTTCCCCAGGTGGGGGCTTTAGGACTAAAACCCACAGAAGCAGAAAGAGCGACACTAGGGCCGCTGTCATGCGACCAGGAAATAGTGACAGGCCCCGGGGAAACAAGAGCAGCCGTTTTGGAATAAGCTGACTGGGAGGCCTCCTCTCGATCTGGCTGGGGGGATGGGGAGGCCTTGGGGGCTGGAGCTCCAGGGACCAGGCTAGGCATCTGGCCTAGTGAGGGGAAAGATGTGGTGGAGAAAGGAGAGGGGGCTGGTTTGAGGGGAGGAGGGGTGGGTGTGTGAGTAATGGCAGTGGTGGAGTCCGCTGCCCCTTGTGTGGAGAGTGAGCGACCATTTTCTTTGACGTGGGCAGGATAACGAGGAGTAGCGTTCAATTGGTCCATCTGGAGTGAGGAATTGGTGTTGGGAGACGACACTCTGCCCTGAGGAAAGGTTCCTTCTGAAGAGCTTCCGTTTTTGGTTGTGCTGCTGACCCTTTCTCCTAAGTCTCCACCCCAGATTCCCATCCCTTCCACTGGAGTTTTGTTGGAATCGCCACAGTTTTGCCCATCAGCTTCCGTATCTCCTGCTCCTTTAAAACGTTTCAAGTTCAAGTCATCCTCACCTTCGGAGGCAGTCCTACGTCTGCGTCCACTGTCACCCTTCATTGTTTCACTGTCCTTTCTTCGCCGCCCATTCTTACCAAGCTAAAGAGGGGGTGAATGTTAGGAAGTCATTTTAATGTTGTATCCTATGCTTAAAATACTTTATGCTTTAACAAAATATACAGCGCAGTACCACTTATAGACACACAATATGACAACCTACCTCCTCCTCTGTCAGCATGACATGTATCACACGAGGATCTACCATCTGATTTTCTTCTTCCTAGAGGTGACAAGACGTGGTATTTAAGTGACATCCTTTCCCACCATGGCCAGAATATATTAAGGCAAAACACAAGTTTTAAAAAGATTGCATTTCATTTTTACTCTTGGGTTTCGCTCATTACAGAGGAATTTCATAGCACTGTATCCTGTTTTTCTTTTTATGTAGCAAAGCTAATGGTATTAGGTAGAGGTTAAATAAAACAAGAAGTGAGACAATACAGTCATTGAATCAAACTTATTCAGTCTGATCGTGGCAGGACTGATTTTCAGTCTAAATTTGTTTATGTCATAAAGAGTTTCTAATGGTTTTGTATTTTGATCCCTAAATATAATATACACAATTTGCATCCCAATTTTTTCTTGTAGCATAGATAAGGTTATCTACCTTATCTAATGTAATCTCCATTATGTGTGAGATAGGATCGTGCTGTGAGACCAGTCCTGCAGCCCAGCACTCCTCAAACTCCGGCTGGTACACACGAACCCTGCGTCCTTGAATAGTGTATGAACCTGAGGGCAGAAACACAGCAAAAGTAAGAGTTAGATTCTGGCAGTCAACAAGAATCCAGGCTAGAAAATGTTAGACATTAAAGTCTCTAAATATAGTAAGTTCTTACTCCAGTGTTAGAAAACATGATTTACAGTCACTGTAAATCTCACTTATTTCATCTGTATCATGCTTTCACTTCTTATCATATGATGACACATGCCACGTTTAGGCATTTTAAATGTACAGCAATTCCAAGTCTCCAAAATAAAACATGTGAAACACTGTTAAGACATAACACCCCAGAGAACACATGGAGGCAGTAAAGGAAAACAACATAAAAACATGTGAAGTTGAGTCTCACCCTTCCTGAAGATCTCTTGCAGTTCAAAATCAGTACGCCAGCTAGAGATAGCAGCCTGCAGGGAGGGCTGTTCCAACAGCAAAGGATGTCTTATGTCTTTATCAACCTGTAGAAGGACACATACCACACTGTCCTGAAATAGTGGTACAGTAATAATTGTAGCGATAACATGAAACTTCAAACTACAATATTATACGAAAGAACACCAGCAACTGTAAGTTGCATTGCTGGTATAGTGTACTGGTGTAGTGTACTGGTGTAGTGTACTGTTACACTACTGTTTTTCATTGGGTTATAATTTAACAGTAATAACAAATATATTTTTTATAAATATCCTAAATAATTAGTCCATTATAAAAATGTGTTTTCTGTCAACAAACTGGTTTACAAACTAATCAGTCTAGCATTTAACACTAGTAAAGGGTTAACGCACTGTAAATAATAAAAAAAATAATAATAAAAAAACATACTGTACACACCTCAAACCTCTGGACAGTTTTCTTATCAGGCAGGAACTCAAAATTCTTGTTTCCAAAATACTCCACAGGAACCAACGATCCTAAACCCACTCTGTCCACCAGGGAGCGGAAGACCTAAGGAAGAAGGGAACAACGGGAATTTCTTAGACCCTGTAGAAATACACTTCATATAACCATATAAATTGCAAAATAATTCAGATTTTATTAAAAATGTAATCTAAGTAAGACAGTCAATCGATTAAAATATTTCATCATAATTAAATCGCATGATTGTCCAGTTAATGGTGATTAATCGACAATTAATTGTATATTTTTTAACTGTTTAAATGTACCTTAAAAGGAATATTTGTCAAGTGTTTAATTAATCTCATCAACAATGGGAGTAGACAAATATGTTTGCTTTATAGCAATTGTATGTATATTTATTTCTGAAAATCAATTAACACCACAAAACAATGAGAAATATTGTCCAGAAAGCCTCATAGCAGTGTTTCTGTTATCTGTGTTGGAGTTAGTCAAAATACCAAAAATATAGTAGTTGATACCAATATCACCAAAATTGCACGACATTCAATAACAAAATCAATACCACAGTGTGTAAAAATAAATAAATAATACCAATAATATTTAAACATATTAAAAAAACAATAGTGGCAACTACGAATGGCATTGTCATTGATACCAATACCACTGAAATTTCATGATTCTTGATACCCAATTAGATACCACAGTTTTCTGTCACAGTGGAGGGGTTTAAGTGGAGGGGGCAAGGGGTGAGTGATTTAGGCTACATGTAATGTAATTCTGGAGAAAACACTTGTCTTCTGGACCCGCAGTATGTTACACCAAAGCCTGGCATTATCCAAGAGTGTATGGCTGCAGCCTGGAGCGTCCCATGTCATCTGTCCCGTCTCATGCGGTCTTGTGTCATGCGGAGGTGTGTCCAACGGTAAATTCAGAGGGTCAAAAATACGAAATTGAATAATTTTCCAGATGGAGTCACGGGGATATTCAAGACCACATTTGTTGCAATCAAAGTAACAATTTTGCCATAAATACAGTTTGCTCATTTCTGAATGTTATGGTTGTGTTGACAAGATAAATGCAGTCTGGAATAAGATAAGCCTGAGTCAACTATCATGCTAATAAATAAAATAATATTTTAATATTTGGTGTTTTTTTTAACTAAACAGTAACAGCAATCATACAAATGACTAAAATACTTTAAAAAATATATGTCCGTCTATAAAATAAATGCAGATTATAGGCAAACTAAAAAAATCCTTCTGCCATCCCCGAGCTTCTACTTTTAAAAATAAAAGCTCACATATGGAATAAAACACTATATCTCTTTTATTTTTCAAAGTAAAAGCTTGCGTCAACTATCATGCTAATGAGTAAAAGATTTGATCTTTTTTTAATATTTAAAAAAATATGTCCGTCTCTAAAATGAATGCAGATTATAGGCAAACTAAAAAATCCCTTCTATGGCTGCAACTTTGATCCAAGTTGCAGCCATAGAAGGAATTTCTCTCCCGGCAGAGGTCAAGTATTTGGTTTTGTTTTTAATTTTTTCCCCTTTCATACAATACAACACAAAATACAATACAACCGCTGGCGCGGAAGTGGAAGAAAAATCCAATCGCATTGTGGCCCAAGGCCGTGGCAGCAGAGATACGCAGTTGAATGCAGGACGGGTCCCAGAGACCCGGAGGCCGAGGCCGCGGTAGTAGAAAAATACAACCGCATTCTGCCCCGGGTCTCAGAGACCCGACAGCATTCTGCCCCGGGTCCCAGAGACCCGAAGGCCGAGGCAGTAGAAAAATACAACCGCATTCTCCCCGGGTCCCAGAGACAGCCAAGGCAGCGGCAGTAGAGCTATACAATATAGAATATAAAGTAAAGAGTAAAGAGTCTTGGAAAGAGTGTAACATGTTCATTTTTGTATTCTTGTTCTTGTGTGTGCAGATCCTTATTATCCCTCTTGAGGAAGTCCTGCCGTTAGTTGGCAGAAATGGCTGCGTCGCTGATACAGGTTTCATCAAATGTAGGCTACGTTAATATGGAACAACACAACCATAACATTCAAAAATGTGCAAACTGTATTTATGGCAAAATTGTTACTGTAACAGTTTTTAACGTTTTTTAATTGATTGCAACAAATGTGGTCACGAATTTCCCCGTGACTCCATCTGGAAAATTATTTGCGATTTCGTATTTTTGACCCTCTGAATTTACACAACTCCGCATGAGATGAGACCGCGTGAGACGGGACGGATGACACGGGACGCTCCAGGCTGCAGCCATACCCGTCTCGCATTATCACACAGCCAGAATGGTGTAACATCTTCCATGAACTTCCAGACAGCAAGCATGTTTAGTTATGTCTGTTAATCTCTGCCGTTGTTTCACATAGAAACGGGCTGGTTGAAATGAACTGAAGTTAGAAAGGCCCTCTAAAAAAAAGTGAAGTTAGCCAATATTCATTTCAGCTATGGGAGCTAACGTTAGGCTTTGACAGCCAATGGCAGAGGGAAACAAACATAACGTTACTTTCTGTTTGGGAGCTCCAGGTGAAGTTAGAAAGCCGTTGCTGTAGATGTCTTGTTACGTTAAAGCCAGACGCTGACTGCTGTCGCGGATGGATGTATTGCTGTCACGGAGACAATTTTGTTTGATTGATGATTTTATTGATTCTGTGCTGGTAGAGTGTTCTTCTTCTTCTCTAGCATTTAGTAGGCCTATACTGACCCCATTGTGTAGGTCTTCATGCAAACATTCTAGTCATTTTGTAGTGAGTCATATCTTTTTCTTGTATTTCTGCTCATAGTATTCACTTGAGCACAATACTCTCTAAATGTACTAATTTAGCATTTGAGGGTTCAGCAACAAAGGCTTCAGGGTCAATTAATAAATTAATCTTTTTCTGTTAATCTTGACTGTATAATTTAAAACATTCTAGAAAAAGTGTAGGTGTTTGTTACTTAAAAGTAGTTTGTAATGGTCAGGGTCCAACCTGAGAATACTCAAAATAAAAGTTTAAATTGAACCACAGTTGGCAAAGGGGTGGCAGTAGCTTAGTCTGTAGGGAGTTGGCTTGGGAACCGGAGGCTCGCTGGTTCAAGTCCCCATTTGGATCAAAGTATGGTGGTGGACTGGTAGCTGGAGAGGTGCCAGTTCACCTCCTGGGCACTGCCAAAGTGCTCTTGAGCAAATGCACCGAACCCCCAACCGCTCAAGGGCGCCTTTCCATGGGCAGCCCCCTCACTCTGACATCTCTCCATTAGTAGGTATTATAGGTACTGAGCATGTGTGTGATAACAGAGTTGAAGTTACATTGAAATTTCCCCTTGTGGGATTAATAAAGTGTACATTATTATTATCATTATTATTAAATAGCATTGGGCCTATTTGGCAGCCATGCCAAATGCCTATTCCTCATTTCAACAAGCAGCCCAGATCTTTTCAAGGCTAGACTTGTTTGCATGGTGCAGCTGGTCCTGCTTACTCCCACTGTTCAACTGAGCACTCACCAGAGCAGGCCAGGCTGTGCCTGATGCTGGGGCTCCAGCAGTCCCATCACTCTGATTGGCCCAAACAATGGAGTCTTCCACCAACACGGCTTTCACCCCCTCATCATACACCTGCACCCAAGAACACCTCTGCAGGACATTGTCAAACTCCACAAATACCTGCAGTGAGAAAAACAGAAAGAGACCGTACATAAACACAAGGACTGATATATATGCAATATAAGACTACCTGAGCAACTGCAACTATAGAAAATACAATTAATTAAAGTAACAAGCAAGTAACTTAACACTTTTTTAAGTTTAAGTTTTTTTAAGACAGAATGACTGCAAGTGGATTGGCAAACTACTATATGTCAGAGCAGACAGCCACACAGGGCCTCTTCAGTGGCCAAGAGAAAATGTCAACAAGCAAAGCAATGCCTGTGTGTACCAGCAACTCCCTAGACAACTCCGTGACAATACAGAATCATACTAGTTTTAAAATGAGAACACCAGAAAAGGAAAATTTCCAGTCTGTTTTTTCTTTGTAAACATTTCATGCCGTGCGATATCAGACTTCAAAGTGCCCCCTTTACTACTACAGTAAAAGTTGGATAGCACACTTTATTTTGCATAGAACTAGGGAGAAAACTACGGTATAAACGGAACTTTCGCACATTCTTTAACATATTTGCACTACACCCTACAGCCTTATCTTTTCTTATTGTTAAACAGTTATATTGTACATGTGTTTATTTAGGTTACTGTTTCTTTTACATTTATTGTTTATTTGATTTCAGATACTAAAGACTCACATGAACAGACCCTCTGGCAGGATCACAGGAGGAGTGCCTGTCAATCATTAGTTATTGAGCGACTTTGGTTTAAAAGAAAAGGGTTTAGTGATTAATTAGCTTAAAATGGAAGACACAGCCTTAAAAAAAGGAGGGGAAAGGCCATGGATGTATAAGAGAAAGGCAGTGAGAGGGATGGTAAATCTGGCACATGCTAACATTCTAAAGTCGCAGATTGACGTTCGTGTGTCGAATTTACGTATCAATCTTTCTCCAGAATCACAGACTCAACTTTCACACACACACACACACACACACACACACACACACACACACACACACACACACACACACACACACACACACACACACACACACACACACACACACACACACACACACACACACACACACACACACACACACACACACACACACACACACACACACACACACACACACACCTCCAGTTAGTCATGAATGGATTGGGTATAGAATTGGAACTGTTGTTTATGAATGTGTCAGGATCTTTTTTATTAACCTGTAATTGCAGGGTAGATTCAGTGAGCATGATTGCCATTTGTTACACATCACACTGACAGACACACACCATCAGACCAGCAAGATGCCTATGACATTTCTGCACACTCTGTATTTCTGCTGTTCACATCACGATTGTCAAAAACAAGAGATAAAAACGTTTGTAAGTCCTGTCTGTGGGTATTGCAAACTGTATTTTGAAGTGGTGTTGTAATGAGGTAGGGGCTACTTATCCATAGTTAGTGTATAGTGGATGGCAGTCTAGCTACCACAGAAACATCCTAGAATAGGAGGAAAAAATGCTCCAGGTTGTTTCCATTTCTTTAAACCAATCACAACTGCCTCTGGCGGTGCTAAGTTTTGGACACAGCGACGGTGGATCTGCAAAAAGATTTTTTGCGGGGTGCAAATGTTACACCAAAACAACACATACAGCATTAAATTAGGTTAACTGTTCACACAATAAAGTAACCAAAGCTACTAAAATCAGCTGGATACATTGTTTAATTTGCTCTTACCAGTGTAACGCCATGTGTACTTTGTCCACAGCAATCCCACCAATCAGTCCCAAAACTTCCCAGTAACATAGTAAATGCTGTAAACCAATTCTTTGTAAATCTTTACAAATCATTCACAGAAAGAACCAAGCAGATCTGCCTTATTGCTCAGACAGCCCATTCTTTTCCACAAAGTTTTACCGCCTCTCTCAGCCCGTTCAGTCTCTCCATGCAAAAAGTTCTTCTGTACACTGTGGCTCATAAAGGTATCCTCGTCTCCACAGTGAACTAAGTTTTGTCATTTCTGACAAACACTTATTTTTGTTGTCTCTTCCATAAATCGCTGAGTCTGACAAAAACAGATGATCTGCGGCATAATACAATTCTAAGGTTAAGAAAATGTAGTGCCAAAGGAAAGGGCTGTCTAATGGCAATGTAAAGCGGTAAAAAAAAAAAATCTAAATAAAGCACCGCTTGATAATGTTTTTGTTTTTTAGGTGCCCCATTTTTTTAGGGGGTTAAAATATGTTTTTGCTGCTGCCCCCGTCCATAGCTGTGCATTGCTTAGCTTCCGTGTATTAACCCCACTTCAATATATCCAAACTATCCCTTTAAACCAGTAATCTGTTTACTTAAACTCACCTTAAACAACACACCCAAACAAACGCAGTCGCCTGCACTGTTTCGGTCTGAATCTCCACTTAAGCGTTTGGGTCAACGGTTCCTCAACTCAAGTTCATGAGAAAGGGGAAAGCAATACTGTAGCAACTGAAACTGCCACAGATCTAATGACAAGAAAATGAATACAGAACATAAACCTGTTTCTCAATGCAAGATATTTTAGTTATGCTTCTTCTTTTCTGTCAAAATTCCAAAACAAAACTGATATGTATTGGTTCACAATGAACAATCCAACTCAACAATGACACCCATTAGCCAAGGTTTCCACATCTAAACTACTTCACAAAGTAAACGTTACAACAGCTGGGCTTCCTCTTCTCATGAACTGTGTGCGATATTTGTACCGTTGACTTTTATTACACTTACTGAAGACACCATGATGGCTTCCATTTGTCCCAGTTATAAAGTTGATAGTGGAGGTTTATCATTGTTGTGTTAAACACAACGGATACATCCAAGGTTTTGACAACAATTGTTTTATGAGTGAACAACAGACTGGACTCTTATCAGTCTGCTGGCCTTCCCCAGTTGCTGCTTCTTGTCTAATCAGATTTGTTTGAACTCAGGGTAGGAATGTTATTGATTAACACCATCTATGCAACTGACCAGCGAACCTGCTTAGGGTTGAACAGAAAAAGGAGTGTGCAACTGAAAGAAATTAAATTGAAGCTGAAACTTCAAGTTTAGTTGGTACTATTTTATTGAGGTTAAATGCTGCAGGAGACAAGTGCCAGGAGCAAAACGCTCTAGAGGCACTGGGGTAGCCGATTCACACATAATATACTTTAGAGGATTCTCTCAAGACTCGTTTGAGAAGCATTTTTATACGGTTGGTTCAGTCAAATGACAAAACAAATAATTCCACATTCTTCCATATTAATTAATGGTGTAGTGATATTTTCTTGCACAGTATAACACAACACAAAGTGTGATATGTGAACCAGAAAAATGTGCCACAACTAACTCTCAAACAGCAAATGCGAGTGGTGCAGAGAAGGAACAGAAGCAGAAATTGATTTGTTTGGAAAAATTGTATCTCAGTGTCATATTCTTTTTGATTGCAAAAATAGAGCTCTCCAACTGAAAATTGATGAAAAGCAGAAATCCAGATGACACTCGAACATTATTATATTGGTATATCTAGATTGTCAGCAATGTGCTCTGCCACCTTTTTCAAAAGAAACCACTCAAAACATCTTTAGATTTAGCACATATTGTGTTTTCTTTTTGTATTTGTTTCGACATATCCCAGGTGTCATGCTGGTTATTCCTCAAGCTCAAGTAACTAGTATTTGCTCTAAGTGGTTGACATCAATTCACATGTTAGTAGGTTGGCGGGAATCTGAGAAGTAAACCGATACATGGCACCTGTCTGTTTTTCTCCACACACAAACTGAAAAAACACCTGGTGACCGATGACATACTCTATACAGAAAGGTGATAAAATGAATTTAAAACTTATTGAACAGTTGTATAATCCTATGTGTACTTTTTCGTATTGTTCGTTATAGTGAAAAGGTTTTATAAGCAAACCGGTTTCTGATAACCTCCCATTTATCCCTGTAAATCAAAGATCTCAACTAAATGTGATTGCATTGACTATGTTGTCAAGGTTCATAATGGGAAGGCAGAAGAATACTTTCTCTGACAGGAGAAAAAAAAAAAAAAGATATCCAAGCCCCAGCCATATTAAAGTTTATTGTTGATGGACCTCATTTCTCCAGTAAATATGCATTTTGGTGAATGCACACCAAAATGCATCAGAAAAGGGAGCCAGTCTTGTTTTTCCAACAGATAAAAGTGCACCTTCTTATTCTACAGAGAGATAATCTAAGATTAATTGTTTTGAGTCAATTCATTTCTAACAAACAAAAATAATATCCCGCAACAACCCAAATGATCCTAACTGATTATTGTCCTTAAAACATATATTTTATTTAGTTTAATAATCATACAATAGCCAAATGGCATAATTTAATGTATTTAATACTCTTCTTTCCAATTAGCTAGGTGCTTTATATCAAATTAGACCTATGTTCTAAGAAACCACTGTATTATTATGTCTATATGTAAGACCTTAACATCTTTAAACGTTCTGTGAAAAACAAGCGTTAATGTAAATAAATCCTATTTAACTTGATAATTGCTTACCAATAAAAACCCTAATTTTAGCTATGAAGTGTATACTTGTAATGTTATGTAGGTCACCCACATTTTCACAAATCTCAAATGTCTCTGCAGTTTCGCAGCCCGCAGAAGCTGCTTTAGATGATTAATTTCATTCTTACAAGAGTTTTTTAGATAATAAACTTGCGCTTTAGTCTAAAAATTTAGCTAACAATGTGGAACCCACAGTTAAGTCAAAAGAATTCCTGGTTCACCCTCGTTTGAACTTGTGAGGCCTTTAACTAGACTAACGTTAGCTGACGATGGGAACTGACGAGCTAGCTAACGCTGTTATTCGCTGTTGCTTGCAAGCGAATTGTTACACTATCGTGACCGTTTGGTTAACTCTGCCGCATCTGTGCTTCGCAACTGATTGCTAGGGGGTTAAGCTCAATATTAGTGAGCTTGATGTCATTCGTTAACATGCTAAAAAGCGAACAAAGCAAAGGCCAAAAAATCCCCGGCCTCGAGTTTAGCTTCTCCTCACTGGCTGAGACTTGTAGCTTGCTAATATATGCATGAGCTCACGTTATCTGCCAACAAATGCACCAATTTTGACGGTTAAAAACGAGTTACAATGCGGTTGAACACATATTAATAGTTAGTATACATTTTATATAGACATTGTTAAGTATTTAGGTACGCAGTACGGCATCACTTGTATGTAAACACTGACCGTCAGCCCTGCAGCAGCAGTGGTTGTTGTTGTCGCCTCTCCTCCGCTAACCTCCGAAGCGGCCAGGCCGATGACGCTCACTGCCCGCACTGTTCCCCGAAGCCAGTCCTGGGCCCAGGCAGCCTTCTCCGGCTCGGATCCATTCGCGGACCTCCCGTCGTCGAGGAGCAAAAGCAGACGCTTCCCTATCAATTCAAGAGAGTCCCCCATGGTTTGCTCGCAAGCTAGTTGCCTTCAGTGAGCCACCATGAACAGTGTAACTTCTCCGCTTGGGATGGGAACTCAGGAATGCTAGCTAGAAGACAAGCAGAAAATAGCTGCGGCGACTTAGTATTTAACGTCGGTGCAAAGGAGAGCCCGTTAGGACCGGTGCAAACGAGGGCACGCAGCGGCGGACGAAGTCACGCCAGGAGTTCACACAGTCGAGATGTTATTGTCCTCGGTGCTAGCGCAACTATCCTGCTCTGTCCGCCATTGAGCCCTGCAACAATCAAACGCACTCCTCGTAGACAGGCAGCACTGCGGAGACAGAGAGAGAACAAGTTGGTGGAAACAGCGACCTCTAGTGTCATGCCTGTGAATCACGATAGTGATTACGTTGTGCACTGTAGGATGCTTTTAGTTTTTCAGGATGTTCCGCAGTGTTACAGTGGAGGTGGACAACCACGACTGACATAAAAAGTTAAATCACTTTAATGAAATAAAGAAATAAAAATGTATTAAAAAAATATTATATCTGGTATATTAGTAGTAGTAGCAATTGTTGTTGTTGATTGTGACCACTAGGAGGTGCTACCCTGCTATAAACAATGCAGTGCAGTGCGGAGTCAGTATTTATAGGGACGTTCTGACAGATTATTAATATTATTATTTATTATTATTATTATTTGAATTCCCATGAGTAAAAAAGTTATTATTTATTTGAATTTGTTAACCACTAAAATACCACAAGGAAAGTAGCCCATCTATGAAGTAACCAAAGTTTAGGATAGAACTATAGTGTGGAAAACATATAATTCTCATCTATAAATATACAGAACTGTGACTTCTATTTTGGTGAATATAAGGCATCATACGCTTTTCACACTGTGATATACTGTACATGGCTGTGTATTTTTACATTAAGGCTGTGAGTTATTTGGACACAAATACAAATACTGGTCAAATTATGCTCTGAAATACACAAATAAAGTGACTTCATCATGTTTCACTGGAACTGTGCAAATCAGAAATGTCCTTTTGTCTCACAAAAGTTTTAAATAAAGAAACTTTTTTTTTTACATATTAACAATTTCCAACTGAAAAGCCATACAGCAGAACAAAGTAACATATTTTTTCAACTTGAAAAACACATCTCCATATTTATTCATGAGTTACACAAGATAAGATACATTATACAGTATATACAAAATCTCAACATTGAAATATCAAAAGATATAATAATACAAATATTTTTCTTTCTTTCTATAAAAACCTTTCAAAAAAAAGAAGTATCTTATTATAAAATAGCCCATTCTTCAGAATAGTTTGAAGCCAAGTCAGCTATTAGGTGTTTCTTGTGAAAGGTGATATTTATAAATCGGGGTTGGAGTGTGAGGTTATTTTGAATAAGACACATGTGCCAAACATGTATGGGTTACCTATGTAAACTAATGCCTCCATACCTGTAAAAGTATGCAGTATGTGCAAGGACCTTTGTGTGCATACATGTAACAGTGTGTGGAAGATTTCTGACTCTGGTGTGCCATGATAAGCAAACAGATTAAATGCATTTGTTGAAAACAAACAAACTATAATAACTCTCAAACTGGTCTTTCAAGAGTGCCAAATTTGCCTCTTAATTTTCTTTACTCTGCATCCACGTGAATTTAAAAAAATCACTTTTTATCTGAACACATTCAAAGTGTTATCTCAAACATGTATTAACCGTCCAACACTCTGCTACACTCAGACTTACATTTTCCTTTATTTCCATTAAAAATACACCCAGAGGAGTGTACACTCTAATACTAATGGTCTTTCATTTTTACAATTTGACTGTGACAAACACAAAAATCCTTTGCATTATTAAGAAGATGCTCAAAATGCAGAAACATTTCTCAGTCCAGCAGTAATAACATGAGAGTCCCAGTGTTGAATACTGGCAGTATCTGTGCATGTGCATTCTCTGGGTTACTGGAGTCTCATACAGCTGTGTGGTACACATTCAGCCTGTTCCTCAAGCTCAGGGCAGGGGACGCCAGCATTGGCCGGCCGCAAGAGGATGTAACGTGTGCGGTGGCGGACACCACCTCTAGAGCAGGGACCAAGACACAAACCCCAGGATGACCAGAGAGACACTTCACAGTCCAATGGTGTCGCTGAATTGAGGGGAAATGGAGAAAAACACAGTATGTGTGAGTAGAGAAAGAGAGAGCTAAGAAGTACAAATCTCTGCAGAAACCAGTGCTATTTCTATTAGCATGTGCTTGTTGCCGCCATAAGTTATGTAGAACTCTTTAAGTGGAACCATATTACAACTTTCATGTAATACAAATCATAATTCTTATTTTGGCCCTTCCAGGTCAAATGTTTTGGTACTACTGATGTAGAAAGTCCTGTGGTCTTACCTGAGAAGCGCTTAGGAATTATAGAGTTTGGCAGAATATGATTGGACATTGGGGTTTGGCGGTCAGATGATCTGCTCTGTTGAGTTATCTTTATGCTGGCAATAGGTGGAAGCTCCTTTAAACGTGGATAGTAGAAGGAGTTGGCTGGATGATTTGGCATCTGAGATGTGATCTGAACAATTCAGCAAAGAACAGGCATATTTCATTGTAAGAGCCAGCAGCTTCTCAACACAATAGTCCACTTTAAAACACATGTTGGAAAACAATAGATGGTCTATTGTATAAGAGAAGCCCATTTTACTAAAATCACTTTAGGTCAGGCAAAAGGGCCACCAAGCAATTATTCAAGTGGAGACAGCTAAGAACAACATCCCATTCCCATGCTGCTGACCTATTTTAAGAAGAAAACAAGGGCCAACCCCCTTGCTTTACCTCACCATAGAATGAATGACTAAATTAATGTATTGTTTTTATACTTGTAACTTCACCTTTGTGATGTTTTCTGGGGGGCTGGTGGGGAAGTTGGGAGAAGAGAAAGTGAATCCATTGTCTGTCCCGGCATCATAAGGCTGGAGGTCAATGATAACTTCCTGTTTCCACCGGCCGCCTTCGCAGAGGTTTAGGCCGTCCACGCCAACAAACCAGTCGGGGCTGGGGATCATCTTTACCATCAGAGACAACTGTCGGTCAGAGAGAGAGAACGTAGTTAGATTGAACTGTTCAAAAGGAACATTTAGTTTACAATTAAGACTGTAGACAATGCAATAAAGATACACAGATGATGCATTCTTATGGGACAATATTACTTGATAACATCAGGTATTTGTTAATCAAGTTGATGGCTCATACATTGCAAGCATGACTGAAAACAAATTGAGGAGCAAGGCTGTTAAAGTGCCCATATTATTTTCATTTTCAGGTTCATAATTGTATTTTGAGGTTGTAGCAGAATAGGTTTACATGGTTTCATTTAAAAAATATATATATATATATATATATATTTTGTTGAACTGCACATTGCTGCAGATCCTGTTTTCGAGCTGAGTGTTTAGGTTTCTGTTTTAAGAACAGAGTGAGACATCTCACTTTTATACTATCTTTGTTGGGAGTTGCACATGCGCAGTAGCTCGGTAAGATCACATCAGCTAGATAACTCTTTCTCCAACTTTGGTCAGTAGGAGGCAGGATTAGCTGGGAGACTTCTTGTAAATGAGGGCGCACTTGTGGAATACCTGCAGAACAGGGACATGGAAGTAGTTCTTTTGTAGATCATGGTAAACTAGTGTGTGTTGTAGTAGTGTTTTGCCATTGAGAATGAGCTAGCCAACGCATCGGTTAGTTATGTAGAAAGCCGTGCAGATTTTGAACAGCTCACCTGGAGACTGAAGGCAGAGGACATTCAGAAACCCGTATCACACTAAAAACAGCATGGATAGTTTCTCCAAGTTTGTATGCATGTGGAAGCACCAGAGACACAAAATAACAGCCCAAATCCAAGAAAAAAGGCATTCTTTTTCTTGAAATGGGCAATTTAAGTGCTTTAAAATTAAGAGGATGGAGCTAATGCCATGGCTCTGGGAATTTGAGCTTTGTGAACAGTGATAATCCGTAAACTAAGATCATAATCATGTATGTGTGTAATGGTAAATATTATAACTGCTAAACAGCAGCATGTTAGCATTTAACTCAAAGCTCCGCTGTGCCAATGTACTGGCTGTAGACTCTGATTTCTTTCTTTCTTTCTTTCTTTCTTCCTTTCTTTCTTTCTTCATGTAGTGCCCAGAAGCAAAACACTCATAGATATATTTTGATGCATTTTTTTGTCTTTGTTTATTTTGTCAAATTATAACTGTAAATTAAACTACAGAGAAAATGAAGTGAAATACTTCAGTGGAAGACAGAGGTTACAGGACCCAGAGAGCTAGAGTAGCACAGCTGTGATTACTGTATAGCTCTAATTAAAAGTCTAACTGCAGCCTTCTGATAGAAAAAAAATCAGAATAATAAACAATAACAATCAATTGGTCTTAAGATAATTGTATTACCTCACTATAGTATTATGTGTTATGCTGCCCCCTGTCTGTCGATATATGTCAACGAAAATAAATTAAGTTAAAGGAAAGCAAAGGAAAAAGTAAGACAAAAACACACACTGTCGATGTCTTTATACACTTTGTAACTTGTAAATTCAGGGACTGGGGACTGCATGTGTGCACATGCACACACCCACTCAGTTTCCTGTGCAGGACTGTGTCTCCTGTGTGATGGATGTTTCCTGAGCTGGTGACCTCATACAGGAAGCAGCCTGGGGGGTCAGCGGACTTTGAGGTGGCATACGCCCAGAAGACAGCACATTTCAAAACGCCTCCCCACTTGCAGCCTGACATTTAGGGACCTGGGCCAAGTTGCTAAGGCTTGGGGTTGGAAAGGTGGGTTTGGAGAGCTTTGTAAGGCTAATAAAGGAAGGCTTAGAATCAAACAGAGTGCTGGATAGAAGAGTGCTGGAACAGACATCAAACCAGTTCACCAGACAGAACACACCTCCTGGTACAGGACGCAGGTAATGTCAGCATGACACATGTGGTCTGTTTCTTGCCTGTGACGCAGAAACAGAGTAACCAAATCAGAAGCAGCTCGGTTGCTTTTCAGAATCCTCCACTGATTCCCTCTTTCCTTTCTTCCTCCTCTGCTAACATCCCTCCCTCTTCTTGTCATTATCAGGCTCCTCTCAAACAGTGATTTTTCCAAGAAGTCCCGTCCTGCTATATCCATTGGGCCACTCCACAAGGTCTACTCAAGGGTATCCCTTGTCACTGGCTTGAGCAGTCCATGGTGGTTTGCAATATAGAGGCCAGGAAGTATCTCTGGAGCACAGACAGTTACTCAAAGCTCCCATGATCCCACTTACTTTTTCTCCATCACAGAAAATGTTCTCCAGAGCTGAAGACAGAACCTAGAAAGAGAGCCGACCTAGAAAACATGCAACTCAGTCCAATAGCACCTATGTGCTCAGTTGTTGTCCCATTTTCTGTGGTGCCACTGATACATACATACTTGAAGAATAATGCCAGCAGCAATAACAGGAGGCTCAAAAATATGGAGAAAGGAATCAAATGTGTTTGGGATATTTGGAGGATTGCATATGAATGTTTTGGTTTGTGGGGAAGAGGAAGAAAAAGGATGGGATTTAGATATGAGTGTGCAAAAGAGAGAAGCAGACAGGAAAGCAGAATACCAGATGAAGCTGTCAACAGATCCTCATCATTCAGTCATTGTCACGTTCAAAACACACACAATAGTCATACCCTGCTGATTTTTTGCTTCTAACCCATTTATAAGCAGCCACGGACATCATGTAGATGACTAGATGACAAGTTGTTAAGCTGCTGTCCATGACAAGTACTTAGCAAAGATGCCCTCCGACAGGGTTGTTTATGATTTTGAAGGGCCTCCGGGTCCAGGCAGTGAAATAGCCAATGAACAAAAGTAGGTCACCAGACTTTCAGGCAGGCACATACGTATATTTTTCTAAAACCTCCAGTCAATGTCCACCTTTCCTCTTCACCTATTTTCCCCTCATTCATCAGCTACATTATGCTTTACACATAAAGGAATGCCTTATTTCTATGTTTAACTCTGTGAATACTATGACATTTTTTTCCACAGTGCCATACCTCATTCCTAGCTCAAATCCTTAGCCTTTGTTGAAGCCCTTGGAACAAATTTAGCGAGTCCTTGACCTCTGCTTTCAACCTCACTCACTATTCAGTAGTGGTACCCCACAGTCCAGCCACGAGCAAAGTTGTACCATAGTTGGACATTGAGCCTGCAGACCAACAGCAGTCCACATTTATCAGCCCATTCACCATCCTTAAATATGAGGTTACATGAGGCTACAGCAGTGTTCACAGGAAGTGACTGTCTAGCTAAGAAAACGTTCAGCACAACCCCACTTAACACAGCATAATGTACATTTTACTTATACAGTTTAAACAAACAAGACATTTTAATTATTGCGTTTTAGAGCTGCTGGTAGACAGATTACCATCGTACAGAGCCAGGCTAGCTGTTTCCTCTGTTTCCAGTCTTTATGCTAAGCTAAGTTAACCGGCTGCTGACTGTACAGACATGAAGTGGCATCTGTCTTCTCATCCAACTCTCAGTAAGAAAGTGAATAAATGTGTTCCCCAAATTGTCAACCTATTCCTTTTACTAAACTTCACCCTGAGCTCACAAAGTTCAGTGGGACAGGCAGCAGAGTGCAGGATGGATTGAGGGCTTCAGCACTTGGGCTAAACATAGTGTGATTGGATAGTGGAAAGATGTGGTCAAGTGTTTGGTCAGAACGGATGGACGACGTTATGGGTCACCAAATGACTGAAAACATTTAGTCAAACAGTCGGTTTGTGTGACTTACTGTGTCTGAGCATGTGTGTGCTTTTGTGAATTAGTGAATTAGTGCCTACCAGTGAGCTCCGGGGCTGCATGAGCAACTCAGTGGAGCTGTGCCCAATTCCATTAGGGATGCCGGCAGTTCGGTGCATGGCACCAACTGCGCGTCTCTTCCTGGCCTCCTTGGCTGCCTTCATCACCTCCACTGTCACCCCGACTTCAGCAAAGTTCTGCACCCCTGCGCTGGCTGGAGCACCCTCCTCCCACAGCCGAAAATGGCGATTATGGCTGACCGCTAAAGGGAGAAAAGAAAAACAAGAAAGAGGAGAAGACAGGAGTGAGATGTTTATTCACTGGAATGCATATCAATGTCAATAAAGTACCACAGAGCCTCAACCAGACGGTGAGATCATTTCCACCATGGAGGCTGCATGTACAGTATTTCTACGGCTGCCTCCTACATCCTGCAATTAAACGGACAATTCTGAAGGAATTGCCCACATGCATGTCTTTGGCATTATTGCACGGTTATAGTTACATCTTTTCTCAGTCTATCACTGCTAAAACCACAACCCAGACTAGAGCTGCCAACAGACAGGTCAGGATCTCAGATTTTTCAACAATTTTGAAAACCTTTATTTATACTTTTTCATACCCTTTGGGCCAACACAACCATTTGCTTCACATTCTCATATTTAGTTATGGTTATCTCTGAAATCTGTTGAGAATCAAGAGACTGATCTAGTTTAAACTGTTTGCACCGCACGTTCTGGAACTCCACATTGAAACCCACAGAGCCACTAGCCTGGGCCAGTGGTTTTAAGGGCAGAGTGAGGTTAGCCAGAAACACGCTGACAAATGCTCTGATGGTTCTGCCTTACCTCACTTTTCAGAGCTGCATACAGGCACACATACACACCCAAACATTTATAACTAAACACTCTTGACACGTATTAACGCACACACTTGCATTGAGCCACACACACAACCTGCCCAAGCACACTTCACACACTATCTTGTTTCTCCCCAAACTGCCATTACTTAGGCACTTAATTGCATTTCCATTCTAACAAATTTCCCACAAGCGTCAAGACCTTGAAACTCGATAACACGTCACGTTTAAGCCCCACCAAGACGTTAAAGCCTACTTCCCGGCCTTCCTAAATTGCTTGTGTTCTTTCTGTGGCCATGACAAACTTCATTCCCTCTTCCCTCTGGCAGTGTCCTTGGCCCCTAGGCCCCAAAAAAAACCATTGCAGGCCCCCAAACTCTCCCAACAGGTTATGCTTTTCTTTCTGCTGTGACAAACTCTATTTCGAACGATGTTTTTGTTCCCTAACAGCAGACTGTCAGCTCATTAGGGCCCTTGTGTTTTTCTTCAACCCCCCTGTCCCGCAAAGCCCAGGGACATTAAAAGCCATTATGGGTGTGTCAGAATCATGTGCCTGTTTCTAAACAGAGTAAGTAGCCCTTCATCCTTTGGCAGGGCAGCAGGGCACCAGGGCACCAGGAAAAGAGTTGGAAACCAGACAAAGCCACAGCCACCAGAGATGCACAACAGCAGTCCACCACACATACATGCACAAACACACGTACAAACATCTGCCATCCATCCCATGCTCCATGGCCTGGAGGAAAAAAGCAGAATGGAGAAGCCTTAATCACTTCTTCTTCTTTTCCTCCTCCTCCTCCTCTTCCTCAGTCTAAGCAGTCTGACCCCAAGACACCCCAACTATCATAAACCCACTTTCACCAGCCCCTAACACCACTACTCCAGTGTTTACTGCCAACATTGTGGTAAACCAGTAGAAATGTGGGAAGGAAGGGTTGAGTTGATGAAATATAGATATATGGCTGGACAGAAGTTAGAAGAAAACCTGATCTGTTAGCATTTAGACTGTCTTTCTTATTACTCTCTGCTTCTTTGCGCATTAACATCCCTCACCTCTCTGTACGTGTCTGTATGCATATATGCATGCGTATGCTGGCAGTGACCCCATTTCCACTTGGTAATAAAATCCGTCCTCAATGATCCATCACAAGTGAACAGCTTTAAGGAGCCTACAGGTGGGAATGCACCCAGGACACACACATGATGGAAAGCAAAACTCTGCCTTTAGTTGAAGCTAAATCTCATTGTGGTCACCATCTCTGTCCCTGGTTTGCCTCTTCTTTAATACAACTATGCGTGGGTATACTAAGGGAGGTCAAATAACAACGCCCGACTCCTCATTGCCGTTGCAAGTTGGAAATTACAGTCAAAATTCATTGTATTACCACATGTTAGAGGTAAAACCTTCCATACGAAATGGCTGATTTTCTAATAACCAACTACTTTGTCCCTTAGTCTTTCTTACCTATGAGTTTGGACCACTGTGCAGGGGGCCGGAAGAGTGGATACTGCTTAGGGAAGGCCTGTGGGCTCCAGTGACCAGTAAAGACCAGGATGTAGGAAGCAGGACCCTTGGCTGTGCATTCTGTCCCATTGAGTGGTCGCAAAGGCCCAGCAAAAGTGAGGCAAAGGTTCAGAAGTACAACGAGTAGCTGCTGCAGCCAACCACAGGTCAGCTCTGATGACATCATCTGAAAGAAATGGAGAAATGAAGAATGGTTGCGAAAGAGTTTTCCTGAATACCACTAAACATGTGGCACATTTTATAATCAAAAGCTGTTGAAGAGGTCTGTCAGTAGTACTTTGGCAACCTTTGTCAATCAGCAAGGAATTGAAGGGCTCTTAACAGAAACATTTAGGAAACCAAACCCAGCAGAAAGCTGGGAAATTCCATCTCACTGCCCTCACATATCACAACACATCCATTTTATCTAAGAACAAAGCTGACTGAACTCGTTGACCCTGGTGGCTTTGATAAAAAGAAAAAAGCTCCCATTCCCCTTGGCTGTTACAAGTGTGTGTTGGTCCACAGCCAATCTGTGGCTACACCGCAAAACAGTTAACATTGATCGCTGTCACGGTAATGTCTGCCACAGAAGCTGGCCTAAAAATAAAAGAACTGCTCTGCTGCACTACTGACCTCACCGACTGCCTATCCACTGACCATCAGCTGCTGAGTCAGACTCACTCCATTAAGAGAGGCAGAGAGGAGAGGAGGGCATATGCATCATAATTCCTCTGAACACATTTCAGTCTTACAGTTCATAGTGTAGGGCTGAAGAGTTGCGTTTTTGCTTAATGACACTGTTTCAGGAGATAAATGTAAATCACAGCCATGCTGCTTGAATCCTCTCTGCACCCTCCACTTACATCTGAACACACATCCTTCCATCTCATTGTCCTCTCCACCTTCTACACCCATACTCCCACCTCTGCTCTCCAACCTTTTTAATAGTGGCAGAATTACAGACCAACAGCCTGAAAAACTATTCTGTTGTGGGCGAGAAAATGCAAATGCACTGCAATATTGTTTCCATCTTAATTTAATCCAGACTTGAGTTTTTTAAGGGTGCATTCAAAATGTGAGCTGTAAAATATTCATGGAAACCACCAACAGTTTTATTGTTTCTATAAAAAAAAGTCACATGAATAAGGACGCAATATATCTGAGACTGTGAGTGATATGTCTGTCCAATTTGCAGCTCTGAGGACACTCACACAAATGTTCTTTGAATTTGGACACAAATGCATGTGATGTGTGATGTTATTTCAATTCTTCCTATTTCATTGGCAGATGTTTGAACTTTAAGACCGTTTATGACTTGATGACATATATTTCTCTGTCTCACAGAAAGGAAGAGTGATGTTTCGTGGCTGAAGCCTTGTGTGGTGTTCCTATGGATTGCTATACTATAACTAAAGCTCCAAGCAGCTGCAGAATGCAGACAGTTAAATTTGGGCAAGTTGACCAGTGCACAAAAACACACATGCAAACACACACACATACACCCTTGGCACACATAACACACATGTCCAGCTGCACATTGTCCCTGAAGTCTATTTCCAGAGGTCAGATAGTATTACTCTGCCAATATAGCTGCAATGCTCCAACTCTGTGGTCGGGCTAGCTCAGTTGGTAGAGCAGGCGCACATATGTAGAGGTTTACTCCTGAACGCCGCGGGTGCGATTCCGACCTGCCAATTCCAATTTCAAGTTTTCAAATGTCCTGTGAAATTAAAGACCCAAAATGCCGGCCAAAAAGTCCTCCAACTCTGACACTTGTATGAGCGCAGCCTTATATGTCATTGAGTGTTTTATCAATTCCCTGTCTCCATTAAATGTATATTAACCACTGCACACTTTTAACAGTCAGCCATAAAAATACCTCATGTATGGAGACACACAGAGCCTAGCTTTGATCTCACTGCTCAGTCATCTGATCTTCTCACTGGCTGCAACTTTGCTGCTCTACAGGAGGCGGATAAAGCTCCAGGTTGAGATGCTTAACCATGCAACTTGTTCCAAAAAATAATTCTCTTTGTTTCTGTCTTTTTAAGCTGTTTTTTAATCTTGTGATTGAGATCTGTGTGCTTGGGTGAATGAAAGTCCATCACATGGAGCTGGAGGTTTTTCACATCAGTATGCGATCTTAAAGGCTACTGTCCCGTCTGTTCTGCCCACTGTTTTGTACAAAATATAAAAAGGAGGTAATTCCTGTCACTGGCTGTTGCAAAGTTTAACTCTTTTACACACATTCCTGACAAGAAACATCAGCATTTTAAACTGGAAAGTGATTCAATGCAGTCTGTTAATGTGATACAATCTGATCTCTGTTGCTATAACAACCATTTATCAGATGACCCTATGCTACACTGAGCCTTTGGTTTAGTAAACACTTTGACCCTTCCTCTCTGAACTTGTCACACTGACACCGTAACACACTAAAGAGACATTTCTTAAGTTTCCACACTGACACACTGAACTTTATCAGTCAACACACACACAGATCTGCTACCAGTTGGCATCTGTTGCTGCTACTGAAAACACATACAGTAATAATAATAGACTTTATGGTATTTATTGATGCATACAGAGGCACACACTTATTTTCAGTTGACATAAAGTTTACACTTTCTCACACACACACACACACAGATATGCACTCACACCACGCAGACCTGCTCTCATCAGTCAACATAGACAGACACATGCAGCAGATTTTCAGGCACACAAGACACAATAAAACAAGGGGATGTGGCGCGGAGCCAAATGTGGTGGCTGCCTCCCCATGGGCACCTTCACCATGTAATTACAGCAGACTCATGCAGAGATAATACACACATCCATCTCAGCTCATATATACAGGCATGCAGGTATGCACGCACAACAGATTTGTGCACACAGTGGGAGGTATGTTCGTTTTTAACAAGGGGATTGCAGGGAGGTAATTTTCTGTTTTCCCTCAGATTTTCTTATAAAAAATCTTTTGTTTGGGGGGGCAACGGTGGATTCAGGAGTTTCTGCTGATTGAAAGGATGCATCACTCTGACATTTTTACACACTTCTGTATAATGTTCACCTTCATGCATACAGAGAAACACAGACACACTCAGTGAGGCATGCATCACAACAAGGGGTCAGAAAGTTGTATGTTTCTTGTGGTGGGAAACCATCACAGTGTGGACAGCAGTTCAGACAGAGACAAGTGAGGAGGGCATGCAGATTTTGGTTTGCCTGAAGCAACAACTTCAGCAGAGATAACAATGTGCATGGACAGAGTATGTTGTATAGAAACTGCACTAATAAAGGCAAAGCAACTCCCGATGCAAATGTGCAAACACATGCATAAATCAATGAAGTGTGAACTCCATGGCAATATATTTGTGTACAGGGATACAATAAGCAAAACAAAAACTTCCATTACAAAGAATACAATTCTAACATAATTCTGGCATTAATGTGCACATTATTCTTGCTAAAACAAACATGTCGTAAAATTCAGTAGTGGAATATACATAAACATTTTATGAGGTACAATTTTGCTACTTGTACTTCACTAAAGTATTTCCCCTTGATGCTACTTTATATTTATTTTCCACTACATGCCAGAGGAAAATGATGTGCTTTCAACAAACACCACTGACAGTTGTAGTTAGTGGTTACTTTGCAGAATAAGATTCTACAGATTAAAAACATATGATATATTTCTGAAACACAATGCATTGTTACAGATTAAACCACTCACACTTAAACTGCGCAACAACAAAATGCTGCTTGAATGTAAATGCCTCAGTCTTAATAATATGATCACAGTATTAACAGTATGATAATATATATATATAATAACATTTGGAATATTGGCACTTTGCAGAAATAGTAACTAACTTTCGATACTTTATGTATATTTTGCTGGTAATTATTTTATAATACGTTTTTGTGATGATGATATACTTTTACATTTTGAATAGATAACTATTGTCTTTCAATAGAGTACTTTTGCAATGTTGTATGGCTACTTTTACTAAGAAGGGATCTGAACATTTCTCCCACCACTGCTCATTTACTAAAAAATACATTATCTTCACCAGATAAAGAAACAAGCTTATGGGAGCTCATATGGCTAAAAAAGCTTTCCCACTTGCATGCATACTCTCAGACTCTCGTACAGAGAATGAATGGAGGCTCAGTGTGTGTCCTACCTGTGTTGGGTCAGTCAGTCAGTGACAGAGAGAGAAGCTGCAGCAGAATCACACTGTTGGGACCTCAGAGAGGATACAGCTACACTCACTCACTTCTTCTCTTTTTCTTCACTATGACCGGCTTATCAGCCTTTATCCCTCTATACTCTGTCTGTATCTCCTTTCTCTTCCCTCTCTCATTGTATCTCCTCATATTACCTCTCTTTCTCTCATTGCCTCTCGCTTCTCTCCTCCCCCTCCTCCTCTTTTCTCCCCCGACCTCTCCTTGTATGGAAAGGCAGTTAACTGCCTCACCCCTCTCCTCCACTGTGCCTCTCTTTTCTCCCTCTATCTTCTCTCTCTAGTCTCTCAGTGGCTGTGTAAACTCAGCAACCTCATTGCTGACAAGGTAATCAACACCACATTGGCCTCTCTCAACATTCACCACTCAGCATTGTGTATTTTTTTATCCCTGTTCGACTGAGCACACTGTCAGACTTGAGAGGTGTGGGTTGCTGAATAATCACAGGAAAATAGAAGGAGAAATGAGCAATAGGGCTTACGCACAGACATGAAACCTGCATAACAGACGAGTGGAGTCTGGACCAAAGCAGGCATTTATTTCCGCAGTTCATTTACTGATTTGACATTGCAGGGAATCAAAGGGTTTTAAATGTTTGCCGCTTTCTTCCTCTTTCAAATACTTCTGACCTGTGGCAGATCCAGCTGTGATCTCAGCTGAGGAACCCCTTTTGCTGTGTGTGTGTGTGTGTGTGCGTGCGTGCGCGCGCCAGAGACGTGTGGTCACCAGTTCCCACAGCTGGTACACACATGGATAACCGGGGTGGTTTTTGTTACCAGCCACCGCTAACTTATCGATATATCAACGCTCAGACTAGTGTGTGTGTGTGTGTGTGTGTGTGTGTGTGTGTGTGTGTGTGTTTGTGTGTGTGTGAAATCTCTAGGAATTGTTAGTTACTTTCTTTTTATTATCCATGGCTATAATGCAACAAAGCAGTCAGCCTATATTTCATTGAGCAATCTACCTCACATACAAACACACACATACCTTGGTCAGGTTGTGATCCAATGCGGATTAGGCACAGCTAATATCTGCCCTATCAACTCGCCCGGGCTAACATCAGCCAGAACCAAAAGATAACTCTACAATTGGACAACTACAGACCTTTAAATCAACTCAGCCACATCACTGTATGGCTCACCTGTGATCCTTCCAGAAATGAGAGTAGACAAAGAGGATCAGACGGAGGAAGAGGAGAAGATAGATCAGGTAACAATTTGGACTTTGTGTCCTGCAGTCATAAACAATCAAATACAAAAAAATTAAGCCAATTTGTTTTTCCCTCTTTGTCAACAAAATAGTTACTTAGTCACCTCATCTATTTATCTATGTCTGTCTCTGCAGTTGAAAGTAGGTTAAGGGAAAAACCCAGACTTCCCTGCTGCTGCCCGCTGATTAATGACAGTGAGCTCAGCATCCAGATTGACTCACGTTAATGTGAAACGTCATTGACACAGTGTCAGATACACAGGCGTGCATAATATGTCAGCGCACACTGCGCACACACACACACACACACCAGATAAAGCAGCAGAATGGATCCAGGTTGCCTGACTCACACAAATCTCCATGATAGCTGAATGTTTTCTTCCTGTCAACCACGTGCTCACGTCAACATCACTCGAGCCAAGTGAGTGAAGCAATGAGAGGAAAACCATGAGCAAATTACAGAGCGTGAGGCCGGGGCCAAACTAGCTCCAGTGTCTTAGCTTCACCGCCGCAAACCCTCCAGACCCCTCAGACAGACAGACTGACACCAGTAAAGAGTTCCAATATTATGGATGAAGGGTACGGGAAAATTAATACAGATAATTTAATATTATGACGTTGGTTAGTTTTCTTCTTTATATTTCGAGGGATAAACATGTAAAGACCAAAAGCATCAATTTGTTAGTCCATCTCTCATTATCCACTTCTTCTGATGCCTCTACCCAGTCTGTGGCACTTAAGTGGGTGAAATGTTTACCATGTTTAACATCTAAGTTTAACGTGTAAAGACGCTAACATGTGCTTATTAGCATTTAACACAAAATATGGCTGGGTATGGCTGAGGGTGATGGAAATGTCACTAGTCTTGCTGGTCATAAACCAAAGAAGAGCTGCAACTAATAGTTGTTGATTGGCTGAAAAATAATCGCCAAATGTTCTGACAATTGATTGTGTATAAATAAAAGTAATTTTTCATGCAAAAAAGTCAGAAAATGCTTTTGTCAACCTGTCAAATATGAAGATTTCATGCTTTTCTGCATTTTATATCATGTTAAAACTGAATAGCTTTAGGTTTTGGACTGACAAAACCCTTTGTTTTTGCCGTTTTGGGATAACGATGTAGCTTGATGGACCAGAGAAATAAGCTTTTAGCCTTTGGCCACGCATTCAAAACTTCTTAGTAGGATCTAGTCATTGTTGATTTTAGTCTTTCCAAAGGATTTAATGACAGTAAGGATATACAGAATAGAACCAACCTTATCTTCCAAGTCAATAATTTGTTAGCTCTGGTCAAATTAAAAGATGCACTGCAGTATCTTTTAAAAAGAAAAACAAAGCTGTTGCAGTCTGACGGTAATGCAACATCCAAGTCATTCAGTTGCTAGAAAAATATTGAGTCATTCCAAAGACAACCAAAGGCAAATATTTATCCACTCTGCTTTGGGGTTGGTAGTACGATCCCTCCAAGTGGAATAGGCCATCTGTCTGGAGACTAATTCATCACACAGACAAGTATTCACATTGACTAACTTTGTCTCTCATACGCACGCTTTGTTGATGTTCTCATATTTGGATCTCAGTTAAATTATCTTGCATAATCTTTGGGCCACATTGCGTTGTTTTCCTTTTTTTTGTGACCCACTCACCACTACCAATGGAAGTTTTCTAAGAAGGATGACCCATTACAGAGCAGTTTTCAAGCCCCCCCTCCTCCTCCTCTTGAGCTAAACAAACAAATAAAAAGATCTGGCTGCACAGCATGGAAGCTGACAGGGGTAATATATGGTGCTGGGAGAGAGTGGACGCTCTTCTGCTGCACTTTGTTGCACAATCTCGAGCAGGACTGAGGAAGCAATGAGTGTGTTTGAAGTCTGTGTGAATCTGGTCTGTTAAAATACTGCCTGCATCCTGGGCCTCCTTCAGCTACACACACTTGTATACACATGCATTTATGTAATATGCCTGTCCCACACAGCACAGTGTGTAATAGTATGTATATTGGCTGCTGGTTCACAGAATCCAGGAAAAAAATAGTCCTACTGACTTTGGTGATGCCCTGACTTTTCTTATAGCGCAACCTTGAGGTTGACATTTGTGGTTTTGAATAAATGTCTTAAACATTGGATGCATTGTCATGAAATTTAGCGTCACTCACGTCCTCCTCAGGATGAATTGTAATAACTTTGGTGATCTCCTTACTTTTCATCAAGCAACATCTGACTTTTGTGTTAGTGTTTTTTAGCAAATGTTAGCATGCTAACACACTAAACAAAAATGGTGAATATCATTAAACCTGCTAAACATCAGCATATTAGCATGCTAACGCTGGGATTTACCTATAAGCATGGCTGTAGACCTAAGTCTTTTTAGGTGGATGGACAGTATAAAAAGCAATAACCGGACAGTGTTCTCAGGAGATTACACCACATAATAAAATATACTGTCCTTATCAAACCTTACTTAACTACATTTAAAGAGCTCATATTAGGCTCATTTCCAGGTTCGTAATTGTATTTAGAGGTTATATCAGAATAGGTTTAATTTTCAAAACCACCATATTTTTGTTGTGCTGCACATTGCTGCAGTTCCTCTTTTTATCCTGTGTGTTGAGCTCTGTTTTAGCTCCAGAGTGAGGCATCACACTTCTATTCCATCTTTGTTGGGAGTTGCACATGCGCAGTAGCTATATAAGGACCAGTCACAAGAAAAGTATGAGGGGTGCCACGCTAGACAAGGCAGGGCAGCTTCATTTGTATAGCACATTTCAGCAACAGGGCAATTCAAAGTGCTTTACACAAAATCAGTTTAACAGATAAAACACAAGTATAAACAGTTAAAAGTAAAAACATTAAGACAGATAAAACCCTAATCCTAACCCACTTGAGACTACCTTCACACTAATTAGTTCATTTTAGTGCTACCTTTCGTGATCACCCTCAGTGTCACTAACCTTCACGACTCTATTTTTAGAGACGTTACCTTTTGTCTCCTTGGAATCTTCTGCACACTAATTAAGCCAATCTAGTGCTGCTTTTCGTTGCTAGTACCTAGGCGAGCATTATAACGTGTTACACAGAAGTAAAGGCTGGACCAAAATATATGTCTGGAAGAGTTTTTGAACAGTGTTTTCTGTTGGAGATGGTGGAGTCCCTTTGGGTGGGGGGACTTTGGGCTTTTTCACTTTGTAAACCTATGACGTGCACAAAAAAGATATTTAACACAATAAAGGATAGCATTTTATGAAAAAGAAAGCATAATATGAGCACTGTGAACTCCACGATTTTACGTATCAAAGTCAGTTTACAGGTCTTGAGGAGTACTATTGCCAGTGTAAAACAAGTTGTATAAACATTGTGTGTCTCCAAAGGGAGCTGCACAGCTGTCCGAGAAATGTCCTCAAGTGATGTCATCTGAGTCAGTTTTGTTTGGGAATGAAGACTACAAGTTTGAAAATGAAAAAAAAGAACAGCTGTGGAGTAAAAAAAAGAAGTGACCTTACCAGACCTTTGTAGATCTCTGTTTGAGGCTGCCAGCTCCAGGCCACATTAGCTGTCTACTATTAGCATTACACAGCCAAATCATGACCCGAATCGCTGAACAAACTGCTGGTTGTGGAGTTGCATTGTGGGTCATTTTTGTTCCTGGTTTTGCCAAAAAAGAAGAATACATGGAATACAAATACATCTTTGGTTCTTCTGCATCAAATTTGATGGTTTTCTTTAATTGCCCATCGTAAGTCTGACAACGTTACAGGAGTGCAATGCTACATTGGAAGCTCTTTTAACATTTCTGATTTTATTTGTCCTACATACTAACAAATAGCATTAGTGCCAGTTAGGGCTGAAAATAATCACTGGATGCATAAGATCACAGTCAATAACATAATCCATCTCTAACCTTCCTAATATCTGAGGGTGCCAGCCTATAGCCAGAGGGCTACTAAAGGTGCCTCTAGGCAGTTCATTCCCTTCACTTCATTTTAAGAGCAGGCTCCTGGTTATGAACATGTGGTAGCAATTGTGTGGCTGGTAATCCCCCACCTACTTCTGCCCAATGGTTCTTCATAAAAGCACCCTTTCCCGTACACCCTACCTAATCTGCACCCTGGTAAAGCTGTGTCCATAACCCCTCGTTGCCATATAAAAGAACTGACAAACTGAAATAGTAAACTGTTTGGTTTATGGCAAAATTGCTGTAAACACAGCTGTGTGTCCTGAAGCTGCTGAGTGTAATCAGTGGGATGACATACTGGCAGCTTGTATTAATTGTCAGCAAGTTATTGACCACTCTAATCAAGCACAGAGCCTTTTTCAAATGAGATGACCCAAAGCAGAGTTAAAGCTTCAGTACACAGAAGGTTTACTGTTACAGAAGGTAATAACGAGAGCAAATGTTCACTTTTTAAGATTTTATTAAAATACGGTGTGGAGTTTACCATCGGAAGTTACCATCACAAACATGATTGTTTCTAATAAAAAAGTAAACAAAACAAAAATAAAGCTTAAGAGCCTAGTTACAGGAGATATTTTTTGTTTTTTTTTGTTTGTTTTTGCAGTCTGGTGAAAGAAAGAAAAAAATCAATTCACAGAGTGAGTGGAAAAAAAAAAATGTTCACATGTTGTAAAAATACATTTCCCAATTTTAAACATTACACACAGTCACTTCCAAACATTCATTCATTCATTCCTTGTTAGATGGTTAAATGTCAGTGCCAAAAAAAAAAAAAAAAAGAAGCTAAATAGAAAAAAAAAAAGTTCAGACCTGTGCACAGAGGGGGATCAATGGGAGAGCGTTTTTTTTATTTTTTAAAGTTGTTTTACATTCTGAGGGCAGAAAAGTTATGACAAGGGAGACGAGACAGAAGGTGACTGCTGGAGGATATGTGTGCATTTGAACCCTGAGAGAAAAAGTGACCGATTCTCATCGTAATTTTCTGCTTTTTTTCTTTTTGACAGACCACATCAGTGTTTACTATGCCCTCCCCCCCCAGCCCCACTGGCGCTCTGGCAGCACTGTGAAAGATGCTTTAAGAGCCCCAGAGTGGTGATGGTGGGTAAGGGCATTCTCACACCCAAGAGTGAAATATCAGCTGTGGCTTTGTGAGCATACACAATGTGCTTATCTGTTAGCCTACGCACACACACACACACACTGCCAGGCTGACTTAACTATTCAAAGTTAGAAAAGAAAAATATAACATCTTATTAATGCACAGTAAGAATTCACACTTGATGTATGTGTTTGAGCCCAAGACAAGGCTAAATGTGGTTCATCAGTGAAACAGAACTGCAAGGTGCTGCAGATTTAGGCCTGCCAGGGTGTGAGGATCTTTTTGCCAAACGGATTCGATCATGGCCTGTTCCTTTCAACTGGATGCGTCTCCTGACTTAACCTGCTGTGGTCAACTGTATTAAGGCAGTGAGTGGTTCCATGGCGACTTTCTATAACAGTTAATTTTACAGGGAGAGAATAAGTAAGGCCCAGAGGATATCAGCTGGAAAAGACAGTTGGGATAAGACAAATAAAAAATAAAAATAAAATCATAAAGAAACTACCAGGAGAGGGATCTTTTGTTGTTTTTTCTCCGAAATGTTTCAGTACAACATGTAGAACACAGACAGCATATCCATAAAAATGAAATCCTACAATAAAACAGAATGGTTTTCATAACAGTGCACTGCTGAACTGAAAAATATATACTGTATATATATATATAATCAACAGCTAAATTTAAGATTACTATTATGCTCATAATCCGAACTATGGGGGTTATTTTTAAAAATATATACTCATCACATGACAGAGGAGCCTAACGTCTCAGGACACAGACATGCTCCATGTCTCTCGTAGACTCTGAGGGAAAACTGTACATCACTGGAAACTGACCACGACAAAAATGGCAACTTGGGTTGAAAACACTCTGAGGGGGAACGGCCAGGGAGCAGCGGGAAACAGCAAGATGACACAAATTCATTAAGCCAATAATATTTCCCTAAAAAAAAAAACTTCCTCACATGCACTATAGATAGAGCAGCTTGACAATGAAGGGGAGTATAAAAAAAACAAAAAAAACAAACTACTGTTCAGTAAAAATAAAAAAAGCAGACCACGACGACGCCTTTTGTTGTTTTCCTTCTTTTTCAATAGCCAGTAAGATGGAGGTTGAAACACATCAGTCTTAAGTCTAAGAATGGGAAAGTGTTGCTGAATTCTCCACAATGAGGAACTAAAAGGCAAAGGCAAAGAGATACGCATTGGTTTCGAAGCCTGAGTATTCAGTGACCTATAGCTAACCTAAAAATATTGTCAATTTCATTTCATGGGGCAATGCTTTTTTTCCATTGTATAATTACTGCTACAATTACCCAACCCTTCTGGTAAAGAATAGTAAAGAAGTATCTAGAAAATCTGTACAAAAAATAAAAGGGTATGCACGGTACATTCAATATCTGTTACTGAGGTACTAGAAAGGTGTTCCCTTGACACCAGGGCAACAGCGTTAAAGAGTTACTCCTTAGGGACTATTCCTTTGGAAAGACCATAGCTTGTTATAACAGGGTGAGGGCACATACAAACGCACATACAAAACCCACACACACCCATGTACGCACGCACGCACACATACCACCGTCATTAACAAAGCCAGCATGCAAGAACACTGTCCCCTTGCTCCTACAGAAAAACTAAACTCTACTGTCCCCTGACGCTTAAAAGGAATTGGTGGATGCATACTGGTTCATGAGCTGATGTGTAGGATGGGCCATGACAGTGGGAGAGGAGTGAAGGGAGGAAGGGTGGGTGGGTGGGTGGGTGCAGTGAGATCTTATTAAACTAGGCGGTAGTCGATCCCTGGTCACCCATCTTGTGTTCTGAATGTTGGCAGTGTGTGATCATGTTCTTCATCACTACAGCTAACGTGTAACTTACTGTCTGACTGAAGTTAGCTGCGTGCAACTCTCCCTTAGCTCTGAGCAGTTAGACAGTGCCCTCTGCTGGCGAGGCCTCTGGCATGCTGCGGTTTTCCAGCCAGAAAAAGCTGCACACCATGGTGTAAAGAGCTCAGACATAGCACTCCTGATGCTGGCATGAGATGAAATTCATGCCTAGGTGCTATCTGATAAAACGCTGTTATCTCGTGACAAAACAATCCATGAGGGGCAAAGTATTTGTAAAAATTGGGTTGCCTGTCCTTAAACTAGAACGTCACAGCAGTAAAGCATGTTGGGTATCACTAAGCATGAGCTGAGTAGATACTATATACTTTTGAGAGTCTGACAAAGCTCCACACTGATAGCATTATGTGTTGTCTTCTGCTGAGCAAACGGACAACACTGCCAGAGAGAGCTGAGGGGTAGCTAGACGCCTGGCGGGGAGGACAGGATGTACTGTTTGTGATTCTGTCTGGTTTACTTTAGTACACATTTTCCCCCATCACAAGTAAGGTTGAGAGGGGAAGGAAAAAAGAAAAGAAGAAAAGAGCAGTAACACGAGCCATTAATGTACAAAGGGGGGGCTTCAACCTTTCTGTCTCTGTGCTCTATGGTCAGAGGAGGACTGCAGGAGGCAGCAGACTATAAAGCCTCAAGTCAGAAATGCAACTTCTTTTTTTTTTGTTCTTTTTTTTTTTTTTTTTTACAAACAAACATTAATACCTATAACCACAACAGGTCACCTTTCCATTAAAAACAGCCAACTAAGGATATAAACCAATCAAATCATTGAATCCTTGAGAACACAGTTATTGCTGACGTTGTGGGGGAGTGAAGGGGGGGGGGGAGGGGATGGCAGGTGGGTGGCTGAGGATGGAGGGGTGTGTGTGTTTTTGGGGTGTGGATGGGACTAGCTGTGGATAGGTCACTCCTGGGCTGGTTATGTGATCTGAGGAACAAGACTGTAGATCCACATCAGGTCAAACTGGCGCTGCTGATGTACTGGAGGGTCGGGCTGTGTCTGATGCTGGGAGGTGGGGCTGGGAGGAGGTTTCCAGAGGAGACGGAATGTGCTGGCGACGGCAGGGGGGGCTATTGGTCGGAGGGGATGTCTCTGTCGGCTTCGGCCTTATTAGGGGAGGGGGCGTGAGGGGGTGGGAGACAGGGGTGATGCCATGCGCCAGGGTTCCTGAGACAAGGCTTTCAACCCCTGTGCCAGCTCCTGGGAGACCCCCTGCTGCTGCAACATTAATCAGACCTGGAGGAAATCTGAAACACAGATGAAAAAAAAAAAAAAATTAAAAATAAAATAAAAAAAACAACAACTTGTAACCCCTTTCCATTCTCATCTTCTACATCCACTCCTCTCACCTGTAAGTGGCTCCATTGAGTTCTGGGTGAACAGTAGCTGGCTCCATGCTGGGCCACTGAGAGGCTGCCATCAGATACTCCTTATTAACACAGTTCTTCAGACTGTCGGGGATACGGCCTAGAGCGTGGAATACAGACCATTACTTTTATATCGCTTTCACACTCAGGGCTCAACCAAGTATATATCACGGTTGATTGTGTGTTTGAAAGGGTTAACCCTAGTCAATCGACTCTTCTTTGCAACCCAGGCTGGGAGGTGGGTTAAATCAGGGTAATACTTGGGTCGACCCCAATGTGAATTGCGCACTACCAGGGTCGATGACAAATTGGGGTGGGACAAATTATGTGATTGGTTGGAAATGAGAGGGGGGCAGTTGTCACATTTACAGAGTGGTAGCAGAGTTCAATAGGCAAAACTGCCTGTATAAACCCAGTGTTAGAATGCAAGCGCATGAAAATAAATGTTTCATTCTTTCAGCACCGCCGCTGTGTAACGCAAATTGCTCTCTTTTTTTTTTTTTATATAAGTGGTGAAGCCGACAGCAAAGCCCAACTTTACTTTTAATGATAATAAAGAGATGTTGTCTCCCCTAGTCTTAAAATGGTTATAAATCGATACTAGCGCAGCCTACTTCCTTGTCCAGCTGCTGCAAAGAAAAGCAGAGGAGAAATCAGTCAATGGTTGAATCATCAACGTTTGTTTGACGGTTATTTATTTGTGCTTTAGAACATACTTAATCCTCCTGGTGTCCTCGGGTCAAATTTGACCTGTTTTCAAAAAGTTTCTATATCAGAAATTTGGGTTCTCTTTCAATCAAATTGTCAAAAGAAATAACGTGGAGGTTCCCTGCAACGCTCAGCACAAGTAAAACAAATGATCAGTTCACTACTTAAATTAATTTGGGTGTTTAATTCAATTCTGCTTTCTGCTTTTCCCCCATGTTTTTAAGCATTTTTTTTTTTTTTATAAAAGAACATTGAAAAAAATGCTTAAAAACATGGGGGAAAAGCAGAAAGTGAGCTATATATATTTATTTCTATATATAACATGGAAAAATGTGACAGAAGAACATTGAAAAAAGTGACAAAAGCATCATTAAAAAAAAATAATAAAATCATTTTATATTTTAACCCAGAAAAACAAAAACTTGCACGGTCGACGGGAAGACAACACAAAGGTTAATGCGAAACAATTTTGTATTATTTATTGTTGTATTTATTCTCTCTGTAGTGTATAATGACAAATTCAAGTAGCTACAAAACATTAGTTCTGTTGGTTTACAGCTGGACTGGAGTAGGTGACGATAGCTGTTCACTGAATATGACACCCATTTCTAGCACTTAAGGCAATTGTTATGCATTGCTCCCGGTTTGTGACCCAGGCCGTACCTGAATTATCATGACCAGGGATATACCCACGTTAACTGGCTTGGTTTTAATTTCCAAAAGAAGAAGTGAACATTGGCCCAACCCTGGTCATTGGTGTGAAAGAGGTATTACTCCTAATGGTTTTCGGTTTGTTTTTTCACGGACCTTCCTTCTTAGCTCCTGACGGAACAATCAGACAAACTGCAGATCACACTGGAAAGTTGTAGCTGGTAGTCTGACTTTTCCAACATTCAGCAAGGGAGCTAAGAGAGGAGCAGTGAACAAGAAACAAGTTGCACTGCGCTGCATCACTCTGCCCACTGTTCCATTACCCTTTATTTCCATCATGTGTGTAGTAAGGCAATTTTGAGACAAGATTTAGTTCATGACTGTTCATAGCCTGCCATGCTGTTATCATGTGTTGATATGTACGTCGCCTCTGCAGCATGTTCACGTCACAGTGAGTCAGGGTAATGCTGATAAAGTGGTTGCATGTGTGGTTACACTAAAACGCAGACGTTCACTGCAATATAATGGTGCGCCGAAAGTGGTAGCGATGGGGTTACCTTTTCTCTGAGACATGCACAACAGCGTTCTTTATGCCCTGGTGACAGACTGGCAGAGTGGCCGTTGTAGGACAAGGTTTGGGGGGGGAGAGGGAGTGTTTTTATTTTGGGTGATGTGTTAAATGTTCTAAATAAACACAATTTTCTAAATAAAAAGAATAAATAGGTTTGGACAGCTGAAATAATTTTTTTGTTATTACAGAGAGAAGGTATCAAAAAAAAGTGCCTAATTCCAAGTACCAGTACTGGTTTAAATGAGAACAGCACCCAACCCTAAGGCAAAGTCATCATCAATGATGTACAGCCTTCAGCAAATCAGTGTTCAAAAAATGAAAACATTACAACTTGCAGTGGAGTTGGACTTGTGTGTTTCCTGACTGCACTGTATCTACAAAAACAATGTCAATCAAACAGGTTTGATCATGTATAGTAATAAAGTGCCTTACCCGTGATGGCGCGGCGAACCTCCCTGGCTGCCTCCTCGCGAGCCTCCACAGAGGCTTGCTCACTGTACCAGGATGTGTGCGGGGTACAGATCAAGTTGGGGGCATCCTTCAGAGGACCTGTTGAAAAACTGTTAAGACAGGGAAAGGTTGTTATAGAGAAGAGTTATGAGGTTGTGTATTGTGCACAACTATTAGTTGTTACTTATGTGTATCATGGTTACCTGAAAGGTTCTGTCTCATGGACGTCCAGGGCAGCCCCTCGTATCCGCCCCTCTTTCAGGGCTTGAGCCAATGCTTTCTCGTCAACCAGACCTCCTCTTGATGTGTTCACCAGGAAGGCTCCCTGACGCATCTGTATCACATAGTTATTAGCAGTATGATTAAAATATGGGGAGTAGACCACGACAGAGAAGGCTGGCACAAATTCCTCCAATCTATAACACAGACTGTTCCACAATATGGGAGCAATGATTGGTTATGGCCAAACATCAGTAGTCAGTCAGTCAAGGATTTGACTCCAGATGTTTAGCTGCCTTTAAAAACAGAATGTTGATTCTTAATGGCATTATTTGAGCTTCTGCCTTTTTATTTGCAGAATATCAACCAATTGGTCTAATAGATGATTCAAGGTTCTGCATATTAGACATGACAGGCTGCAAAACACATTTTTCCAATCCTTAACCCTCTGGGGCCTAAGCCATTTTTTGTAACATTTGAGTTGCCTGGTTCCCTTGTCTAATAATTTTTGTATAACCTCAACCCTGTTATGCACAATCAAGTTATAGACATTTGTTTCAGGTGAACCTGGGCTATGAGGATATGTATAATTTTCCATGAATGTGTAAATTGTTATAAGACTATAAAAACAAAAGAAAAAACTAAACGGAAATTAAATCTCACAGAAATATAATGAAATCACAACAATAATGAACAATGGCTTTAAAAATTGTTCTCCGACATTTTGGGATAGACAAATAAACACTATAACAAAAATACAAAATTTATTTAGGATTTTTAAATAGGATTTAAAAGTTCATACACTTTTATTCAAAAATGTAGGTGTGCCACGTACAAGAAACTACTTGCAATTCCATCCCAATTCACAAATAAGAATCTATGCATTATGTATTACATTTACACTGTTACATCCTTATTTTGGCTCATTTGTTTCACGTTTGGAATATGAACCGGCAAAATAACACAGTCAGAAAAGTGGAAGTATCTGCAACTTTGTGGATGCCGGCTGCCATTAAACACCAAAGAACCAAAGAAGATAGTCAAAAAGACTGACTGATTGGTCGAAACACTTACCCCACTGCGTTCTGGGAGTCAAGATGGCTGTTGCTAACAGTAAAACAATAGCTTTTCATACGAAAAGATGAATAAATTCAGTTGTGGATATATTGTTCTGGACTTATTGTGCAAAGTATCTGAAAAGACACAAGATAGTTCCAGGCTGGATTACAGGCTTCTGGAAGTCCTAGGGTCACACAGAAGCCCTCTTTGGTAAAGATGTTAGCTTTACTGCAGCTTTAATTTCAATAACAATCAGAACCATGCTAGCTTGAAGCAATGCATAGACATTAAACATTACATGACTTGATTTATGGATTCAGAATTATTACTAGTAACCTAGCTGAGATTACCTTGATTAGATGTTGCCTTGTGCTAACAATTCAACATTTGAGGAGGTCAGAAAACAAATGGCAAATGTGAGACAAAAGTTGTAATTTGCATATTGAGTGTATCCACACACCTGTTTGATGGTGAAGTCATTAATGAGGTGGTGGTTGTGCTCGTTGAGGCTGCAGTGCAGGGATACGCAATCAGAGTGGATAAGCAGGTCCTGCAGAGTGGCCATGCGCTGAAGTCCCAGTGAGCGCTCCACACCGTCAGGCAGGTAGGGGTCATAAAAGATCACACCAAAGCCAAAGGCCTTAGCCCGCAGAGCCACCGCTTGGCCAACCCGCCCTGAAAAATAAAATGGCAATCAGCATTTCATTAAAGCAAAATACCAAACAGGTCTGACCATCAACTGTCAAGCTTGAATTAAACAGATCTCCTGAAGTCCAAGGAAATGTTGAATACCTGGCTACGGTGCCCCCTAACAGACACCCATGTCCACACTCTTTACTCACCTAGACCGATAATCCCCAGTGTCTCGCCCCGTATACGAGCAGCACCGCCAGCAACCTCCCTGATCTGCTCCACACTAGAGGCACGGGTTCCCTCCCTGAGGGTCTGGTGCATCCAGGTGACTCGCCTGTACAGGTTGAGGATGAGACATAGCGAAGTGTCGGCTGTCTCCTCCACAGACGCTGCTGGCACGTTACAGACAGCAATGCCTAGATGACAAGTTGAAAGTATGAAAGAGATATTAATCACTCTGTGCGTTATTCATTGTGTTAGCTCTTGGTTGACCCTGTGTCTCCATTTAAAGTTCCATTCTCTCACCTAGCTCAGCAGCTGCTTTGATGTCAACATTGTCAAAGCCGGAGCCAATCCTGACAATGACGCGTAAGCCTTTAAACTTTTCCAAGTCATCTCTGGACAGAGTGATGGTGTGGTAGAGCAGGGCAGCTACTGCCTCATTTAGCACCTACAGAAGACAAATGCATCATAATTGTAATCACATTAAACCAAACTTAGCATTTAAATATCAAACCGGTTCACTAATGAGCAAAGGGACATTAGGACACAACTTGGACAAATGTTAGTCTTAAACTGTCAGGCTGTGTGGTGGAGAAAGATGTTAGATTGAATGTAGGCAGCGTTTTTCACTTTTATACCATGTCAGAATGAAATAAAGATTAAAGTGTTTTGTCCTTATGCATTGGGATTACAGTATGGACATGTGTGTCTGTTCTACCTTCTTTTTTGTGATCAAATGTTTTTATTTAAAGATTACAAACAAATACAAACAATATGCTGAGACATGAGAATGTGTCCCAGAACCATGTCTGTTCTACCTTCTCATGAATCTCTTGTGTGGACTGGGCATCGCAGAAGGCCACTGTGGCCACATCTTTGAGGATGGGCATCTCCACAGTGCAGTCACGCCCGTCCAGCAGGGCAACCAGGGGCCTCGGGTGCATTGGCCCGTTCAGGATGGGGGGTCGGATACCTGAGTCCAGCAAGAAGAAAATAATGTTGGTTTGTTGCATGTGAGCAAGAGGTTAGATTAAGATTTAGTTTGTTTATTAATCCCCAGAGGGGAAATTACAATTTACACTCTGCGTACACACTTTGTTAGTAAATCACACACAGGCCTGAAATACACACACATGCTCAGGACCTATACATGCACTAATGGAGAGATGTCAGTGAGTGGGCTGCCAGCTGAACCAGCGCCCTGAGCGGGTGGGGGGTACAGTGCCTTGCTCAAGAGCACCTGGCAGTGCCCAGGAGGTGAAGTGGCATCTCTCCAGCCACTTCACCCTCCGGTTCCCAACCCAACTCCCTACGGACTGAGCTACTGCCACCCCCAAAGATTAAAAAAAATATCCAATAACAAATAAAAATCGGGTCCAAAGAATGTTTAAAAGCAAAAAGTTACCTAAATCCAGTCAAAGACAAATTAACAAGAGTAAATGAGCTTTTTTGTTGAACGTTGTCATTTAAATCTGACTGCAGGGAGAACTTACTGATGTACACAATAACTAGCCGCTTGCATTTCAGAAATTAAACTAGAGAAGTGACAACAGTCTGCATTTCCCATGTCTGGAATACCCAACATGATGCAAGTCATCGTACACTCAAAACAAAATCCCCCTGCACACATGGCTAAAGTTAAAAGGGCTAACTGCCAGACTACTTGGACAATAATAACTCAGACTTATGACTCTTTTTTCCAACACATCCACCATCCTAAAGGAACTACAAGGAGGTTGTGTCTAAGTGTGTGGGTGTTGTATGGTTACAAAGGTAATGTGTAACTAAATATGTGATGGGCCATGGAGTGTCCAGCATCCTGGCCTATTTGGTATCAAACTCAACCTTGGTTTAGTAATGCCTGGAACCGATATACAAGGTCCAGTTTTCATCGATCCATCTCTGTTCCATTAGACCTCTCATAAGTGGAAAGTTACATTTTGGTTAATGAAGTAGAAGTCTGGGAACCTGACCTGCCACTGTATGAGAAGTGCGCACACAGAGAGGAGTGAGCTTGGGTGGGAGGGGGAGTGGTGATGGAGTGTGGCGGCTGGGGGAGGGGTGGAGAAAACTGCGGGGTCTCTGAGAGGAGGCGGTGGGGGTTCATGAGGGGGTCTGAGTCATGACCTAAATTCTCCTGTCTGGAAGAGTCCCTTCTTCCTATTTTTCTGGTTCTCCACCATTTCAGCCACATACAGATAAACACATACCTTACTGGCAAACATCTGCACATATGGCCCATGTGCACCATGTCCATTTACCATTATACCAACAAGGGAAATATTGCATATCTAAAACAAATCAATGCAACATCTCTGCCAATTGAAACCAATGGTTATCTCTGCAAATGTTTTTACACCTCTCTGTCCTCTTGGCAGTTCTTGGCTTGGACTGAACCCACACATGCACCACTACACTATCTTGTCCCTGCTGGGTGACAGGTGTGTGGTTGTATCCCAGGGTGGGGGAGTGTGTCTAGCTAGAACATTTACTTGGACAGAGGGCAGGACATTTTGGTGAGACTTAAAAGGAGGGAAGGGAGCTGGTAGTCGAGGGTAGAAAGCAAATATTTGTAAACACTTCCTCTGACGTCTGAGCGTTTCCCAATGCATGCATGGAACACACACAAGCACAAAAGAAAGAAAAACATACAGTCTGGTACCATTATAGAAATGTACTACTCTATTGCAATCCATTTCATCTACTGCAGTGTAATACACGTTCATTGCAGAATTCTCAAGAATGCTACCAGGGCTACTGCTACACGCTGAACACACAAAGAGACGCTTACTATGTAGAAAAACCCAAAGGGATTCACCACAAAGACCCCTCTCTGAAACAGTGATTCTGGAAATATACAAGTAGGCCTACACAAAGAGTAATTTGAGTATAGGACACTGGCATACCCGAGGCCTACTAAGCACAAGCATGGTCGCACACACAATACAATTCATTCAGTGATTCATTCATTCTCCCTCCCTCTCCCTTTTTTTCCCCTCACTCCCTCCTCTTCTCTCTCCCTCTGGCCGCAGTTGGAGGAGTAAGAGGTGAAGGGGGAGGGGTAGCAAACGATGATAATGCAGCAAGCAGCGGTACTCCACCCAGACGCAGCTAGACACACACACACACGATTATTCAGTTCCTTCTTGACGGCTGCGACAACACCAATACGCGTTGAACACAAAAGGGAAACTGCACGAACATAGCTGCTCCACACCCAAACCATAGATATCTTCCGCCACGGTTCACACATTTCAAAAACACATTCCAAAATAGAAAACACATGAGCACCAGGCCTAACCTTGCATTATGAAGTCTGTGAGCCTGTCTTCCTCTCTCTCTCCCTCTCTCGCCTTGCTCTCCCTCTATCGCTCTTTTTTCTCCCTCTCTCTCTCTCTCTCTCTCTGTCAGCCTGCTCTTGGCTGGCTGGATCCCAGCTGTCATCCACGCCCAGCCCCTCCCCCATGGCCAGCCTCCAATCACAGGCAGCACCATTGAAGGCCAGCCAACCAGCACTAACCTCATTAGCATAGCCGAGGCTGAGGCCGAGGGCGGTTTGGGCTGTTTTTTTAAAGAGACAGCTGGCCTGTTTCCCTGTAGCTGCGGCCACGACCCTTCACCTTGTCCTCTCCCTCTAACCCGTCTCCAGAGACTCACCCAGACTGTTCCCTCCATTTTAGCACACCATTATGTCTGATCTCCATCGTCTACTCTTCACTCTACAACAGCTCAAAATACTGTCTTTTCTAGATATCTGCACTTTACCATTCCTGCATATACTTGTAGCAACATACAAAGTTAACGTATTTCCTGTTATCTTTAAAAACTTCCATCAGTACATTCCTTGCATACCAATTTAACAAAAAGAAACAGCAAACCACTCTAAAGGCCAATTTATGCCTGCATTAAATTGATGCCATACATATGTAGATAAGTGGAGATACGGACCTCTCAAAAAATGTAACTTCAAGCTGCGGCAACACAGACCGCTTTGCCGTGGCTATTCTCTTAAAAGAGATGGACGCACAAGCATAAACTTCAGGCCTCTTACGTTGGCTATGGCAAAAGCTCTGTGTGGAGTTTCCGTGGCTGCATAAATCCCACTTTAAACACACTGAGATCCAATAAGAACCACTAATAACCACTCAGTTCAAAGTACTACAGGCAAGTATGTTAACTCATAGATTTGTATCACTGTAAAAAAAAGAATTTCAATAAAACCACAATTTTATGTTGTAGGCCACAGTCAGTAATAAACAGTGAACTAATTAAATATCCTTGCAGATAAGGGTGCTCCTATTGATCGGTCACTGATAGTTTTCAGCCGATAAAGGCTTTAAATAGTTTGATCGGTGGTCTCCATGAAGGCCGATCAGATGGGCCGATGAGACGCACTACTCATGAGAAAAAAAATTCTACGCGCAGCTAAAATGGCGGCCTCCCTTCATTCACCGGTCTGGCAGTTCTACAAGATATCTGAAAAAGACAATACATTAGCGATTTGCAACGTGTGTGCCAAGGAAATTCCACGAGGCGGAAAGCTCCAAAGACATTTCAACACCACCAATCTCATCAGACATTTGAAGGTTAGTCACGGAAAGGAATACGAGGAGTTTTCAAAGTTAGCTAGCGCTACGGCAGGCAGAGAGAGAGAGAGAGAGAGAGAAGTTGTGTAGCATCGCCGGCGCCATTCACTCAGCTCTCTGTAACAGAGACATTGCAACGACAGCAACCCTACAGTAATGATAGCAAGAAAAAAAAAAAAAAAAAAGGAAATATCAGCCAAAATAATGGAATTCATATGCCTCGATCACCAGCCGCTGTCAATTGTGGAAGACGAAGGGTTCTGGCAACTCATGTCTTACATGGATTCACGCTACACTCTACCAGGGCGGAAATATTTCACTAATGTTTGCCTGCCGCAGTTATACCAAACAGTGTTTGCACTTGTTGACACCCTAACGAAGGACATCATATCAATCAGCTTCACAAGTGACATTTGGAGTTCAAATGTTTGTCCCATGTCCATGTTGAGACTTATTGCGCAGTTTATTAATCAAAACTTTGAATTAAAAAGAGTTGTGCTTCATTCTAAAGAATTTTCGGGGTCACACCGCGGAGGCTCTTGCTGCCGCATTCAGTGACGGGATTCGCGCATGGGGAATCCCAAAGGAAAAAGTGTACGTTATTCTAACGCATAATGCCAAGAACATGGTAATGGCCACAAAAAAAAAAAAAAAAGGTTAAGGCCATGAGGGATGCAGATCTACCCAGCATGCCGTGCATGACTCATACACTGCAGCTTGCCGCATCACAACGCAGCATCGCTGATATAACAGCCTGCGGAAGACGCATTGTCGGTCATTTCAAACATTCCTAGCTTGCCTACTCTCGACTTCAAAATATTCTGAAGCAACTTGGCCAGCCTATTAAGAGGCTACAACAGGATGTACCTACCAGGTGGAACAGTACCGTTAATATAAAACTTCGAAAGCCACGTTGTTGGAAGCGGTCCAGAACAGATTCAGTGACATTCAATCAAAGCGCCTGTATACTATCGCAACAGTGCTCGATCCGAGTTGAGAACTTCATTCACACATTTCTCTCTCTCTCTCTCTCTCTCTCTCTCTCTCTCTCTCCCCCCCCCCAATTGTGTTGCTGTCAGAGAATGAAACTATATTTAAATAATGTCAATGTTAATTGTTTATATTGAATTCTCTAAGCCGTTTAAGATGTTTCTAACAGGATGTAGAATGTCTTAGTAAATGTGGCGATTGTTAGCCTAGCCACCTCTTATGCCTACAGACTGTGCTTGTACCATGAACCGTGCTCAAGAAATGTCAGCCTATTTCTGGTGTTTAATAAATAATAACCATTATTTATGCCATATACTGTATATATAAGCCTGGTTAATGTTCCGCAACATGGAGTTTTATATGCAACGTGTGATTGTGTCTACTATTAAACATGCCAAGAATAATATGTTTTCTCATAGTCTAAAGTGTTGTTTTAGTTTACTCTAAAGTTATTGCTGCTAAATCTCTGTTATGGATTAGTCAGACTGTTAAGGCAAGCTCTAATATTAATTTAGGGTACATCAGCAACTATATATAAAATTACTTTACGGTCATTTGAAAAGCATTGCACATATCCGATAGGTATCTTTATGAAAGATATAGGCTTTAAGCGGAGGGAATTTCATATTAGCTACGTGTTTTACGATGATAAAAGTACTGATTTTTAAATGGAGTCTGGTGGGTTTGACCCTTAAATTAATAATTCTAAAAACATATTCAAATATTGTCTGAGAAGTCGGCTTCTTGAACCATGTGATGCAAATGTGCACATTTGAATTATGTTTTAATATTTTTTATTTGCGCTCCCGATTGCCTACCACTGCCAGGGTTCTGAACGTTTTGTAATCAAATACACTGGTATGACAGTATATTAAAAATTCATATAACAAAAATATACACAGATATTTGGTGTGAACCAGTACACCGCCCAGCACTAATGACACAGAGCTGGTTTAAAATCAGCAAAGTATCCCTTTAAAAAGGAACACGGACACTTATTCGGACTTATTATTCACCGTATCCCCCAGAGTTAGATAAGTTCATACATACTCTTCTCATCTCCGTGCGTGTTGTAACTCTGTCTGGCGCACCCACGGCTAGCCTAGCTTACTACAGATGCTGGAGGTGACCGGCTACTGCTCCCAATAAGTTACAAAATAATGCCAACAAGTTCCTATTTACAGGTTGTGATTTGTATAGTCACAGTGTGTACAAATAACAAGGTCACATGAGACACAGCCATCTTCTAACCGTGTACAAACTGGGAACTATATTCTTAGAAGCCGAAGCAATGCTACTTGGGTGGAGTGACACCTGAAAAGCACCATTGTGACTCTCTGCTCCTCACCACGGGGCTTAAAGTGTGCTTTGAGCAAATTACTCCGCCCAAGTAGCCGAAGTTGCATTTATTCGGCTTCTGAGAATATAGTTCCCAGTTGTATACGGATAGAAGATGGCTGTGTCTCATGTGACCTTGTTATTTGTACACACTGTGACTATACAAATCACAACTAAAAACAGGAACATAATGGCGTTATTTCATCACTTATTGGGAGCAGTAGGCTAGTTGGAGCCGGTCACCTCCTGCATCTGTGGTAAGCTAGGCTAGCGGAGGGTTTATATTAACATCACAAAATATACCTCATAAATGCAAGCTCTTACTTTTACTTTGTGTATGAGTATTTATGAAATCTCACCCTCACAAATGCGGTCAAGTCTCTGCCGCTTGACCTGTTTGTGTTTGTCCATCAGAGCCATAGACCACGCAGTCTGAACCTGGGACAGAGTAGAACAGATCCAAGTGCAATGGAGCCCTTTTAATGTTGTCCACTTAGTTTCACCTGCACAAATCAAGAAAAGAAATAGTTGGTAAGGGGGGGGGAGGAGAAATCACTTAATATTGCCACATAAGAAAAAAAATGTACACCGGTACACATGTACATTGAATTGTGTTACAAATTAGCTACTAATGAAAATATATCCATGTGTAACTAATAAAACACCCTTATACCAAATAATCGAGGCAGAACAGAAACCACTCCTAATAGAAATAACTCCTGTAAAATATATTATATTATATAAATATTTATCAAATTATACCCAGAGAAACTGGTTTAAGAGGATTATTTCTACAGTTACAGAGTGCAGACAGTCACTCACCTGGAGAACAATCTCCGTTGTGCCAGTCAGATGGACAACTTAGTTTACACTGTAAACAAAAAGGCATATTAGATTGTGACATTGTCATACAGCATCACTACAGGTGTCTAGTTAAGGCCGACAATAACTCAAAGTTACCAATAATTGCAGTATTCTAACAAAGTACTCAGTAAAATGTAGTATCATGTGCATCCCCTGGCGACAAGTTTATTTTGTAAAGGTAATTTGTGCTCCAAGCTCATTCAGTACTGACTCATACGGTCTGATACTCAATCCCTTTACTTTAACAGTTAATTATTTTTCATTTATTTAGCTTACCTTTTATGTTATCGACCATAGTCTACAACTTTGTGGTCAACTTTATTTTCGCTTGCAATAACAGCACCACTCTCAAACAGTGCATATAAACAGTTAATATGGTATGAGTGGGTCATTTAACGACAACTTGTTAAAATTTCAATGTTTCGGGAGCCCCTCGTTAGTAGCCAAGTTACCGTTAACTACCTAGCTAACGTTATTAAGCTAGCTAGCTTATGGTGCTAGCTAACCCGTTTCTCAGCTATCGACAATAACCGGGATAGTGAATGGTGGATAATATGTATAAGAACGATGTTGTTAAGCCTTTGCTTTGTGGCAAGTATATTACAATCAGTCTGTTCGTTCTTGCATAAACTTCTGAATAGCGGTCCGGCTAGAGCTAACTAAATACATAGCACGGTAGCTAGCTAGCCGATGTTGGCTAGCTAACCCAAACACAAACATTTGAGGACTTTAAGTAACGTTAGCTAGCTAACGTGGAAATGAAAACTACAAATTCCTGTTAACTCTGGAATATACACAGCATGTGGTGTTATTTAGCTGCCATTAAGTTGTGAAGCGTGTTAATAAACAAAATACATAGCTAACGTTACGTTTATGAGGCGTTTGCAGCATTGCTAACGTTAGCTAGCCAGCGCCGTTAACTAGCGTGCCGCCTCTGTGTGGGAGAGATGCAGGGGGGGAGCCCATTTCGTCCGGTTTGTTATCAGCGAGAGGCGCTACAATGTGAAATATCTGACCCAGAAGCTAAACAATTGATTAATTCTACAGGGAAATGTGAGCCATCCATATGACTGAATCCAAGCAGGACTATTTTGAAACCAAGTAACTGATTCTTGCAAAAATAGTCAGTTATTTACCCCGGATAAACTCTCTCAAGAGTGCTGAGGCAGTGTGCGTGCGTCGGTGGTGTTCCCTCTCTCCCGATCGCCATGAAATTACACAAAAGAGGAAGTGGATTGTTGGTGTGGGGTCAGACAGTCTGTGTGTAAAAGCATCGCTGGACTAGAAGGAGCGCCCTCACCTTCCACGGCGGAACGGCAAACTTTTAAAACATTGTTTACTGCTCTAACGTTAGACTCTTTAGTGCAACAGGCTTTCTTATATAATTGTAAAAGTTAAAAAAAAACTTGTTTATCCGTTTTTGAATATTTTAAAAGATCCAACCATGTAGCTAACGTTATTTGTCTCAAAATGATACGTCATTGTCAATCTGTTATAGCTAACTATATTGAGATTTGTGAAACTTTGCTCCAAAACAGAAAATTAAGCAATGCCTATAGCTGCTGTTCGTAAAGTCAGATTCTATGCATACATCAGTATAATACTGAAATCAGCCATTAGGTGTCACAATAACGTTCTCTTAGCCCTTGAGGTGCTCTTTTATTGGACTACTAGGGTACATTTGTCAATGGTAGACAAGACACTTTTTGGAGAAGAAAAAAAAATATTCTTTATTAAACTTTATTTGTACAGAAATTGTGCAACAGGAATAGTCCCATCTGAAAGGCCATCAAATCGTCAGCATCATTGCCGCCTTAGTCACATACACTCAGAATTAGTTTGACTGTGTACTCACTCTAACCACTGTAGAGTGCGTTACATTTTGCCCTATGGAGTACAGTTTTAGCATCAATTCCGCTATTCAATTAAATATTATAGTGCACGTGCCACCGGTTCAAAAATATCTGAATCAGCGCAAAAGGAGATGGCAAAAATGTCTGGCTATGAAAAGAAGACCAGAGCACCAAGAACTCTGTATTTTAAGCTTAAGGCATGGTCAGTTTACAGTATTATTACTATTTTTGACAAGGTTTGTTTATGTTCAAGCAATAGAGAATACTAGAAAAAGAAAATACATGAACAGATAAGGGGAGCGCCCCCTTTCTGCTATAACAAGAACATTTCCATTTGATGATGTAGAATTATTCCAAAAAATGGACAAGCTGAATCAATGACAGAACAGCAGGTAAGTAGATGCAGCCTTTGGGTCTGTGAGGGATTTAAGCAACAGCAGTAAAATCCTGGAAGTTATCCAGTTAAACATACATGAGCGCATTTATATATAAAAATCTGTATTCTTATGTCACTTGGGCTGCTCAATTATTTCTGACCAGTGTGCACCTTTAACAGCTCACATACAGTCATGTCCAAATACAAGTAGACCACACTAGTAGTGATTGGGCAATGAGGAATACTTACCTCTATTGCATTAAATCAATTGGCTTTTAATGCATAATCAATTAAATTATGAAGAAATATTAAACGCATTCTGCTTACTCCAGTATACAATGTTATCTGAAAAGGATATCAAGATGCATACCAATGGTTAATGCAAATTAAGACTTTTATCAATATGAAATAACCAAAACTGTGTGCATTAAAACTAGCTCATATACATTTCCTTATGGAGTGTTGAGTAGGCAGGCACTGTAACATTTTTTGTGAAATGTTGAATAGCGAACTAGCACAAATGTTACAATCATAAAACTGTAATTTGACATTAGCTTCTATTTGCCTGGTTCTTGATTATGAACTCTGGATATGTGCCTTAGGAGGGCAGCAGGTTCCCAAGGACTCTGCCAGAAGAGCGTACAAAGCCTACAAGTGTGCTTAACATAGTTATGAATGCAGTAATCACTTCAAGCATCAAAGAGTGGTCAGTTTTCTTCTATAAGGTTCAAGTCTAGTTCTGTGCAGTCTCTTTCAAAAATAACCTTTTGCCCTTCATCTATTGTAGTCCTTTTTCTTTTATCTTCTTGCTCCTCTTCTTCTTCACTTTCACTTAGTGTCCCAATGCTGACTCGTCCCAGGAACTCGGCAGGGGAAAAGGCAGAGCGCTGCTCTGCCTGGGAAGACACTGGAACTATGCAGCCACCTTTACCACACATTAGGCTCTCATGATTACCAATCTACACGGGAGAAAGAAGCGTCATGATTATCATGTCACAATTTCCTCCAAACCCAAAAGGTAATACACTTTAAACCGTGCAGTGACCAATGACATCACTGGCAATGCCAGTAAGTCTGCATGGAAGGCAGTTGCTTTGGTTATGCATATATTAACCAAGGGGGTAAGCGAGCCTCTGCAAAGCGCAACTCCTATGGAGCCATTTTGTTGCCAACAAGCCAACACCCGCCGTTCACATTCCCTTGACTTCCATTCATTTTGGGGCCACTTTGACAGAATAACTTTACATCTGAAGCGCTTTAAGACTCATAATTGTCCATTGTTTATTTCTAAACAAACATGACAATGTATAAAAAGCTCCATTACCTTGTATCTCATATTATGGCTCTGTAGCAGACGTTTTTGTAAAATTAGGCTAACAATTGTCAGATAATAGACAAATTACCGCACAATACAGGAGAAGCTCACAGGCAGTTTCAACTCACATTAGCCGTTGAAGTTTAATTACTAATGTTAACTAGCATTTTAGTTATCAAAAATTAGCCCGTGCCTATGTTATCTCCTTGCATATACCTACGCTCTCCGTCTCTGCAAGAGTCGGAATGATTGATTTCTCTTGGCACAGATACCAGAAAACCAATGGCACGTTCATCAACAATGGAGAAACACTTTTCTGAGGGAAAACGTCACCATTAACAGTCACTTCCTGTGGGAATCAGGTGGTAAACTAAGGCTAGATTTTGCTAACAGAGTTTACCAGTTGGTGACACGTTGATAACTGACATTTGATGGAGGTGGTTCACTGAAAATGTATTAAAAATAAATAAATTAAAAAAATAAACTATTGGGGATAAATACCTCTGCCAAGAAACATATAGATGTAACAGGTTTCAATTTATTCAGGAATAGGCCTATGTATTAAAAAAATAAATAAATAAAAACATTGTTGCCTCCATGTTTTCACACACATCTATGCTCTAGGCTATGCCCAACAGGCAGTCATGCAACAAGTTGTTATGCTAAACGCCAATATAACTCATCCCGACCATGTGAACCCTGGCAGTCGGAAAAACAGTCACAGGGCGGTCCGTGATATTCCCAGGTGACATGAACGCAGCATTACAACTTTCAGACAGGATACTCACGTCACATCTACGTTGTTAAGCTCAGTTGGAGGCTGCGCAGTAACTCCAAGCCATCACTGGAAAAAGTGCTACTAATAGACTTTACTGCTCATGTTGCAAGTCTACCGCGTGGCTTTGTCCATTTCTTTAACCGTCTATGAGATTACCTGATAAGAGTTAAGGGGCTTGGCTGGCATGTGTGACCTGACTGACAAGCAAAGGACCAACCTAAACGGCATCAACTCTGGAAACCACAGACACTTAAATTATGTAATTTACATAATGGTATTTAAGCCCATTAAATATGAAACAGACTACCTAATGCAGTAGTCAGCAACCTTTATTATCAAAAGAGCCATTTATCTGTCTGGAGCTGGAAAACGCATTTGAGCTTACAATGAAGGTAACCAACGTTAAAGGCCCTGAACACCCCCACAGGTGTTTATAGTTACTGTGGCTGATAGGACCTTTTCCAGGACTGTGGGTGTGGTTAGATAGAGACTGACATCTTTGAGTCCACTGTTAGTGTTGTTGCGCCTGTTAGGGCGGGCCAAATGACACCTTTGTCAATCTTATTGGCAGAAAGAATTTGTGACCTAATGGCACTTAAACACTGCTTGTACCAGCTCTACTCTGCCGCGGTGTCCCGCCCTCCATTTTCCATTGCAGATTTAGTCCCGCCTCATGGGTGAGGTGAGCGTGGCTGGTCGTCATAGCGACACAGCAGGAAACTACTGTGACCTCACGTGACACACAAAGGTGTGTTTGATTCTCGGCATGTGGCTGTTGCCAGAAGACACATTTAGTTTTAAAAAGAAGCTAGAGGCAGCAAAAAAAATAAATAAAACACAGGGTGTCCTGTCCTTTGTTCAGGACACCCCATCTGTCGCTAGCAATGATGACAGTGATTAGTGACAATTCTCTGGCCAATAAGTAGTCTGCAGGTTTTCATGTCATCTTTTGGTATCGCCTCAGCTCGCTTGGAACCTCAACGGAGATGATACCAAGAAAAAGACCTGTTGGCAGGTACCAAGGACTAATATTAGTTATGTAAAACCAAAATAAGGCAGTGGAAAAACACCAGATTCAGGACAGAAAACATGGGCACAAGTGAACCCAGGCCTGCTAATTACTTATGGATACCATTAATTATATGTAATCTCAATCTCTGCACAAATGAGAAGATGGACAGAAACCTTGACAGCCCATTGGACTTCCTTGCTCACCTGTGTCATCTTGCTGAAGTCAATGCCTGGTCTGGGGCAGGGCTGAACATCTGGGTCATGGCGTCTCTTCAGGCGAGGTTTGCGCATGTCGCAGGGCTGCGAGTGGCATCGCGGCAGTGCTGGGTGCAGGTTGCGCCGAGAGGAGGATGGCGTGCTGCAGGCTGAAGTGGGAGATGGAGACAGGGCTGGGTGTTCCATAACAGAACAGCCATATGTCAGAGCAGAAGCAGGGGAGGTCTGGGCAGGTAGATGCACCATGGAGGCACCCTGAATGTGCACAGGGGAGAGGGAGAAGCAGCGCTGTAGCGCTGAGTGAGAAAGCAGGGGGGCCGGTGAAGAGGAGCCGGAGGAGGGAGTAGCAAAAGAGGCAGAACAGGCTCCTTTCAATTTATCACAGGGGTCCCATGAGAAGCTCCATGGTAGTGGGGAGTCAGAGGATAGAGCTAAGCTAAAGAAGGTTGGGCTAGAAGATGAGTGGAGGGAGGAAGAGGTCAAAGAGGAACTGGGACCACAAAGTGGCAAAGAACTGGCTCCAGAGCTTGAACTAGATGCTCCTCCACTTTGGCAGCCACGTTTGACTGTGGTCCAAACCCTAGATGCACTAGGATGCCAGGTGGAGCGACACCGAGACAGGTCTTCTGGAACAGAGAGGGACCGGCAGTGGCGTTTTGGAGGTGGTGGTGGAGGTGAGCTTTGGAAAGCCTTGTTTGTAAAAGAACCCTCCGGTCTCTGGAGATGTTCTTCCGAGTGGGAAGGAGGCCGTGGAGAGTCTAGTCTACAGGAATCATGCAGAAGGTTGGCTTTGGATGACTGCTCTGTAGCTGAGCTGGTCTCTGAAAATGCCAAAAGGTACACAAATGAGACAAATTTCCCCAGAAAATAGGTTTCAAATACTGCACTTAATACAATAAACTTGCCTTGTGTTGATCTACAGGCACCCCATGAGACAGTGGGACTGGAGCCCACTGCAGGTAATGACTGAAACAGAAATATAATAACTTAAAATTTAAAACCAGAGCCCATCAAACTAAGTGCATCAAGGAAAAAAAGTCACATTTAGTTTTGTATTCAACTCACCACATTGAATGAGAAAGCCTTGTAATAGGGCTCTTCCAAACTCTGCTTGCGGAGCTGCTCTGTGAGAAGTGTCACCATATTTGTAGCTACAATCCAGGGCTAGGCATGGAGATGAGGACATTTACTGAGGGCAGTGAAAATTGTGTAAGTCAGAATCCTGGCATGGTTTGTGGTGTCCCCTCCACACCTCAATCAGCCAGACTGACAAGCTTTCTCACTATGCCACCGTCATTTTTATGCAACCTAGAGGGACAGATGAGAAGGGATGCTTATGAAACAACACCCACCATACCAATACCATATTACTATACAAGATCCAGGCTAGGATCAAAATGCTGCCTCACTCAGATGAAAAGCAGAAGGTCACGTTCACAACTCAGAAAACAAAGAAACACTTCACATTCCATCATGCACAGTGAACATACACATTTCTCATTGAAACTACTACAGACTGGTGCAAATTCAAAGATAATGCTGAGTATGTCCAAAGTAAAAACCTTGGGGGCAATACCATGGCAATCAAAGTTAGTTGGGTCCAATAAACACAAATGCCAAGAGTTGTAAGTTGTAAAATGAATGGAAGGGGGAGGGAAAGACAAAAAGGGAAAATAATGGGTGAAGTATGTGAAGGAAAAAAAACAAAACATGAATGGGGTGGGGGTTGGAAGCATGCCATAGTATTTTCACAAAGGGGTCAAAAAGAACAGTGACAAAGTCTGAAGAAATTATATTACCAAAACAGTGTAATGTACCAAGAGAGTAGAGAGCCACAAGACAGTTGGCATGTCCGATAAAAACAGTCCTCTGATATCTTCATTGCAAGCAAATAGCACTGAGTTAGCTTTTAATATCTAATGGTTACCCCACAAACATCTTTAACGATTAACCAGCACTGGTACATCCAACCTTTGCACAGCACAAAATTATACAGCTCAAACTGAAACTAAAACAGAAAGACAATATAGAAGCCATCTGCTGCATTAAAATGCAACATGGCCTTGTAACCTTTGCACTGCCATGAGCACCCAACATCTAGAGCAAATGTAATGATGATACCAAACCAGACATGATACAACATAGGGAAACATAATATGTAACTATATCAACTTTAAATTATGTGTCTTTAATCTGAATATAAACGCTTGATGGTAAGAGTCCTACAAATTGAAGAGACTTTGTTTCAACACTTGCTGTTGGCAGTCAGATGTAGCCTCCAGGGCCTTCCTCCTTGTGGCAAGGTGGTACATTGCATGCCTAATTCCACATGCTAGATGACATGCTACTTCGCACAGGGGTACAGGCTGAACCGCATCCCATAGCATCAGCCAGTGTTAAAACTCAGCAAACCACAAACTCCTTTTGCTCACAAACTGCCAATAGCAGTGATGTCAACCACCAGCCGATTTAAAACATAATTTTACAATAACTTTACAACAAATTAATGCTAATCCCAAACAACTTGCAAGACACATCTAGCAAGTAACACAAGGCTATTAGTTAGGTTAATTAAGTAGTTATGGCCTATAGAGACCTTTCGTCTTTACTAACGTGCAAAGCAACAAATAAGTTTAAGGCAGTGTTGCGCAGCTTGATATACAAAAAAACGTGTGATTGCAAATTAAAAGCACAACGTTATCTTTAACATTAGCTGCAAGACAACGTGTCACTGACAATATTACGTTAGGACTTATTAACATTAGGCTAGATGTACTTGCTAAATCGGATACCGACTTCTGGTGAGACAACTATAGTAAGCTAGCTCAGCAACACGATGCAGCCCGTGGAAGACTAACGCTAGCTAGCTAATATGATAACAAGGGTCCTTCCTAACGTTTGCTTACACTCATTGTGTCTGCTCCGGTTGAGGCTATGATTCGTTAAAATAGCCTATGAAAAGGGGCTTAATAAATGTAACGGCTGGGCCGTTAATGTTAGAATGAATTAGTAGCATTAGCTAGCTTAGTTACGCGGTCTGTTTGCAAGCTAGCATACTACAGCTGTCCTGATGTATTACCTGCATTCAGCGGTTCCTAAGCAACCGAAACCGCACACGGTGCACCGGATAGAGAGCCGTTCAGCTGAGTATTTATAGCCTTTGGACCATACCAACACAGAGGTATTTTGAATACACTGCCTCATAAATCGCAATTTAAGGAAACTACACAGTACTCACATAGCACATACTTTCTCAATATGACATTTATTCACGGCTTACCAATTACAACTACATGTTTAACCTATGCCTGCACTTATTTTTGGAAGTCTCTGTCCCCTTAACAGCCCCATAGTTGGGCCCTTCTAAATAAAGTGACAGCAAAAAATCAAAATGTCTTTAGCGACAAATAGGCCTAAAAGTATTTGTTCCTAATATGGAATAATATAAAATCTATCTAATTTATAGCCTACCTATATTTGCGATAGAAGCAGCTAGAAGCATTCTTTTTTAGTTTTACCCATAGACCGTTTTAATATAGCCTATATATATATATATATATATATATATATATATATATATATATATATATATATATATATATATATATATACATACATATATATATATATATATATATATATATATATATATATATATATATATATATATATATATTGTATACATACAGTATATATATACAGTATATATAGGTCTACAGTCTATGGTTGAACCCAAATCTAAAGGAGGGAACGGCAGAGATCCCGGCCAAGTCGTTACATAGTTTGGATGATTTATTAGAAGTGAGTAAAGCAAGTGAAATAACAATGAGTCATAATTCAGGTGTGTTAGACAAGAGGAAAGCAGCAGATGGTGTAATTGATTTTCTTTGGCAGAGATGGTGAGAGCAGTTGCCTAGGCTGAATAACCCTCATGTTGTCCTCGGGTCAAATTGACCCGTTTTCCTACATCAAGGTTTTTTTAACTACCCAAAATAACATGATTGATTTCATACAACGCTCTTTGGCAAGTACAAGTCTCTACTTTCATTCATTTTGGGGGTGTCTTTTTTAATTTTATAGCATTTAAAAAAACAAATCGAAGTGGTTTCCAAATAGTATTGAGTAAAAGTTGACATATTCCAGTCTGTGATTATCCATCAACATACTTTCCTTTAATTTTAGTCTAAATAATTCCTAATTTCTGCTTTTCTAACTCAAACATTAGGTATAATTTCCTATAAATGAGGTTTATTGACCAAAAATTCTAAAAATAACTGTAAAACTAAAGTTAATAATTTAGTGTTAAGTAGTCTTGAAAATGTAAAAAAAAAGTGACAAACATTGAAAAAAGTATTAAAAGTGTTGAAAAAAGGGACAAAAAGGTAATAAAAAGTTTAAAACATTGATTGAAGCGTCAACAAAAGTGTTGATTTTCAATTATTATTATTAACACAAGGATTAAGTCAAAACCAACTTATCCAGGGGAAGATTAGGTAAGCTAGGCTATGTTATGTTAAAGCATCTAGGGCAAGGAGAATTATTGAAGTTGCTGCAGCTTGATAATAAAGTTTGGGAGGAGGGAAGATTACCAAGTGCATGGAAGGAAGCAGTTGTAATTCTGATAACAAAATTTGGTAACGATCCACCTAATGCCTCTAGTTATAGGCCTATAACACTAACATCAAATCTATGCAAGATCATGGAAAGGATGGTAACAGAAAGGTTATCGTATAAGCATGAGAAGAAGGCAAATTATCAAAGTGGTTTTAGAAAAGGAAGGAATACAATTACACTAGATTAGATAATACTTTATTCACCCCACAGTGGGGAAATTCCCTTATTACAGCAGCAGCGGTTTTTTTCTACAGTAAAGCAAAAAAACAACAAGTAAAACACACATACAAACAGGCAAACAACAGACAATGAGCAGAAGGTATAGACTGAATGTAAAGTGGCGTCAAATAAAGGTATTGTAAAGTGTGGTTGCCATAGTACAAAAAACAATATTGCAGTGTAAGTAAGTGATGTTAAAACTAAATTGAATATATAATTAAAATAATATAGCAAAAGTAGGTAACCATAATATAAATTATATTTACCTGTGACCATAAATAATATTGAAAAATTAAGTACTTAAAATATAAAGAATATATATAAAAATATAAATACAGATAATAAAGATATACAGAGATGGAGCACATATAGAGTATGGTTTCAGTGATAAGACTAGAATTAAATAAGAAAGGTCCAAGCAAATAAAAAGTCATCGCAGTGTATTTTGACATAAAAAAAGCACATGACATGATGTGAAAGAAGGATTGTTAATTAAGTTGCACAAGATGGGGGTTGGTGTAAAGGTTTTTAACTGTGTAAAGGATTTTCTGTTTGGAAGAAAACTCAAAGTACGGATTGGATCAGACTTGTCAAGTCAGTACATGGTTGGAATAGGCACACCTCAAGGTAGTGTAATAAGCCCACTACTTTTCATCATTATGATTAATGACATCTTTTCAAAGGTACCAGTAGATATACACTAGGTAAGTCACTTTTTACGGATGATAAGAGCTCCTGTGGAAGAGAGGAAGGAATGCTGAGCATGTAATCAGGAGAGAGCAAGGAGCGATTGACGATGTGGTGTGTGGGCTTATGATTGGGCCGCCAGCTCTCTTTTTAGAAAGGATGTGATGCAGGCACAGGAATTAAGTGTACAGTGAGGCTTTTAAAACATTGCCAGTTCCTGCCCTAGGTGTTTGATCTGAGAATAAGTCCTTTGGTAGTTTACCTGTTTATTACTCCATGGATGATTATTTGGCTTAAAATAGACTAGTATTTGTTAGAGGAAAAAAGGAAAGAAAAAGATAGCTTTGATTTGATAAGTGCTTTCAACTATCACATAAAGGGGGCTTTAAAGAAAGGAAATTAAGTGCAAACTAGTATCAGTAAAGCAGAGGTTAAATGTTTAATCTGGGAAAAGGCAAATCAAGTATGGCAAGAAAGGTGGGAGAGAGAGGAGAAAGGTAGGCACATATTAAAAAAAAGTTAATAGTGTAGGTGGTGGACATAGGAGAAAGGAAGATGAAGGTTAGGGCACTGTGGACTACTTAATGTTGAAGATGGTGGGGAAACATCAGACAAGTTTGTGTGAGAGATGTCAGGAAGAGGAGACAGTGGAATATGTAGTTCTGAGTTGTAGGGCATATGGGACAGAGAGATAGAGAGAGGATGAGTAATAATTTGAGGGAATTCGGGGTGAAGGAATTCCCATTAAAATAATGACAAAGCATGGATGAGAAAGTCAAGCACCTGTCAGAATACTGAATACAGAATTTTTTTTTAAAGCATATGAAGAAAAGACGGAATAGGGTGCTGGGTGTTGCTAACTTGGTGTGCGTGTAAGAAGGGATTTAGATTGTAGTCTGTCTGATCCACACTCCGGCACGGAAGGTGGTGATAATGCACGAATAAACTAGAAGTCAACCGCCGTAAAACAAGAACCCAAATCCACAATGAACGCATGCGTGGTGGATGCAAAGCCGTACTATCTATGCTGTGTCTTTCTTTAACTGTCTATGGCGTCTATGTCCATAACCCATAATTACTCTTGATGACTAGCAGCTCTTCGTTCATTGTCTCAACCAACATGGCGCTTGAAAAACTCAGGAAAGAAGAAACTCTCGCAATGAGGAAGAGATTAATCGGGTATGTAACAGTGAACCAGTGAGATTTTCTTGATGCTAGCTGGTAAAACATTATGCACAGTGAGTGCGTGGACAAAAGTTGCTGACTCCTAGTAATGTCTTCGGTTACAGGCAGTCATGTAGACTATTTTATTCAGACGACCCTGTGAAAATAATAAAAGCAAGAGGCCAATATCTGTTCGATGAAAATGGCGAGCGCTATCTGGACTGCATCAGCAACGTTCATCATGGTAAAACATCCAGTACATAGTCCACATTTATCACCTTGTAAAACGCAGTAGGCCTATATTACACTCGTTGTCTAATGGCAGAACGCTTTATGTTTTAGTAACACACAGTATAATTCTCTTGTAGTGGGTCACTGTCACCCCAGCATTACAAAAGCTGCAGCAGAACAAATGGACCTTCTGAACACAAATGCACGATTCCTGCACGACAACATAGTCATGTATGCAGACCGCCTGGCTGCCACCCTGCCTGAGAAACTGTGTGTCTTCTACTTTGTTAACTCTGGGTAAATAATACACCCACACCCCCACAGAATCTATTCCTGAAGTGACATTCCAGTGATTTTGACATCTGTTCTTCTGCTAGTTCAGAGGCCAATGATCTTGCCCTACGCTTGGCACAGCAGTACACTCAACATCAAGACGTCATTGTGCTTGACCAGTAAGTATCCTGTTCTATTGCAACATATTCCCTTCTGACAACACTTGGTTATGAATTACAACGAGCTCTCCTTTTATACTAGTGCGTACCATGGGCATCTAATGTCCCTCATCGACATTAGTCCTTACAAGTTCCGGAAACTGGCAGGACAGAAAGAATGGGTTCATGTGGTTTGTACATTTATACAACCATCATTACACAAATGGCCAACAGTGGACTCAGCCTATCTGAAAGAATGTGATTCATCCTCTTAGGCACCCTTACCAGACACCTACAGAGGCATACACAGAGAGGATCACCCCGACCCTGGCCAAGCATACGCTGATACAGTGAAAGACCTAATAGATGAGGTGCACAGGAAAGGTCGTAAGGTACAGTACACTACATCAGCTTCATGCAGCCTGAATAAAATCAGTAATATTCATAACACTTTTTGTTATACAGGGAATGTATAATTCTGTAATAAACATGACCAGTCCATGCCATTTATATAACTTACTGTATGTTATGTATCCTGTGTATGAACTGTTGTCTTTTATTCTCTCGTGGCTGTAAAACAAATTGCCACCCACAGGGATAATAAAGTTTACTTAACCACACTTATTTAACTTACTTACTACCTTTCCCCCCTAGATCTCTGCCTTCTTTGCCGAATCATTGCCAAGTGTTGGAGGACAAATAATCTTGCCCCAAGGATACTCAACTAAAGTAGCAGAGTGAGTGGTGACTCATTTTTCAGGTTCTGTTTTTGCTCATCCACATGTACATTAAGTGGTGACATGGGGCATCTCTCTTATACTCTGCACAGATATGTGCGCTCAGCTGGTGGAGTGTTTGTGGCAGACGAGGTGCAGACAGGCTTTGGTCGTGTGGGAAGTCATTTCTGGGCTTTCCAGCTGCAGGGGAAGGTTTCTGTCCCGACATAGTTACCATGGGCAAACCAATGGGCAATGGACATCCCCTGGCATGTGTGGCAACCACTGTAGAGATAGCTGGAGCTTTCACAGCCAACGGAGTGGAGTACTTCAATACGGTGACTATACAGTAGCCTTAAGACAATATGAATGTGTGTTCCTTCAAGTGGGTATCTATAGCTTTTCCCAGCCAGGGAGACTTTTTGAAATAAGGAATTAATAAATAACATTCTAAGCAACTGATGTCAGTTTCATAAAGCCATTGTCTTTTAATGTGAATGGTAAAAAAATATTTTCTCATGTTTAACCTATTCTCGTGGTGGTTATGTTGATCACTTGGTAGTTTTCAACGACAGTCGGTAAGTTGTTGTTTAGCCACTTTTTAATTAACCACTACACCGCTGGATAAAACATACATTATTAATAAGAATTCACCCTCAAAATAATCATTGGAATTCTTGAAGATTTCTTTTACGGGGAACAGAGAACTTTGTTTTTGGATTTTTTTGTTCACCATGGGGGCATGTGAGAAAAAACATCTTTCTTCAAGAATTTAAAGTAGCGCACGGTGAGTAATATAATGCAATATATCAAGATGTATTTTTTGTTTTGTCACTTAACGTCATGCAGTTTGGAGGGAATCCAGTGTCCTGTGCAATTGGCCTGGCAGTACTTGACGTGATAGAGAAAGAGGACCTAAGAGGGAATGCCACAAGGGTGGGAGCACATCTTAAGGATTTGCTCACAAAGCTACAGTCACAACATCAAATAATTGGCGATGTCAGGTAAGGATGCAGTGACTGGTGCACTCAGGCTATCATACTCATAAAGGTAAGTTATAGCCTATTAAGAGTCTATGGCATTAAATCAGCTTTTTTAAATAAATGATGAAATGCATTAATTGGTAAGGAGTCTGGCATCATTAAGTTGTCACCTAATACCATTTTACTGCCAACACTAATTAAAGCTCCTACACACTCTTGATACATCCACAGAGGTGTTTTCACTTCTCTTAGCTGAGAAGACCTCTTGTCAGGACAGAGGGAGCATATGCAGTACTTGACCAACATCTCTGACTTGCAACTATGGTGAATGAACAACTCATGCTATTATAATGGTCTGCACTCTTTTTCACAGGTTTAAGAAGTATGTGGACCTGCAGGGCATCTTAGAGAAAGTGCCATTAAATAGGAGATACGGCGTATACTCTGATGAAATGAATATACATTTTAGAAAAACTTAGTTAAAATATTGGGATATTTTTTATCCTTCCATACTATGCGATTCAATGTTGAGATGGATCACTAATAACTTAAATCATGGGTTCAAAAGTGTTTTTTTCTTTTTCTTTTTTTAGAGGCGTAGGGCTGTTTGTGGGTCTTGAGCTGGTTTCAGACTGGTACCAGAAGACTCCAGCCACAGAAACAGCAGCACGGGTAGTGAAGAGGTACCGGAGTAGAGTGCAATACAACACTTAATGGTTATATTTTAGCAGTTTGTATACACTGTCTTCTGAGGGGTGGTCTGTGATTTAATCAACCTAATGTCCCTTTTACATTAGGTTAAAAGAGGAGGATAAAATCTGCGTCAGTACCGATGGCCCCTGGGAAAATGTCATAAAGTTTAAACCTCCGATGTGTTTCAGTATGGAGGACGCAGAGCTGGCAGTACGATGTATTGACCGCATACTCACAGGTTAGTTACTCAAACTTTTAGTCTACAGCTGTTTGGATTGTTTGTAGGTATGAATCTAATTAACCACGGAACACTTAATTTAATAAGAGTCTGAACACTGACAGATGCCTATTAAGACTTAATACCACACATTTATACGTGTAGAATAACATTCAGTTGTCTTGTTCTCAGACATGGAAGCCAGTGACATTTAAACTGGAAAAGGAAGACATCTAAGGTTTGTTTAACCTGTAGAAAAACTTTTAATTGCATCAGACATGGTCACATTCATAAAGTTCAGAGGTAGAGATGTGAATGTCTATTCTTGAGGTTCCAAAAGAAACAAGTTCATTCATTTCACTTAGCAGAACATGTTGCTGTCTTCCACTCAACACTGACCACTGTGGGGACTCAGTCTGCCTCATAATATCTGCATTCGTCTGTGTTAACACATTTTATATCAAAGCTTAAATCTATGAAATATCAAATCAGTGGCAGTAGAATTTAAACGGCAGTCAGTCTAGAGCCATGCTACCTTAGTCTATCAAATCTTTTTGTTCCCCCCAGGTGTTCGTGGCCCCCCCTCTGATGAAACTTAAATGGGTGCCAGCTACAGCACATTACCAAAACCACCAGAAAAATGACCCAGTACACAAGGTGCTAATGTGACACTGACTCCCAAAAATAAACTTTGTTCAAGTGCATTTTTTTTTTTAAATGACTCTTGCTTTCTTTTACCCACAGTAGCAATATTAGAAATAAATAGTCCCAACTTCTAACACTGATCAGCAACATGTTTCCAATACACATTATGGTTGAGATAAGCACTTACCAGACCACTATCTTTAACTCCTGGCCACATTCATAAAAATGCTCAAGTACCGCAGTTTCACATCTAGTTGAATGGGTCTAACACTCAGCCAGTTATCCTGCAGGTAGTGAAGCCCCTCTCCCACAGCAAGAGGCATTCGTAGGGAGGTTAACATTACTCAAGACGAAAACAAGCAAGCCATTTAACAGTACAAAACATTTAACATTAACTTTACAAATAATAACAAAAGGATCCGTGTGTAATATAAACCAAAAGTTTATTTCTAACAATTTGCCCAAGACACTAGAGGAATGAGTTTCCAGTGAGAGAGGGAGTACCCTCTTACATTAACAGGCTTGCGTTCAGTTGAATAACACTAGTAAAGCCACTTAAAATTGCAGACATGATGGGGGAAGAATCTCCTTAAAAGCCAAAAAATAAAATAAAAATAAAGATGCTGGTTGTCTTCGTCTACTAGGCCATCTGCAAACATTCACTTGACACGCTTACAATGAACCCATTGATTAGTTTAAATCCCTTATTTTGCCTCACCCCACATCTGAAGCCATGCATCTTGCATCCAACATTCAGCACAGGAGAATAACTAAGATCTATAAACACCAAAAAAAGAAAAAAAAAGAAAAAAGAAATTGTTTTATTTGTGAGCTTTAAAAGCTCTTGCTCCTGCTCATCTGTAAATCCAGTAGACATGTAAAAATACAACCATACAATACATTAGATTCAAAAGGTACCAAAAAGTACAGTAAAAATAACACTTCCATCACTGGAAATGTAAATGGACACAAAACAATATAAAATAAAAAGTGGAAAAGTGACATTTGCTTCCCCAGTTCCTCACTTGATCTGTACAAATGGAGCATGAGTCCAAATTTCTGCCAACTCCAAAGGAAAAGCCAGAGCCCATGTTGGTTGTGGTCAGACCATGGATCTCTTTTTCTTATTTACTTTAGACCTTAAGAGAAAAACACGGTGCTTAACGTTACTGAGAATAAACCAAATATGGCATGCAGTTACACAAAGACAGACAGGTGCATGAATGAGTTTGACAGGTCAGTGAATGGACAGACACACTTTGGGGGGGGAGGGGACAACCGCTAACTATTACACCTAGCACCTGGTGAAAGGTGAAACGGTCCTCATTCCTGTTCTCAACCACCACCAACTCAACCCTTATTGATCAAGTAGTAGAGATGCATCTTAAGATGGCTGACAGGTGGAATGAATCCATCTTTAATGATCACAGACCCCACAACACGGCCTACCCTAACCCCACCACAATGCTTGAATGGATTTAGAGTAGATGGAGATCTTTGGGGTCAAAAAGGCACCAATGGTTACAGCTATGTTCTCATACTACCACGGATGATGCAAAAATGCATACCTGCACTACGTGTGATCAGTATGGCTTGTAGCTACTCTGGTGGCCTCCACGTCTTGGAGTTTTCCCATAGCTTGTATTGCCCTGGTCTGGAGGACAAGAGAAAAAGGGACTGAGTTCTTCTGTACAACAAGGAGGACCAAGAAAATAAAGTTTCTCTCATTCTTTTTTCTTTCCCTGGGGGCACTTATCGCTTACTGTAATCGTAGCCACCCCCATAGCCGTAATAACCAGCAGAGTAGTCATAGTTGCCGTAGCCGCCATATCCATAGCCTTGCTGTCCGTAGCCATAGTTCTGGTTGTATCCAGGTTGGTTCCAGTAGTTGTTGTAACCTTGATTCCAGTTCTGGCCCTGGCCTAGAAACAACAGGTGAGGCCTTTGTCATAACTCTTCAGCACACAGGACCCAGGCAGTTACTTGGCACAAATTTAAAGTCTAGAGTTCAGTATAATATAAAATAAAGATATTGCTGATACACGCACACAAACAAAAAAAGGGTGCTTACCTCCACGGCCCCTGCCGCGTCCTCCGTATCCACGGGCACCATACTGCTGCTGCTGGTAGACTTCTTTGGGCTGGGCTATTTTAATTTCACACTGGAACACCACACAAGAGCACATTACGTTACACATTACTTTTGCAATTATTTACAAAACAGTATATCATACCCAAATTTACATGCATGCAGAACGTGCCAATACCTTGCTTCCACCAACATTGTGGTATTTCTTCTCCATAACCTTCTTGACAGGAGTCTCTTCTTTATATGTGATAAATACGAATCCCCTCCTCTTTTCTGTCTTTGGATCTTGTGGAAGCTCAATGGTCTCAACCTACACAAGAGGAAAACAAAATTTGAAGCAGCCCATAGCTTAAGCATTTAATTCCTAAATACATGTGAAATATCTGTTGAATACCGTACCTCTCCAAAGGTTCCAAAGTACTCCTGAATGACTTCCTTGGAGGTGTCGGGGTTGAGGCCTCCCACGAAGATTTTCTTGACTGGATCCTTCTTCATGGCCATGGCTTTCTTTGGGTCGATCACTCTGCCATCTAGCCGGTGCTCCTTCTGTTCAAGAACCTAAAAAACAAACAGGAAAACATTGAAAATCGCCGGCCTTGTAAAACAGTCACTTTGGCATAATTGCTTCCCCTCTCACCTTTTCTACACTGGCTGCATCTTTAAAAAGAATGAAGCCAAAGCCTCTTGATCGGCCTGTCTGCTGGTCCATCTTTATGGTGCAGTCTGTCACCTCGCCAAATTTAGTGAAGTAATCTTTAAGATCCTTCTTGCTCGTTTCCCAGCTGAGACCACCAACAAACATTTTCCTGAGCACAGAGAGACGGAAAGGGACATGTTTAGCATTACAGGCAGCCAGCTTCTCCGACTTTATATATGGCCCAGTGGGGGTGGTGTTGGGACAGGAGTGGGGGGTGTAAATGTACACACTGTTCCAGAACATCTGTTGTAGCCTACCAATGACGTAGGGAGGCAAGCTACAGTTGCTATAGATAATGCTATTTTACAACATTAATTTAATACACAAATAATCGCTACGCTACATCAGAAGTCTACAGTGAGCCAATTCATGTTAGATTTGATCCCTGCACAAGCGCCCATCCCCCCCTCCGCTCTGCATATGGCGCCAACAAAGGCCGGTTGAACAAAGAAACATGTCAAACCACGAGTGCTTATTCTAAAAAGACGATAGCTTCACATCACAGCATTTTTAACTCACCCGGCATCCTCCTCGCCTTTGCTGGCGTCGATTTGGCCGCCCTCTGAGCCACCGTTTTGCGAATTCCCGTCGGCGTCGGGGCCTGCGCCCTCTCCCTCTCCGCAGTCATTCACAGCGCTCTCGTCGTTCCCCTGCTCGGCGTGTTCGGCTCCGTTAAAATCATCGTCGACTTCATGACCGTTTTCTGACGTTTCCATATATTGTTGCTCTGTCTCGGACATTTTGCACTTTTATACCTAAACCCAAAAGAAAAAAATATGCATCGAGTTCAAATAAATCACGGTGGGTTTATAATCCCTCATGCAGTAGTCTACATGCTTCGCCATTTACATGGTGGCAATGCATGCATTTCCCACCATTTTGCCCGGCACGATCGTGTTCCATACATTCTTAGGGAGCCGTTTTTGTTGAACGGCGACAGCAAATGGCAACTGAGTAACGTTTACTTAAACAACAAAACAACCACCCAGCATCTAAAGTACACCTCTGTTAGAGCTAAAGATTAGAAACAGTGTAACCATCTGCATCACACTGATAAAACCAAGCCTGGACTGACGTTACAACTAAAATTCGCAGTTACGTAATGCAAAGGCCGTGCTAGCCGCACTATAGGCCTATATTTTCTAGCAATTACAGCTATTTCATCTACATCTACCAGAATAGCAACAAAAAAATACTACAACAACTACGGTACTTACGTGACAATATAATGAAAAAAACAAAGGTAAAGAAGTACGGAAAACCTGCTTACTGGTCACACAACCGGAGAGCTCTCTTCAAGATGGATTCTCCCACACGACGACAACTCGTGGTTGGTTTTCTAGAACCGGCAGAAAAAAACGCAATTTCTGCGGAGAAGGCATCTGATTGGATGGTCACTACTGCCATTCATTGCACCGACCAATTATATACACGTCTATTTCTTTTTACAAAACATGTTCACGCCCTTAACACACAGGAAGGAACTCTGAGTAGCCTTTCTCCGTTTTTGACGGCATATTTTTCAAAAAAGATGAATTGCTAGTACTGAGTAATGTTTCAAGGCGTTACTCTTAGAATTGGACTGACTTACACTGATATTCACTCTAAATCCAACAAAAAAATGAAGGCAATGTAACAGACCAGTCCGGATTTGTGAAAAGGACGGCATATGAAAAATGTCGAAAATGTAGATCTTAGTATCTCTGTATGAACATTAATGATAGATTAACTCATAGAAGGCTGTCTACACAATGAGTGAGGAACCACATACTGTACACACAAAAGTACAATCATAGTAATCACAGGCTACACACAGACCAAATAGCCTACAGTCAAAATACATTTAGGTACTGATTAAAGCCACATAATAATTAAAATAAATATGTTTCTATATTTAATCTTTACATAATCTGTAAACTAAAACACAAACTTCTCTAAAGCTCCCTGAATAAAACGCTGTAATGCTAATATGAGAGTGAAGTCACTTTGTTAATTCAGTAACATATTTGTTAGACAGCCTGTGTAATTCCTTTACAAGCTCATTTTGTGTTAGAGAACCAGTTCCAGAGGAGCAGCAAGAGATGAAGCTGGTCGAAGAATGGTACACCAGAACATCTTATTATATGAGTGTTTGGTCCAATTTAGTTAATGTTATCAACTTAACACAGGTCATGCAACTCATCCAATTAATTTTGTGCAATCATACTCACTAAATAAATACTCACTAAATACACCCACTGGCTGATTTACTACATTGGTTTGTTAGACCTGGTGGGATCGCATTGTTAACAATAAACAAATCTGAGATATTTGATTTATTGCGTACATTTTAGGTTATGAATCAATTCACGCCATTGGAAGAAGTGTTAAAGGAAGAACAAGTGGTTTACAAAATAGGCCAAACTTACCAGAAAGCAAACAAAACAGATGATTAGTGCTGAAAAGACATTTTGTTTAATCAAAGTATGGAACAGATACATTTGTCTAAAAACATCACGTCTGGTATTATGTATTGGGCCCCCTTTGTCTCTGTTGTTATTGTGCTTCTTCCAGAATGGCTCCATCACATATTTGAGGTTGGTTTGGATTGTTGTTGATCAGCCAGTCAGCAAGCCAAATCTATTGAAGACAAAAGTGCAGGATAACATGGTAACAGCAATACATACCCAGCTAATAAATAACTGTATATCTTCAAATATTCAGCATCAAATACTTACACAGGGATTGTGTGGCTTGTACTTGCAGAGCTCAGTGAGTCCACGTAGCAGAGTTGGGTTTACATACCTGCTCAGGTATTCTGCAGTGGCCTCTCTTGATGGAAAAGGCTCGATTACAGCTGCAGAGAGAAACCATGTGGGGTACACAATCATAAGAGTTCAATACTACATTTCTATACGAACAACAGTATGTGTGGTTGTGTGTATTACTTACAGTTAGGGAACATGAATTTGATCTCCCTTTCAGCTGCATGAAACGACTCGCTGCCATGGAGTGCGTTTTTAAGGTCAGAAGTGCCATATTTTGCTCTAAGGCTGGGGGGAAAATACATCATATCACACCTTCATATAAATATCTTTGCCAGGGTTGTCATGACAGCAAACCTTTGCCCCATCTATATAAGGTAAAAAAACAATCAATTATGATACAAAGCAGGATGAATCACACTCACAGGGCATGGTGACCTTATGTACTGATAAACAAAAGCTGGGCCCAGAATTACAATGTATGTGTAAATATCTAAACTACTGCTTGATCAAACTTTTGTATTGTAAGCTTAATACACAGTAGCAAGACCACAGAGAATATTATGAGTACTTTTTCAAAACCATATAGAGAATCTACTGTCAAGAATATGTTACATTACTATTTTGTTTAATATAATGTGTCCATCACACAGGACTCCCTGTCCGACTCTGTCTGACCAAAGTAATGGTGCCATGATATCACGGAAATATTATAAATATAAAGTTTTGTAACACCCTAATGTGGATGTGCTCAAACACTAATAAATATAGGACAGACACAGAAGTTATATAGAGGAATAGTAGTTATTCAAAGTGTTTTTTTATATACTGAAGGTCTGTTTATTAATGCAAGCCTGTTTTTGTAAGTACATTTTATAGGATAGATCATAGGCCTTGTTTGTGTATACACCCCACTTTCCATTAACATTAGCCAGTGATTTTGTCAATTGTAATAGCTGCATTGTATATAAAAAAACAACAACATATGCCATAGAAAGAAAAGACAACAAAACAAAAGACATCAACACCTTAAAAGTTAACAGACTGACCACCCTGGATGAGTTTCTCTGGCCTTGGCGCTGTTGACAGGCCCTATGATGGACTTCCAGTGGCCGATGGCGTTGTCGCGGGCCAGAGTCATGGCAACGATGGGGCCAGAGCTCATGAAGGCAGTCAAGCTGGGAAAGAAGAGCTTTCCATACTGGTCTGCGTAGAAGTCACTGCACTGCTCTGGACTTAGCTGCAGCTTCTGCCTCTGCCACAAGAATGAAGTATTGGACACTTCTGTGCAATGTGAATTGATTCTGGATTTTTGAAATCAGTATTTACCTTAATACTAATTCTGATATGTTATCACCCTATTTTTTTATTTAAATAAAAACATTTTTATGATAAAGATCCTTTAAATTTGGTTTTTAAGAAAGTATGACCACACTGTATGTGCTGAGCAGGATATTGTTAGCGTTCTCTGGTGGACAAACTATATGATGAGTGCCTCAAAATGTAATTTGCATTTCTGTAAGGTACTGCAATAGCCTCTTTCTGACAAAGTAGTTATGGGAACGTAGTTATAGGAACAGTCCACTTCTAAACAGCTCAACTAACTACTCTCCCCCCAAACTGGTTTGCATTCACACTGGCCAGGTATCCATAGGAACTGACCTTTGGTTATTATAACACAGCCATCTAACCACCACTATGTGGAAAAGGGAAAAGACTCTGCCCTGAAGTAGGAGCTGAAGGAGTTACAGGAACTGTGGCAAGAGGAACTTGATAATCCCAATATTGGTCGAGTTGGAACACAAGAAAAAAGGGTTATGTTCTAGAAACTGCAAAAATCCCTCTGGTCACATGGAAGCCAACATATGCGCTGACATCTGGGACTAATCAACGACGCTGAAGTTGGCTTCCAATTCGCATCTTCCGATTCAGCGGTTAAGGGCCCTGACACACTAACCTGACGTCTGACCATTGGCAGAAAAGCCAGTCGGACTGACTGCCTCTCCAAGCTAGCCAAAAAAAGTGTCTCGGAACACACCGAAGTGATGCTGACCGCCGACGGCAGCTGATTGGAAAAATGCATCATGTGGGTCTGGTTTCTCTACAAATTCAAAGCCAGACTGTCATGGCGGCTTGTTCAGAATTCAATCTCATATTTTACTAAAATAGTTCACCAAAACGTGTTTCTGAAAACATTTTAGGGTTCAGATCTACAAAGGTCAGTCTAAATGATTTTTGTCAGATTTTGAGAGACTCTAGTCATGCCCATCATTTACGGGTTCAATCAGATTGGTCACTTGAGTCCGACTGCCAGCACTGCCCTCCTTTGCGACCAAGCATGTCAGGTCGGCCGAAATGAAAGCAGCCGACCTCACCAGACTGTCTGACAGCCGATTGTGGGGTTAGTGTGTCAGGGCCTTAAGGGGAAATTTAAGGGAAACTTAAAGCTAAAGTTAACTTTTGATTCACAGCATCCGACTCAGCAGGTAAACATAATTTACATTGCTGAGTGACTCCGTTTTTTTTACACTTTAAGATTTGTGAAAGTTTTGTCTTTATGAGAATGCAATAAAGGGAGATTTCACAGTTTTCTCATATGTAGACCACATTGGACTAGGTCCAAATCTAAAACATCTAGCCTATACCCAGACTTTTCAAATCTGGACTTAATTATCCTAGAGAGGCTAAATATTCTTAAAAACACAGTTTCAGATTCGTGAAAGCTTAATTCAATTTGTGAAAATGAAATAAAGGATTTTCTTATTTTTCTATTCATATGTAAATCACATTGGACTTAATGACGATTTCAATACAGTCAGAGGTTCAAAAAACTGAACATCACTCACTCAGCAATGTAAATTACCGCGGTTTCCCTGCTGAATCGGAAGCCAATTTAAGATTTAAATTGCCCTTAAATTTACCCTTAAGCTACGAATCTGAAACCAACTTTAAAGTTATGACAACTCAACCATGTATCATTCAGGTTTTACTCAAAATAAAAAAAATAAACGCCGTAACGTTACTTGTTTACGTTGGGCAACTTATAAAATAATTAAACAAACGATTGCCTCAAAAACAATTAGTTGGACCAACCTCTTCCGGACACGATGCCACACACCCTACAGATAGCAGTTTATAGATGGTCATGGTTATTCGCCTAACGTCTCGGCTGTTATTTTGGGACATTTGAACCAACCTGCAGGATAATGAAGCCCGATTTGAGTACAATGTCCTCAATCTCATCATCCTTGTGGATGGCATCTGGTTTAATAAGAGCCAGAGTTCTTTCCACATAGATGCGAGGACAAGAAGCTTGGTCCATCTTCCCCGGCATGCAACACAAGTGTCTGTAGCATTTAGCTAGCTAATAAGGTTACGATACTTTCCGTCCCTTCAACTAAACTTTGTTAGACATTAGCTCTAGCGTTACATTAGTAACAGTTGATTTACACTAAGCGTAATGTAACGTTAGCTGGAAAATTTAATAAGTACAGTTAATATAAATAAAAAAAAAAATGTCAGCGCTACTCTGCTGCCGTTTAACCCCGTTCTTGATGTCTGTTTGGGTTGCTAGGATACAGTTACAAATCTACGGCAAACCAAGCAGGTCAACTGACAAGACATTGGGGTAAATCTACATTTGCATTAAGACCATATACAGTCTATGATTAGGACACATTTATTAACCTTCCAGTTTTAGGGTGTAGAATAGAGGGTACATTTTTTACACTAGCATTTACTTAAGTGCTGGTGCAAAGCAAGTGACGAAAAATTATTTTCCTTAATAAACTTGTCATTATTGCTTTGTTGACGTTTGGAATGCATTGTCCCTGCTGTGGTTATAGAAGCTTTGTGATTTTTTTACCAGTAAAAATAAAAATAAAAAAAATCTTATTTTATGTATTATAATTGTTAGTGTTGAAACCAAGCACACATCCTTTTCAAACAGTCTTTTATTCAAAGTAGCTTCGATGAAAAGTTCTTATCGAGTTCCAATAGTGACCTGCCACACTCTGATCAGGTTGTCAGTGTAGCCAGCAAACAGGGTCTGTTAAGAAAGAAAGTGAGATAGAGGATCATTCATTACTCAAATTCTGTAATTGTATAGACCTATAGTTAGCAAATTAATATAAAATAAAGTATTTAATTCCCCTCATATTTGCAGGACTGTCATCATTTGACATCAGAGTTAAAAGTGAATGGGTATAATCACTGGGGGTAAACATAAACCACAAAGCCAGACATCTGTACTGGAAGGTCCTACAGAGCTGAGTGTTTTGTACCTGTCCATCAGCAGACCATGCCAGGGAAGTACACTGTGGGGGTTCAGCCTTGCTATTTGTGCTGATCACTTCCTGTCGCAGCTCATCCACAATGATCTTGCCCTCCAGATCCTACATGAGACGAAAACACCAGAGGGAGTGCATTGAGTAACTGTTCAGAGCATCAGATCAATGAAGAAAAAAAAAAAAATGCATCAAAAATGAATTACAAAAGTACAAATTGGTCAAGGTTAGAGCTCAGAAACAGCCTCTTTATCATCAAAGAATACAGTTGGCATTTGAATTTCCATCACTGCCCTTTGCACTGTAGCTTTAAATGGACCATATACTGGTCATGTGATTTTCAAAAAATGAAGTTTACCCAAATCTTGATACTGGGGCCAGTAGCGGCACACAGCCAGTAACGGTTGGGGCTGAAGCAGAGGGCATTGATGGTGTCACCACTGTCCAGGGTGTAGAGGTGCTTGCCCTCATTCAGGTCCCACAGCATGGCCTGGCCATCCTAGATGGAAGGAGAAAATACACTTTAACAGCCATATTTATAAATAGTTGATTTAGGATAATTGCATGACACTCAACAGCCAACTAGGGAGTTTGTTACCTAATGTTTACAATTATTATTTAGCACCAACATTGTGTGGGTGGCACATAAGTCCTTCTAGTGCAGGTCACTCAGAAACAGCCTCTTTATCATCAATGTTAAACAGATGCATCAAAAGTTTTCATCACTGCTAAAACCTGCAGCTGGACTTAAATTGGTGCTTTAACTGAGTTCAGAATGGTGGAGAAAGATAAAAAAAAAAACATTCTGTGGCAGTCAAAAAAAAAAAAAAATAAACTTATTGTATACCCTTCCACCAGATGCACACAGGGAGCCATCAGGAGAGACAGTCACTGTGTTCAGGAATCCAGTGTGGCCAATGTGGTTGGTCTTCAGCTTGCAGTTGGCCAGGTTCCACACCTAGGAGCAAAGGACAAAGACTATATCACCACTATTGTAGTATAAAGACCATATAAAGCTATACGGGTTGTGCTCTTGACCATAGGTAGTCAGGTAATACATGCTAGGTTTTTTTCCCCCCCAATCACTGCTACTTAAGTTTCATTCAGACTCATTTTAAGCCACAGAGAACAAGAGACCTCAAAGGCAAAAAGCCAAGTTGTTTTAGAAAAGCACCGTACCTTGACCATCTTGTCCCAGCCGCAGGAGACAATGATTGGGTTGCTGCTGTTGGGGGAGAAGCGCACGCAAGACGTCCACTCAGAATGGCCCTCATCCTGCAAATTGAGAAGATATATATTCTCAGAGTCTCTGGTGAAGGGGGACACACACACACTAATGTTTGAAGTAGGTTTTTCATTTGCCTGCTCTTTAGCAACATGAAACCTATTTTATATACATTTTCAACCAACTAAAGTCACTGCATCATTGTTAAATGTATTAGGCATGGCATTGCTGGACATAACTGTTGTAGAATACTATTCTTGTAAAGGCAGTGGTGGTGAGCAGCATTTGTTTCCATTTTACATCAACTTGAGCTTCTAATTGTAAGGGTAGTTTTGGTTTTCAAAGTAGGGGCCGCCAAGTTTCAACTTCTAACTTAATTATTTATTAAACGCAAGGCCATTAACCAGTATTTGAATCCACTGAATTCTAGTTCCAAAAACACAGAGTGACTGCTATTCACAAGACATCAACATGAGTTGGCAGCTCACCTGGATGGTGTACTTGCAGACTCCAAGAGTGTTCCATAGCTTGATGGTCTTGTCCCGGGAGCCAGACACAATCTGGCGGTTATCAGCAGAAAAAGCCACACTCAGAACATCCTTGGTGTGTCCAACAAATTGGCGGGTGGTGAGGCCACTAGGGAAACACCACACCAAACATTTCAGAACTCAAAATGGTTGCACATCTTAAGACACCTATTTAGAAGGAAGCTGTCTTATATCGCTACATCAGTTAAGAACGTTTCCAAAAAGCTACACACATTTAAGAGTAACTTAAAAAGAGACAACTTTTCTTAAAATCAATTTGCTGAAAAGTTACCCAAATTAATTTGATCCATTGATGGTATGGAGAAAGGTTTGACCTGATGTAGCTTACCTAAGAACTCAATTAAGTGATGCCAAGCTGACCGAATGTAACTTGTCATTTTGGTATAGTTTTTGGGGATTCATGTGGCTAAGCTAAATCAGGTCAAGTGTTTCAAGTTTGACATACTATTCACCTGGTTTGATTACATACATTTTATTTGTGATTGCATTGAATTTAGAAACCAATAGTAGAAATTGCGATCTTTGTTTCATGCACAAGTTACAGACCCAACATCAGATCTAATATGCATCCAGAATTCCTTGCAGCACTGAAAACACATTCCTTTTAAAACTTGTATATGGACACAAACAAATCATCTACAGTAAATGTAGAAGAAACAGCTTACCACCTTACACCCCAAAGATCTGACCAGTACTGAAGAGATTTCCACTCCTTGCACTTACGTGGTGAGGTCCCACAGGCGGAGGCACCCATCCCAGGCACCGGACAGGGCAAACTGTCCATCTGAGGAGATGACCACATCACTTACAAAGTGAGAGTGGCCCATCAAGGAGCGTTGGGGAATGCCATAGTTGGTTTCATCACGGGTCAGTTTCCACATGATAATAGACTTGTCTGGAAAACAAACATCGAGGATATTGTTTAAATTAAGTGTCCACATTTCATTTAACAAACACCTGACATTAACATGGCCATGCAGGGATTTATTGTGCAAGTGCATTTCCAAGGTAAGCTGTCAAACATTTAGGCAGTTAATGTTAGCAACACTAGGCTCAATCTACTCTGTTCATGACAGGCCTGTGGTATGATCCACACAGAGCATAGAACTACACTTGTATTATTAAACGTGTCGCATTTGCACTGTGGGTTTCTGACGCTGATTTACAGTTTACGCTCGAGTGTGAGCTAGCTTGGGTTACCGGCATCTTTCTCCAAGTTTGAGCAGATTTTGTCGACATAAAAAACCGGTATACCAACATTATATGCAGTAGTGGCTGCTTACATAGCTATATTTTGTGAGTCACTCACACCAGTATTGCCATTTATCGTACGTTACACCCGCAAACCAACTAGCTGGCTAATGCTAACCTAGCCATGTTGGCAAGACCGGCGGAGGAAGCCTCACCTCGGGACGCAGACAGAATCATGTCGGGATACTGGGGCGTCGTGGCGATCTGGGTGACCCATCCACTGTGCCCCTTAAGGGTCCCCCTCACTGTCATCTGCTCGGTCATTTTGGCGAAGTTTGGTGGTGCCTTTTACAAGGATGGATTCGGATTTTTCTGAAGTCCAGAAAAACCTAGGTCCTCATCGCATCTGTGCACAGAGGAAAAGGAAGCATCGACCCGGATGCAAAAACTATGAGGGGTGAACAGCCCGCAGAGGATTCTGGGAAATGTGGACTTCATACTGATTTTACCGTTCTCTTAATATAGCCATGGCTTTAAAACTTTATTTAAGGATGGTACAATCAAAATATATATTAGAAAATATATTAGTGAGTTGTCTGATGGATGACCATGACTGCATTTTACACATTCCATTGGGATTTATTCGATACAAAACACTCACTCATGAAAAATGTATATAGGTCTATGTTATATGACGTTATAGACTGGTCATCACAAGATCTTATATGAGAGCCACAAAAGTCAAAATAATGAGTCTCACAATTAACAATATCCCACATGTTGGCTAGAAGTTCAAGTTATTTTTTCAATCAAGTAATTGTTGATTTCTTACAGTGCACTGTAACTTTTATTCTTGTACCTAATTGTTATACTTGTCTTGTTCTATTTTAGCTGTGTTTTCAATTAACTGCTCTTTAATGTTTTATATAAAGCACTTTAAATTGCCCTGTTGCTGAAATGTGCTATATAGCCTATACATTAAGCTGCCTTGCCTTGTTTAGATCAGGAACCATCATTATGGGAAAATGTCACATGCTAAATGGAAAATTTGAATTGCACTTTAACTTGATTTATAAGTTAGTTTAAGGATTGCCTTCCTTTGTTATGGATCGCTGATGCTAGTGCCGATATTGAATCTTTAGGAGACTTTTAAATATAGTGGTCGACTTTCTTTAACTTTTTGGAACAATATTCACTTAGGTTGTGATTGAAAAAAATTAAAAACAAAATTTGCCATCTTTTACATAAAATGTTTATTAACAATACCAACATCTGAACATCTTGTAATTAATTCATATTTCAACATTACAAAGTGTTACGTCCCAAAGTAGTCTAGGGCTTAAGGACGCAACCAGTTTAAAACAATAAACCCAGAACAGAAAACAAACAGCAAATAAAGTAATTTATTGCGTCTGCACAACACAAGTCAACTTAAAACAATCTCCAAAAGCAAGACGAATATAGGCCCTTTATCATAGGTTCGATTCAGAGCAGTTCTCACAGCAGCTCCCAGCACTTCTCTGCCGGCTTCCACTGAAGCCTCTCCCCAACATACAGCCATGCTGCCCTCTGTTAAGCGATGATTAGCTGATCACACCAGCAGACAACACATATAATACAACATGCTGAAATTTTGTGTTGCTGTAACCAATTGCATTTTCCCTTCCCCATTAACTGCAACACTTGTGTTGTTGTTGAAACAATGAGGTCATTCATCTGTAAAAATGGACATTTGTGAAAATGAGAATTATTTGTGAAAATATATATAAATTAAGAGCAGACTTCATTGCCCTAATGGCCATTATTTGTCTTTCTTACAAGCATATTTGAGCCAGATGGTCCAAAGAAACACTGATGCCACCAACAACTCCATTTGGATGAGAAGAAACTTTCCACTGGGGCTGTGTTGTGCAGTTAGTTAAAATGCTCTTTTGAATTGGAGCTTTCCTTGTTGTTTCAGAGGTCAACAGCAACCTGGAAGTGGCAGGGACTGATCAACACATTCAGCGTAATGCATCAGATTAGCTTCATGGCAACTTTCTCTGGATTTATTTGAACATTGCATTGGTTAGTTCTGAGGTTAGTAGTTACTGAAACATTGCTTTTTAATGAAATATCTATGGATTACCATGCAATTTGGTACGGGCACAGTAGGTCTATGTTCCCCTCAGGATGAAATAAAATAACTTTGGTGATCCCAACTTTACCCATAGTGCCACCATCAGGTCAAAACTATATGTCCAATACTTTGGTTTGTGTCCAAATATCTGCAAAATTGATGTATGGACATTGTGAGGAAAGCTGCTGTCTCTAACATGTCCACTGGATTTATAGAGTTCATACAATGCTGGGGCTGCCTTCCATTATGGTGTGTTGGGCTCTGATTGTACTGTTTATACCTTTGTATGTATTAAATTACATTTACTTACAGAATCATATGTTCTGATCTGGTTTTTACTTTGTGCATGTTTTTTTTTAATAGCTTTTATGTGTTTTTTTCTTTGACCAAATTAATTTCCTTTATTGGATAGTAAAATCCTATGTTTTCTTTCCTGAATAATTACATGCCTATTTGTTATGTCATTACATTTTTTTATACATGCAGTGTGAGGTAGGGTTGGTAGAACACCTTGATGTTATAATAATGTTAAAGGAATGAAACTGTATATTTTACATGATTATGATTTAATGGACAAAAAAACAACAACATTAAACTGGAGAGGTTACTTCAGTCTACATGTTTAGTTGACCAAATTTCACGTTATACATTTTTAGACAATTACAAAAATAGCTTAATTCTTTTACAACCAAATACACAACCAAAACATTCTCACAAATTCAAGCTAATACTGTGATATATGACTTTCTAAAACACCATCTGTATTCAGACACTGTGCCATTTTCTGACTTCATTAAGCCTTAAACTAAAAGTGATAGAATCTGCAAAAGAAATAAACCCATTTGATAATGTTAAGTGACTGATAGCCATCAGCTTCCAGTGAAATACTGCTCAGAAGTGTGTGGTCTACAGTTAAAACCATTCTGCTTTCAATATAACTTCTCAGTCAACATACTTTTTTTTACGATTCTTAAATAAAGTTTGTATGTCAGCTATTCTATTTTAGCTTAATGATATACAACTCTCATTTACATATTTGTTTTATAGAAAATTTACTACAATGTTACTTCATAAATGGTGGTGCAGTATAGGTTTAATACTGTATGTAATGTACTGATCTTTCTTACAGAACCCTTCTAAAGTTAAAACATTAATCCCACTGATATGGAAATGGATTTGCGTGATGTCAGTTATTAACCCTCCCGTTGTCCTTGGGTCAAATTTGACCCCTTTAAAAAAAAAAAAGTCTACATCTGAAATATGGGTTTCTTTTTAACCAAATTACCCCCAAAAATGTATTGGATCCCATACAACGCTCTTTGCAAATACAATTGATCACTTTCATTCCTGTCAAAACTCATCTGTACGTTCCTCTGATCTAACTATTAGTCAAATAATTCATAATTTCTGCTTTTTTAACTCAAATATTAGGTATAATTCTATCTAAATGAGGGTTATTGACCATGAATTCCAAAAAGTACTGTAAAACTAGTGGTAGTAAGGTGGTGTTAGTAAAAGCTAAAAAAAAAAAAAACAATCTGAAAAAGGGACAAAAATGTCAAATATTTGTCAGTTTTTCACCTGGGAGGACAACACAAGGTTAAACTTTACACTTTCCAGGTGTTCTGTAAAAAAAAAAAGCTGTAATTTCAGAATTAAACAGGGACTACCACTGCATGGATATGTTGCCTACATCATGACAATTGGAACATAATGTAAGCCCACTGGTGGATATGCTTTATTTTAAAGAGGAATGACCAATACTGCGTGCTTCCTATCCTTGTACTTCACTGCCCTTTAACTTTATTTACCTAATTTGGAAAGCCAATTCCATATTCACTTTTTTACATTTCACATATCCATTTGTGCTCCTTTGATTAATTTGACGAGTTTCTATAAAATCATACTTACCAAAAAGTACTTCGAACTACGCTACTACTGATCCTGCTTGACATTTGCAAGTGTTGCAACATTGAAACATTATTAATTCCAATTCACAACACAAACATTGCAGTTTGTGTTGTTGTGAATTGGAATTAGTAATGTTTTGCAGAATGTATGTTGATGGTGACTAAAGATAATCAACCAATAAAACATTCTGATTGTTCAAATTCATTTCTAACAACGAAAAGGTTGTGAATGATTGCTAGTCAGTTGTGCCTCATGATTAACTTTCATATATTTTACTGAATGCTATTAATATTGTATCAAAAACAACTAATATCAATGTAGAATATACAGATGTCCACTAAGAAACTTCATTCATGTGTATGTGTTTCTGTCCATAACCAAATGACGATTCATTGTAATGTAATCAAATACATGTAGCCAATATTTAAACACAGTACATCAATAAACCCAAGTACAATTTCTTTTTTCCTATGTTCAACATTCCTTTAAACAATGATCCATGCGGAACTGTGGGCATGTGTGCATATGGATATGCAGAGTAGAGCTTTAAAACGTAAAGTATTTAAGCACCAAGAAATTATTCCATCTGAGAAAAATGTATTACAAAGACTAAAACACACCAATAAAAGTTATCTGATAGTAAAGACTAAAACCTTGTGATAATTGAAAGAAGCACACACACAAAATGCTAAATAACTGAAACTTATAAACCATTATCCTATGGTGTGCTGCTGAATAAAAATGAATTATGAAAAGACACTGGTTGTGTATACATTTGATTCAAATTTTATACTTGAGTCTGTTAGTCCTTCAGGCCAAATGCCTAATATTGATTTAAAAATATCAAACAAACAACACGTATTTAAGTCAGCAGCAAGAACTCACTGTTGTCCAGAGCAAACTAGCAACAGTAATTAAAATGTCTTCATCAGTGATTAAATGGTAACGATCAGTCAAAATGCCTCAGTTACACTGAAAATATACTAAGAAAAATAATTTGATAGGTAATCATTTGTAAGGGCAACTGAAACTCTGGGTTATTACAAATACTGTAAAGGGTTTCTTAAAATCTGTGAATGGTGAATGGTTTCTGTACTATGTAAAAGCGCATTGAGTAGTCGTTGAGACTAGAAAACGCTATATAAGAACAGTCCATTTACATTTACAAATCTGGCAAAGTGTCGCTATCTATATATTCCACAAACATGGCAATGCACAGGAATGCAAAATGTAACTGGACAAAAATAGGTAAGAATATAACAAAAGAAAAAAACAACACACAAGTCACCACTGCAACAAGTGTTAATTAAAAGGTAGACTTTTCTGAGTGGCTTGTACAAATGTAAAGACTATTACAGACTGCTCATTGCAAATGAAAATGAATCTAATGTTGTTTGAGGTTCCAATGAGGGACCACGAGTCATACAAGCTGTCAGGATGCTTAACAACACAGAGCATTAAGATCATGCATTGAATTAGAGAAAATCTTTATCAAAGAGCCATACCAGAGATCACCACAACTACACTTCAATGTATTGACGCAGAAAAACCTTCCTTATGTGCCGGTGACGTCAATGACTCCAATATAACTTTGACTGGTTATCAAGCTATGGCGCAACATGATCAGCCACAGGTGTCCTTTTCATCTCAGGTGAATGTGGAAATGCAGGTTTCTCTGTCGCCCCCTCCTGGAGAGTTTCCATAAAAGAGGATCTGAGTGTTCGGTATGACACTGAGGCATTACATGGCTCGCTCTGCTTCATAAAGGCCCATCTGCCCGTGCTCTCTGCCTGTCTATGTGTCCTTTCTTCACCAGGCCCCTGCACCCCTTCAGGGCTGAGAGAGACGCTTGCGTTTGAGCTTCTGTCTCGCCATTTCCTCCTTTTAGAAAACAGAGAAAGGAGAAGAGAGTACTGACCCACATTCCTCCATCTGCCACTCCCAAAGAGATCTGTCCATCCAAGCATCCGTGAGACTGGGTGAGTGCACACACTGTTATATCCATACAGCGTTCATGATTACAATCAGGCAGCAAGTCAGGCTTTGTTTAGTAAGGCTGCTAGACTGTCGAGGCACTCCAACACTGTCACCTGGACTATCCTTTAAAGTAGGAATCCAACTGCCAGTTCAGTTTCTTCTCTTAAAAACCATAGCTGCAATCTCAACAACACTGGATCTCTAGAGTTTCAAAAAAGTTTTCATAATACTGCATACTCAAAGACTTCCTTGTTAAAAAAAATCTCAATATATTATATAAAATGTTTTATGAAAGAAAGGAAAAAAAGAATGTGGGTTGTTGTAGTATACAATTGCAAAATATACCATATCAATATGTACAGATTCCATGCTGCTGGTTAGTCATCACTGCAAAAGAAGAGTAGTGGGGATTGATAAGTAACATATCAAATTAAATTTTATCATAAATAATTATTCATCTCATATACTCATGCTTTACATTTACAAGCTCTCACATTATAATATACTTACAAAATGCCACTGTATCAAATCGGAGTCATAATAATAATAATAATAATAATAAGAGTAATAATGTATGCTTTGGATGCACGTGGTTAGTTAACAATATGCCTCTACACTCACCTTATGCCAGCAGCCTGGTATGGGCAGCCCATCATGTCCCTGCAGAGAGAGAGAGCCGCAATGTTAACACACCTCACACAGTCCAACTGTAATAATGTCTAAGGTGTGCACTCCCTATCAGCAAACTGATGTTATAAAATGAAACAACAGTCAGGGCTGAGCTATAAAGACATAACAATTTCAAAGAGACATTTTTTTCTCTGTAATTTTATATAAAGTTTTCTAAATGAGAAATCTTCTCATTACTCTCTAACACATTGAAGATGAGTACATTCTCATTCCTCTTTATTTAAAGTAGTAGTTTACATTTTGGGGAGCATTTGGGGAAATACACTTATTTAAATTTAGATTTAAGATTGATACCATTCTCGTATCGGTCTGTTTAAATCAGGCTACAACCAGCAGCTGGTTAGCTTAGCTTGGCATAAAGACTGGAAACAGGGGAAAACAGCTAGCTTGACTCATAAATAATATCTAATATGTTTAATCCTACAAAAAATAAACTGTAAAAATGGATACAAACCTGATATTATGTGTTAGTTAGTGATTAGAGGTGCTGGTAGACAGACTTTATTTAACCTTGGGACAGAGCCAGGCTACCTGTTTACCTCTGTTGCAAGTCTTTATGCTAAGCTAAGCTAAGCTAACCGGCTGCAGGCTTATATTTAACAGACAGATATGAGAGTGGTATCGATGCTCTTATTTAAATCTCAACACCAGTTAGTGAATAAGTAAATATAAAAAATAAAAATCTGTTCCTTCATGGTAGTCATCAATTGTTCTCTATGTATGTGTCTATTTTCTGTATACTCATATTTGTGGGAATACATCTACATTTTATAGTTTTTTTGCTGGTTAGAATTTTATATTTTTGTAACCTGGCATCTTCTGTCTCATAGGCATAGAGATAGTCTTTTCCCATAGACAGTTTTTGTTGACACTTTTTTCTTTTACTGTACTTTTAATCTGAATGTCTCTCTTTACAGTGACAACTACACTGGAACTACATAAAGTATGGGTTAGTGACTAAGAGCACATGTATAACAGAGGTTGAAAGATGAAAAACACATGAAACAAAGTGTTTGAATAGAAAATAACAACGGTAGATAGCATAAATAGTGATGCTTGGAGGAAGGAAGCAGAGATACTGTACCACAGGACAGGGGGCCTCAGGGCCGGAAGGAGAAAGAGGACGAGGGGGAGAGGAAGAAAGCCCTGCCTCCTCAAACACACCTTTAGTCTCATCACAACCCTGTCAGCAAGAGCCAGTTACACATTAACAGCATTGAGAAGAAAACTCAGAGAAACAGAAAATGACAGAAGTGCTGAGAGAAGAAAGCAGAGAAATACTGTATAGTGCAGTATTACAGTTTGTGTGTGTGTGTGTGTGTGTGTGTGTGTGTGTGTGTGTGTGTGTGTGTGTGTGTGTAGGTGACATACCACAGGACAAGGCTGGTCCAGGCCTGGAGGACCCTGCTCTCCCTTCTGGCCCTTTAGACCTCTCTTTCCCACTGTTCCCCTGTCACCCTAGACATGAGTAAGACAGACAAAAGCGTTAAGAAAAACAAATGAATGAATGAATGAATCGGTTGTATTTGAATGACGACAAATAGTTATGTACTAACCTTGTCTCCTCTTTCCCCTCGGTCACCTTTCTCTCCCATCAGACCTGGAAAACCCTGAACATGAAGCACAATCGGGTCAGAAGGCAGACTATCACTGGACAAAGGCTAAAGTTCAATTCAATTGAAACTGTCAAGATCACGATCCAAGTGAAAAACTCACATCTAGTCCTGGCTCCCCTGTTCTGCCCTGCAAACACACATTATCATATGTAGGTTTTATTTTAGGACAATAAAAAATTGTAAACACATTTATGGAGGTGAATTGGTGCTTACCTTTTCTCCCTTTGCACCTGGAAGACCCACTAACCCTGCAGCTCCAGTTGGGCCCTGGAGGCCGTCTAATCCCTGCAATTAAAGTACATGATCATCACTGTATGTTCAAGGCAAGGCAGCTTTATTTGTATAACACATTTCAGCAACAGGGAAATTCAAAGTGCTTTATACAAAACATTAAAGAGCAGTTGAAAACAATACAAAAAAAGAAACAGATAAAACATGAGATGTTATGACGTTAGTTTGGGACAATGTATGAGCCTTTGGTCTATAAACATGACCCACAGCAATCCCTGCCGTTCCCAGAAATGCCAGTCCCACCGGTCTTACTTATGTTCAGGTATATCATGATTTATTACAATAATAATAGGTCACTTACTCTGGGTCCAGGAGCACCAAAGTCCCCCTTCTCTCCCTTCATCCCAAATCCAGGCTCACCCTGCATCGAAAGACAGGAACACTGAGTACCAAACAACATGCCATAGCCCCCACCACATAACACATGCATGGTCTTGCCATCTTACCTTCGGACCAGGCATACCATGCAGCCCCTGAAAAATATTGTGCATTGTGAGTGTGACAGCTACTGTACAAGTGCAAACAACAAACTTGTCTTGAATAGTTTTGGATTTAGATAGTGATGATAACTACTCACCATGGATCCAGGGGGGCCGGGTGGTCCGGGTGGGCCTGGCTGGGAAATCATCTGAACCTAAGCACCATTGAAATTAGAAAAGTAAGAAATAACAAATGTATTCAAAATTCAATACACATTCGATACAAATATATGAGTGAATATGAATGAATGTTGCATGTTTGTGTTCCACTAACCAGGTTGTCTTCCATTCTGCAGTTGCCTTTCTCTCCTTTGTGTCCGTCCATACCCTGACCGACAAAGAGCAAGATGAAATTCCAGCTGTTTATGTAATTTTCACTGTTTGTAAATACAAGAAACATGTTTACTGTCACTACTTACAGAAGGCCCAGAGAGCCCCATCTCTCCCTTCTCTCCTCTCTCACCAGGTGGTCCTGTCTCACCCATGGCACCCTTAGGTCCCTGGAGGCAAAGAATCAAGAACAGATGTCGTTTTCAGTTCCATAGGAAAGCATAAACAATATACGGCATTTAATCAGCCTGTGTGTTATTGTCACAATCATACCTTCTCCCCATCAACTCCTGCTGGCCCAGGTAAACCAAGCTCACCCTGGGAGACGATAAAGGGAGGAAAGTTTCAATCGGTGGCTCAGGTTTTAACACAAAATCTAATTTGACTTTTATTAAACCCCCATAACTAGCTGGTGGCTGCACTGGTAGGACGAGAGAGTCCATTACCTTTTCCCCTGAAGGGCCTGGGGGTCCAGGTGGTCCAGGTGGGCCCTACAGAAAGACAGAAATCAAAAGAGGGTTATATATGCCCTGATCAACCTTCTGATGAGTCTAATCTGTCACTGAATTACAATGTATTCATCCTGAACCTGCAATAATGTTGTGGCCACTTGGGGGCAGGCGAAACAAGCTGTATTCAACATCACCACCTTTTAAGTTGCTATGGCAACCTTGTTTGTGGAATTATTTGCACATCCAGCAGATACGGAGCAGCATTAGCATTTGTTTGGAGTAGTGTTTGTGTCCTAATTAGGGATGGGTTAAAATGATTCTCCAATTCAAATTTTTTGTTTGAGTGATCTGATATCGATGAATAAAATCCAGAAATTGATCTTTTAATGTTTGCCTTTTCACCTTGGATGTATAACTAAAAAGTACTTTTTGGGGGTTCAATTCCTAATGCAAACATTAACCTGGTGCATTATTAAAAAATATTTGAGGGTTGCTTCTTGCTTGTACAATTTACAGCACGAGTTCTCTGATAATCTCTTTTATATCCAAGCAAATTGTGCTGTATTGTAACTGAAATTTCCCTAACCTAACTGAAATTTCCCTAACCTAACTGAAATTTCCCTAACCTAACTGAAATTTCCCTAACCTAACTGAAATTGAATAAAAAATGTAATCGGAATCAAATTGATTCGGGTGATTCATACAGTGGGTTTTTCAGAGCTTTGGCCAAAAACGTTGCTGATGGAAGCTGTGAGAGTGAGCAGTAACAGCAAAGTTAAAAAGCAAAAACAAAGACCTGAAACTTGCTAACTTGCTTGGAAACTGCAGAGATGAGTCTCTGTGGGTTTGTCCCTATGGATAAACCCGTTCACAAACAAGTAGTCATGCGATCCATTAACAAACTGATTATACCCGCTTTTATTAACTCATTTTCAGACAGTCACATGTAGTATATATATATATATATATATATATATATATATATATATATATATATATATATATATATATATATATATATATATATATTATATACACACACACACACACACACACACACAAACACACACACACACACACACACACACACACACACACGGCTGTTTACTCAGTTCATTACAATGGTGAAAAAAACTCACAGAACTCCATCATAAGGCTTGAACATGGGCCAACACAGAATAATACAACCAGGCGGATGGATTTCACAATGCAAGCCTGACAGTAAACAAAGCTGATGACTGCTTTTGTTCACTGTGTTCACTGATCCCAACCAACTTGAAGCAATTTTATCTCATAAAGATTGTGCTGAATGTGGTCTGTGGTCCACAACAACCTGGCATCATTTTCCCTTCTGTTGATTGTTTTGATGCAGGATGAGACTGACTTAAAGTAACGCTAATGATAGATCACCCTCCTTAATCTCTACGTTCACAATGTTACACTTGCAACTTCTCCCTCTCAAGTCCTCGGGCCATCTTGAAGCCATAAAAAAAGGAACCCATGTTGCCTCTCAGAGGTGTAGCTACATGCCGATTCTCTCTCTTCCAATTCCTAACTTTTTGTTTGTCTTCTGTTTACGCCATGGAAACCAGTAGATGTTTACAAAACTGTTTGACTTGAGATATTCCATCATTGGAAAGTGAAGGCTAATCATGCAAAAAATTATACAAAAAGCTATAAAATAAATGGCAGTAACAAGCTACCAATTTCAGCGTGGTTTTAAACCAAATTCATCATCAACGAAAATGTCACCACAAATGAAACCAATACGGCTTTTCACACAAACAACAGAATAAATCATAACAAAAGCTGGGTGGCCAATGAGAACTCTAGCTGAGACGTTGCGTGTGATTTGGTGCCAAATGATCCACATTGGCACAAGGCTTCTGATAAGATCTCAGGTTCATGTTTTCACCGACTCCTTTGTATCTATCTCACGCTGCTGTCTACAGCATTGCATGCTGGAGCCCATTTCAGACCTGGTTCATAGTGGGTTTTAATCAAATACACACTCCACTACAGAGATAGTCATCTGTTATTAGCATATAGCACGGTACATGGTAGAATCAAAGGGTCTTGTGTTTGAGAGGGATGTGAAACTGAGACTTTGGTGACTATGAGGGGTCCCCCTCCCATTCTTTCTAATGCATTCCCCTTGTGCACTCAGTTATGAGGAACACTATGCATATATTAAAAAAACACCATGCTGCCCTATAGCAAGTTACAAGTTACGTATCTGTGGAGGCACGTTGAATACATAGCATGAAAACAGACTTGTAACACAACAATGTAACAACAGCTGTTGATTTTTTTGCATGATTAAGCGTGCTTCTTTGTAGGCTACATGTTATGTGATAGAAGAGCACAGCTGTACTATATTTGCTGGGGCTGTGTATTTAGTTCCAATGAATACACAAGAGAGTCTGGTAGACTAGTAAACCAGGGACATTCAGTAATATTCTTTAGATGTGGCCTCTAGAGGGACATCCAATACATCTGAAATATGGAGTTCTGGGTGGAGGGCATCAACTCAAACATATCGATTCGCTGGCCGAAGCAGGAGGGATAAGCTACTGGTACACACGGGGAGTGTGCTTACTCAAGTCTGTGTATGCATATGGATTATTATAGGTGTTAGTTACTGATCACACCATCAAATCCATGCAGAAACAGCAAATTACCGAAACACTGATGGTGTTGATGGCCTGTCGAGAAGAAATGGCGACATGTTCAGTTTTGTGGGTTTAGAAAAGATTTTCTTACCACACGACAATTTCTGGTCTTGTTTAAGTATTTTGTCTGATGCCCAATTTGAGATGCAGTAATAAGTGTCCAATGAAATATATGATCCAACCATAAATGCCATAAAGTGCCAACCATAAAGCGTCTCATTGACACTTAAATGTCACTCACCTGGAAAGCATCTAGAAGCTTCCCATTAAAGTCAATGATGTCTGAAGAGCCCATAGCTCCTTTTTCACCAGGATTACCCTGAGGCAAAAACAAAAACGAGTGAGTGAGCCTAAATAAACAACTGAAGATAATCACAATGCAAAGTGCTTAAAACAGAATGATTTCAGAGGGTTCATACACATACCATGGATCCCTGTGGTCCTTGCTCTCCTATTTCCCCTTTGTCTCCCTGTTTCATCACATATATAACACATTATGGCAAATCTCTGTCAGACAATGGATATATTACCATATAACATCTTTTTTATAGTGTAGAAATAATGTTATAGCTAAGAAAAGTACTAACTATTGATGTGTGTATTGTTTGAATACCATTTCATATCGGTCTTTTACCTTTAAACCTGGGAGTCCATCCATGCCTCTCTCTCCTTTTTCTCCCATGCCTGACTCGCCCTGTTTTCACACACAGAAAACATTCAAGGTCACTGCATGAAAAGACAGACACATTAAAATACTCAGTATACAAGCTATCTGACGAATAATGCTCATCTGTACCTTCGGTCCTGTGGGACCCTGTGGTCCTGGATAGCCAGGTTCGCCATCTTCTCCCTGTCGGTTCACAAAAGTCAATTAATGTCAAAAGCACACATTTTGGTTACACAACATTTCTGTAGCAAACAGCAGAATCTAACAAGAAGTAAAGCAATTAAGTTGAGTCAAGGTCAGTAATTTATTATTGATCGTACCGGCTTCCCAGGCAATCCTTGTGGCCCCTGAGGCACAAATATAGTTGGTTATCATAATTATCCAGAGAAACACAAATCTTGAGAGCAGACTAATAATATTAATTCATGAACAATAAACATATGGACTGTAAATGCTAGCTTGAACTGGATTTGAACTACACTCACCTCAGTGCCATCACGACCTGGAAAACCCTGAAGAGGACAGAGGAGAAATTTCAGGTCTTGACTTCAGGTAGATTTTCATCAAAGATTCAAACCACTTTATGCCACTAGATGTCAGTGTTTAACAAGGCATGGCCTGTCCATAGACTTGAGTTTAGCAAGCACTTATTATGGGCCGCAGTACATACAGACTGGTAACAAAGAAAAAACAAGATTCAGATGCTATGGCTGTCCCAGTCACCAGATCTCAATCCCAATTAACACTTATGGGAGATTTTGGGTTAAGATGTATTTTACACAGCACCCTCCACCACCATCTTCAAAACCCCAATGAGAATGCCAACAACAACAGCAGCCACTTACGTTGAGTCAGGTTAAGCCACTTCCTGTTTGTTTTTCCTTTAATGTGACACCCATGTTTATTCAAAAAGCCTTTCTTGCTATTGATGACTGGAGCCCTGGCTAGGACTCCACCACAACATAAACACTGAGAGAGTGTTCCATGTCCACTTTCTAATAATATCCATTATTGATTTGACTTATTTAGGTAAGGAGACCTATCAGGGCTGTTTGTGAGGGCCAGGTGGACGTATGCTTGGAGCAACATCTGCTATGAAATCATCCATGGCCGGAGACAGCTAAGTAGGATCTTGTGCAAGAGCCCTCTCTCTCTCTTTCTCTCAACACACACACATCTCTCACACACACACACACACACATCTCTCACACACACACACACACACACACACACACACACACACACACACACACACACACACACACATAATGTGCAACATCTACTTAAATGTGTCCCAGCTGGTTTTCGAACTCTTGCTTTCTGTCTGCACATATAAACTGTCTACTACTGTGGTCCTCATCCTAAATTGCTCCAGCAGCTTTTTAATCTGTTTTCTCACCCCTCTTACCTCCTCCTCTATTGATCTTTCCTCAACAGCAGCGGGAAACAAATTGCGGTTGCAAATTGTTTTTTAGCACTTTTATCCTTAGCGCAAAAAAGGATGGGTGAACACCAGTTCAGATGTCTGATACATTTACAATTTTATATACAGTATACATTTACAATTTATATATAGATATATATTTATATATATATATACACAGTATACATTTACAATTTATATATATATATATATATAAATTGTAGATGACAAACTATTGTTGTTTGTTTGAGCTGTCATTCCTTTACTTTCCACTTTACAGATACACAGAGTTCAAGGACTCACTTTCTCCTACTCAGCCCATTTAGACATCTGCCCACAACATGGAGCGGCTCCTAGCGCCACTCTGCTTTGTTTTGCTGTTTTTTGCTGTTTTGGGTTTTGCAACGCCTTTAATCAGCTTGGAGAATACATGAAATTGACTGGGTTACAGGACGGGGCCCCTCTCTTAGACCCGTCTGCTTTCAGTCCTTTTCATGACTATGCTGGCTTTCTCTTTTGTCGGTTCTGTGTAAGCTCTTAACTGACCCACATTAAATCTAAAACATTTTTCACTTGAATCCTTTTGCGGTTCTGTGCCAATTGAGGGTAAGAGAGCATTCACTCCTTCTCTTGGTTAAACAACAATAACCTTCATAGCCTCTTTCTCTCTTCCATCCTACAACCACAGCTTTTAGCTGCCGCTGCATATGAACTAAACTCTGGTAAGCAGAAAGTTCATTTTTGAGAAACATGCCTCAGGCGATGAGCACAACTATTGTTTGGTGAAGCCAGCAAACTGCCCATGAACTCGCCACAGTGCCATATCTGTTTCAGGGGTGCACGGCGATACAGCAGTGGTAAGAGGGTGGGAGAATGGGGGGCGTGATGAAGAACTTTGTGGCTGCTGTCTTACACAAAACAGATGAGGCTAGGAGTAGAGTTGCTATTCTGGGAGCTTTTAGGTAAGCCACAGCTCACTGGCAAACTTGGAAGAATGAGAATATGGGTCAATTGCCATTGACTGCATAGACCCTTTCCCCATTTATACATTTGCACACTTTGCAATCTGTCACACTCTGTGGTTGAACCCTACCAGGTTAACCAGATTGCAGCCTGTGATGACTAAGGTGTTTTACGTGAGTGCATTCTTTGAGGTGTACCCTTAGTTAAAGGGTGAGGAAAAGGGGCAGAATGATGGAGGACAAGAAAACCAGCAACTAAGTGGAGTGTGTGTATGGGTGCACGTCTTTGTGTAGTAGGGGTACATTTGGCACTTGCAAATGCAAGAACAGAAGTTCTTACCGACTCGCCAGCAGGGCCACGGGGCCCGTCCTTGCCTGTGTTCCCAGGGGGGCCTCTGGGACCGGGGGGACCTGGAGGACCCGGAGGACCAGCGGGTCCACCCTCACCTTGGTCACCCTGATAAAAACAACAACAAATGAAATAGAAGAATTACGGAAAGAAATACAATATAAAATATGTTTTTATAGCCAAAAAATTATTTTTTTAACAGTTCTTAGTCTTGAATTGCCTTTAGTCTTAGAAACCATTACCATCCTGCAATAGATGGAGAAAAATCCTGTTTCTTGTCTGCATTTCCTAAACCAATAAGAATTGTCAAGGGGTGGGCCTAAACTTCTGATCAACAAAATTCACTTTGAGAAATAAGAAATATTCAAAACGTATGTGTGTGCATTCCAATGAGTGACTCCTTTCACTCACAAGTAGCCATCTGATTCATTGTCAATATAAAACATTGATTACAGCCTTTGAATGTCTTTATTCCAATCCACAGAAGGCCTTTTTGCATAATTCAAAAATTCAAATTAAACCTTTCCACCATTAACATGTAGCTTATTAGCTTAATTTGCTAGTCATCCCTGCTCATATAATAGATGGAGACTTAAGAAGTGACAACAAAGGGAGACTGGAGGGGAGAGTGGAGTTGGCCAATAGCAGCTGCCCTCATGCGGTGAGTCAGAGTGATATTTAGTTACAAAGTAAAACAACCCCATGTTAACAAATGCATTCTGACACGAAAAATTAATTGAGAACATCATCTGTTAAATGAGAAGTTTCTTTTTTGTTTAATCTTCAGAAGGACTGTCACCTCCTATTAAAGGATCTACTGGATTTACATCTAACAGGGGACATGTCTCTTCCTGATGACTTTCTCATGCTTATGCCAAACAGAAAGCATTAACGCCCTAAAAGTCTTGCTCACCACTAAGGGGATGTAAGCGGCAGTGCAGTCTTTATAGTAACATGGTGCACTGCACCCTCTCGGCTCTACAGTCATGCGCTGCATTAGGGTACGCTTTGTTGCAGCAAAAAAAAAACATGGTACAGCTAGTCCTTTCATGAAAATGATTTTACCAAGACCTTCAAATAGAAGACTGAATCCTTATTTCCTTGCGCATAATTATTATTGAGCTCAGACTGGAAATAAACTGTCACCAACAAAGCTCTTCTATTCACCATGTAATGAACCACACACATTTCTTGAGGCTCTCTGAAATATGTGCGGTTCATCTTCCAAGATGTTTTCTTACATTTTTGGATGCTTTAGAACTTTTATATGAACAATTTCACATAATTCATGTTAATACAACTAAAAAAGCTGGCACACAAACTATGAAAAAAATCAGCAAATATGAGATCAATAAAATGCAACATGAGTGAGAAAGGTGAAACATTTGAAAGAATGAAGATTCATGGCTCTCCAGAACATGCATAAGAAAGGTTGGTTGAAGTGTTAAAAGTGCACACATGCCTTAGTTGTGGTCTACCTTCAGAAAGCGTCTCTGAAAGCTACTGGACTGCTCTCCAGAGAGAAAGCCATGGTCGTATCTGGGGAAGACCATCTGGGATGCAAGAGGTAAAGCAGTGACAAAAAGTAGGAAGACAGCCAAAACAGAGAGGAAAAAAAGAGGAGAGGACATGGAGCATTTTCAAAGACAAAAAGAGGGAATAGAGAAAGAGACATAAATGAGTGAAAAATTCAGAAATCCATAGTTAATTAAGACAAGACAAGAGCAGAGAAGAGTCAAACCAAGAGAGGAATAACTGCTTTGGGAAAAATAGACGAGAGTTCAGCTGCCTCTGAAGCTGTAAGAAAGCTTAAGAAGAGGGTTGTGCTCCTCTATCTGCATGGAGAGGGACAGATCAGCAGCCTGACAGGAGAGCAAAGACTGCTGGGAGGACATAGGAACAACTTGCTCAGAGAAACAAACCTTGACGGTGAGAATCTGATTACTGTGCAGACCTGCATATGTGCTGTAGTTAGGAGGACCCTTAAGAGAGGAAGTGACAAAGGGAAAGGTGAGCAACTTACTGTAGAAAACCAGGTGGATGAAAAGAGCTCAGGATTTAAACAGCCTCTTGGCAAGTTGTACATTTGCCAATGAACAAAAATACATCATCTGCAAAGATATGTTTAATTAAAAGTGAGAAATCAAAACCAAGTAACTGTATCCTAGGTCTCTCACTCAAACATGAATTTAATTGTGTGTGTGTGTTCCATTTAACGTCTTCCCATCCTTCCCTTTGCGACCAAACCAAACATAGGTGGCTTGGCTCTTTCCAGCCGACAGACAGTAACTGTGATGATTGTCTGTCAAGCTGAAACGAGCAGAGTTTGTCTGCCGCCACAGAGCTCGGAGCACTGTGCTGTCTCTTTGGTTGAGCTCCCTCCAAAAACACATGGAAGGAAGGATGGAGAAAATATCTAAGAGAGAAGGGAGAAAAGAACAGCGGGGGGATAGCAGGGAGAGAAATAAGGGCAGATGCTAGGCTGCTCATTTGGTTTCCTTTAACAAGCAGCGGCAAGCGCTGGATATTTGAGGTTTATCCGACACCGCAGATCCCCTCCTCCTCTCTTTGCATATGCACTCCTCTCTCCCCACTGTCACATTCACACCGTTCCCACCATGGAGACCAAATACACATATGCTCCTTAAACATCTAATAAGAGAATAGGTTGTTTTACAGGTTAGGTTGTTTACTTCCCCTTTACCTCATTCTTATAAAACCAAGGTTGATACTAAGCCATTCAACCTTGGAGCCCCGTCTGGGGAGGAAAGGGTAAGCTTTGCCTCGGGATGAAACTCCTAGTGTGTCTTTCAACAGACAAACCTATACATTCATTGACAATGTCATATATGGATGTACCCTGTCTGTGAAAAAAATGGCTACTATCTTTATGCCTATCAATAATGGTTGTTTTGGAGAAAAATGCAACACTACACATGTCCTTTTGTCACTTGTTCCGGTGGTTCTGACCTCTGATCAGGCTTTTACACCACTGTTATCCTGTGTTTATAATCTGTTCTGGGACCAGATTCAGCCTGTCAAATGTACTGACAATGATGGATTGACAGGACGTCACAGGTTGACAGAGATTCATGGCCACTTCCTGTTTTCTCTCATGGCAAGGTGATGACAGAGCTTATGTATTCCAACTGCACCACCCTTTATCTGCTTAACCTCGGTGAGGTTTGATTCATAACTGTTAAGAAAATCCAGTTTTAAACGTTCAGAGATCAACAGTTTTTCATTTGCTAACCTATCTAGCTATATCTATGAAATCGTACCCCGGTGCCAAACCTCATTCACAAATACAGTAGTTTTAGGAGCTGCAGGGTATGTTTTGAACAAAGCCTGTGTCTTTAAGCGATATTCTTGAGGTTTTTTGGTTTCAGAAGTCTCATCCAAATGCAATATTTACCATTTGGAAGAACTATGTCATGCAGAATGCCAAACAGTTTCACTCTTGCATAAACTATTACCTCAAAATCTGAAGGAATAAGCTAGGAAATCAAATGGTGTACGCCTTGATGGGAATCAGGAATTCCTGCAATGTTTCTGATCCGCATCATTAATATTGTTCCACTTGGCAGCCTTGTCAAATTTACACTCCATTTGTGCTCTGCTATAAAACAATAGCCATCCAGTCTCATTCCAATACTCATATAACACATTGTTATTGTCAGGCTCCAACTCTTTAGATTTATGACTACACATCTATTTCTAGTAATCATTCTAAACCTCAGTTGTTGGATATTTTCTAAAAAATGTTAGTAATAATAAAGACAACCAGCAAGTGGATACAAAAGCACTTTTAAGAGGAAGATTTGTAGTTTTTATAAATATTTTATGTTTGAGTATTTTGGAAGTTTAAGTGGCTCACAGTCAGAGTTATGGGCCTCATAAGGCAGGTCACTGCCAATATGGAAATGACTGGCTGCAGTTTTTGTCTGGTATAGGTTTTTATATGGTTGTAGCTTTTTTGAAACTTGAAAAAAACTGTTTTGCTGGGCTTTAGCTGTCAGCTAAAATATTCATAAGCTTTTGCTATCCACGTGACTTATCTCAATTTGATGAATTATCTAAACATATATAAATATCTCTGTCTTTGGACCAAGTTAAGTATAAAAAAACAACAACCAAGGACCACGGATGTAGGATTTTGTAGAATTTGTAGCACAAGTTGTCCAAATGTCCAAAAAGTCCAAAAAAGCAAAGTTATTCAATTAGAATAATTAGAAAAAAGCAAATATACACACGCCAGGAAGTGGCAACTTTTGAACTTTTGTCATGTTCGCTTGAAAAATTAGGTGAACAATTGTTGAAGATCAATTCATGATAAATTGACTAATCATTACAGTTCTATGTTATGTTTCTACAGTTGACCTTCTTACAGGTGAAATTAAAAAAGTTGAACCCTAAACAATGCATCAATTACCCCAGTAGCTCTTTTTCTTTGCATGAGAGGAAGTGTAGCCTTGACCTGATATTAAATTCTAAACATTATATATTGTTATATTATTATTTATTATAAGTTAGAAAAATTAGATTCAAATACGTTGCAGGAGGATTCATAGGATACAGGATTTCTTCAAAGAATCCAAGCTGCTTACCATGTAAGGCACTGGGGGCTTATTTTCAAACCACAGTAAATGAAACAAGAGATAATTACATAGATCTCATGGTGGGTGAATGAAAAAACAACACTGACAACACGGACCAGATGCAGACCAAGGTTATTCCGTAATATTAAAAAAGAAAATCCAGTTTGGTTGAGACTATATGGCAGATTTGGAGCTGTGCCCCAACCATAAGGTTTTGATGATGACATTTAAGTATTTCCATCGTTCTTTAATATCATTATTTCTCATCTCTGGCTTTGGAGATGTGGGCGACTCAAACCTCATCACAAGAGCCGGAATATGTTGTTGGAGTAGTTGCTGGAGGCTGTGCAGGGTAAACACACGTTTCTTATGAATCATAAAAGCTTTGAATGTTGAATGTTATGTGGGTAGAACAATGTCACAAAAAGTTTTTTCACATTTATATGTTTGCATACACACATTGTCCTCCCCAGCATGATAACAAGTAAATGATGAGTAGTTTTTCAATTTCAGACTCTTCTTATCTTGGACTTTGATTTCCAACTTGTGATGGTCAGTTACTCTGTCTGTTCTGGGTTTGAATCTCAGCCCTCCCCTGTGTCGACGTTAGACATTACGTAAATCCTTGTTAAAGATAAATAATTAGATATGACATTGTTGGGTTCTTTCAACAAAAAGGTAAAGGGAAACTGCAAAGATAGATTTTTTTTTAAAGGTCTCAATTGATGCTCAATTATTTTCTTTTTATCAAATTTACTTCTTGAAATGACTGAATGGAAAGCGCTATTTCCCTTGACCTTAAAAGATAGTGAAAATTTAAAAAGAAAATGAGACTGGCAGAGACAGAAATAGACAAGGAAGACAAAAACTGGAAGGAAGAATTAAATGGAAGATCTGCTGAGGAACAAAACAATCAAAAGAAAGGTCTTTTCAGCCAAGTCAGCTATAGTGACAAAATGCACATAAAACAGTCAAAAACATATTGTTTTACCTTCTCAGGCAAAGATAAATAACATGACTTACCCTTGGCCCAACGTCTCCTTGGTCACCCTAGGACAAAAAAACGGGAAAATAACAATTGTCAGCAGTTATTACCACTGTATATGCACACAAGATGAGGAATGTAACATCATACTGCTACTGTAGAGCAGCTGTGACAGACAGCTAATGCTTATTTATGGGAAGGAAGCGACTCAAAGGTCACCTGACCCCAAACCAGCTCAGGAAGTCGACATTTACTGCATAAATCATTTGCTAGGTAGGCCACAGTTGGAATCATCTGACGGGACGTGAAGGAAGTAGAAGTGGGAGTGCACGTGCTGGGGATTTTTGGTTCTCTGATGAGGATTTGGAGTTCATGTTCTCATCACAGAGCTACCAGCAAGACTAGAATGAAGGGAGCCAATTTTCCAAACTCAACCATCATCCGTCATTTGCAATCCCCACTCATCAGACTGAATCCTGAATTCTTGTGGTTGCGCTTTTGTGGACAATTTTCTGTCGAGTGCAAAAAAGTAAGTACACAAAGTTACCCATTGGTGTGTACTGACCACATGCATAGGCCTCCTCTGCCAGCTCTTGCAGCTCTTATAGCCGCTTACATCTCAGGCTACGCAGAGGCTCACAGAGCGGGAAAACATCTGGCTATCATCAAAGCCCTGTGGACGGCCTGTAAATCTGTTTAGTGCCTTGACATGAGAATGTGCGGAGACATACGAGCTCCTACATTACTACATGTTTTCTATGGCTCGTTTGATGGCTGCGCAGTGAAAACGTGAATGTGGGAGGGCAATGCAAAGAACACCTGTCAAGTTGTGTGTAAGTGTGTGCGCCTGTATTTGAGTCTTTCTGTCCAAATGTATATTAATGCAAGAAATACATCCACACATTGACTTGTCTGGCAAGTTTGTAGAAATCCATTTTGAAGCATACCTTTTCTCCCTTGGGTCCGGCTGGTCCCTGTAGAAGGGATTAGATAATTGGAGACAGTTGGTCAATATAAATCAGTTATCATATGAGAAACATATTGTATTATCATTGCACTGTACATACTGAACTGGCTGCTAGCCTGGATCACTCAATCACAAGGTAAGGCAAGGCAGTACCACAGTACCACTTAATGCAGCTGTGCCATCGAGACTGCTCAATCACAAATCCTATCTGTCTGAGCTTATTTCAGAAGAGGACCACATGAGTTTGGAGTGACCTCTTTGTGAGATTATAATGGTTATGATGAGAGATAAAATTGAAAAGACAACATGTTTCTTTGTTCTGTCTTCCTCTCAGAGGGGAAGAGCTTTTAGATGTGGAATGCTAGAAATGCTAACTAAAAACACAGGGTTTAACAACAGGCCAGATTTGTAGTATGTGAGACACACAGCGACACAGTTTGTTGGCAGGTTGACATTATTGTCTCACGACCAGGCCCACAGATAACCTTATCCCTGCCCCCTCCATCCGTGTGTCTGCCTGTCTCAGTGGCACAAGGATGCCACATACTGACAGAGAGGACAACATGGAAACCTGCCACCAACTGTCTCTGATCTCGGCCACTGTCTCTCTAAAAATGCACAGTAAGCAGGTCTTACCTCGTACAGCCCAGCCTGTCTCTGTTCTCTAAACAGTGTATTCTTTTCACCAATCTCATACTGTATTTCACACACTCCTTCCGTCATTCAGCTTTTATTCAGTCTCTATAACTCTGCTATCTGAATCTCTGATTTGTTCCTCCTTTCTTCACGTCTTCTCTGTCAGACATTTTGTCAGGACTGGAGCTCTAATTGTGTTGAGGAGTACGGAGCTGAAGTAGGGGATCTGCTGACTGGCCACATGGTGACAGGCATTAGCTTATCACCTGCTCTGCTTGAAACATGTATTAAATAATGCGTTATGCATTTAGAATATTTCTATTTTAATTTGAGGTGCATCCATAAGTCTTGAGTCTAACTTGAGTCTTGTGTTTGGAAATTTTAGTCAGTGTAACATAATATTGCTTTAATGACAAGCTGCATTAATAGTATTAATAGTATTATATTTTCCTATTCTTGTATTTATGTAATTTTAGAAGTGGGAAAAAAATGAAAAGGTTAATTATTGACCTTGGAAATAGCAGTTTGAAAATACATTGTATGTCCACTAAACGTTTCTAGGGCTTTTCAACTAAACTATCTCCATGACAACTGAGCAAACTCCATCCACTGATGATCAAGGTCACAAGATGTGTCTGAAAGATCTAACTTTTTTGCAAAATAATTGTTTTTGTTCTTGTTTAGTTGTCAAGTTGTTTTAAGGTTATGGTGCTTGAACTCACGCTCAGTCTTGTGTCTCCCCTGGCCATCATCCATCAACAAATCAAAATGCTTTTATCCTTGATTCTCTTGTTTTCATCTCCCCCCACATCACTTAAGCCATTTTGGTCAGGAGGTCTGTGCCACACCTGCTGGGGTTTTACGGCAGACCCTCGGCGATGGGGAGAGTCCTCTTTAAAGGACAGACCCAGCTTGAGGTCTCCTTTTGTAGGAAACAACAGCTTAATAGTGTTTGGAGAGGAGCTATTCAAACAGCTCTCATTATGCTGTGAGGGGTTTACATTTCAGCAGATGACTCGTCCTTCTTGTGGCCAAGGTGACGAGAGGGTGGGGTTGAGAGGGTACTATAATTACTTTTTAAAGAGCATCTGTAGAGGTTACAAACGTTATTTTCTCTCTCAATTTTCCCACTAGTGTGTACCCAATTCACTCTGCTTAGCCTGTTTCCACGCTACACCTGGGTGTGTCTGGGGGTGTGGCAGGGAGGTTTCAGGGATGGGTGATGAATGGGACCAAATGTGTGAAGTGCAAAAGGGAATTTCAGCACTTGTTTCAGTTGAGCCATGAGTTCTGTGACTTTGTTTTTTCACTCAGTAACAGTTGAATCATTCCCTTAGGAAGAGTAAAGAGGATTGATGGAGGTCAGCAAACAATCACCTCACACCTTACAGGCCAAATACCCACCTGGATTTGCAAAAGATCTTTGAGAATGAATCGTTTTAGTGTAATTAATATTTGTTTAAAAAAAAAACTAAACTAAAACAATACAACAGGTGTGTGATGGAGTACCTGGCTTCCCTGGGGACCTGGAAAACCCTGAGAGGAGAAAAAAACAGGAGTTAAAATTAAACTCCAGTGAGTAACTTAAAGCATGTTTTACAAATTTGATTAGGAGAATACTCACTGGTTTCCCATCTAAGCCAAGAGGACCCTGTTGGAGGACAGATAGATAGAAATTACAAAAAGACAAAGAACAGCGATGCAGAACCATTAAATTAATTTGCCATTTTGGGAAATATGATTATTCACTTTTTTTGCTATGAGATAGATAGGGGATTGATACCACTCTCATGTCTCATTAGCTAGCGCCACGTAACAATTAGCTTATTACTGTGAAAAGGTCTGGCACATAACCCCCATAAGACCAAAACTTATCATGTTTACACTTCAGGACAAATCAAACAAACCAGATATACTGTGTTAAACTTTAGAGGTGTTGAAAGATATACAGGCTAACTACTCCCCCAGTCTTTATGTTAATGTTCACCGGTTTCTAACTTCTTCTTTATCGTACAGACATGAGACTGGTATCAACATTATTTTCCAAATCTCATAAAGAAGGTGAATAAGTCTCTTTCCAAAATTGTTAAACTATTCCTTTAACAAGTGGCTTCAAAAATGTCTATTGTAAGTCTGCTGTGAATTGAGAACATGTTTAAGAAAATATTTATTTTAAATCCAATGAAAAAACTATCTTCCCCCTCAAAAATATCATAAACTGGTTGTTATTTATTAGTATTGGAATAATGTTTGAGTCTTGACTCTGTACCTCTAAGGAAAACAATGTAAGTAATCCTAGTTTAGGAAAAACAGTTAAGTGGATTTGGCAAGACAAACGTTTGAAAGGACAGTAAAATCATGCTTGTAAAAGAAAGAGAAACAGCTGCAGTTAGTGAATGAAAAAGAACAACTTTTATACAAATGCTCTATGTATATCCTGCTCCGTTTAAGTGTGTGCGCACACATGTGAAATTCAAATATTAAGATGTTTCCAGAGGGTTTATAATTATGCTAAGATTTAGAGTGTGGTGTCCAACATGATAGGGTGGATTGGGTCCAGCTGTATTCATCTTCCACACAAGCCAACATCTACCATGTCTATGTGTGTTTGTGGTGATGAGATTATCCAGCAGGCAGTTAAGTACGATTAAAGTCCCTATTCAACCTCACCCAAGTGCTGAAACAGCAGTTGGGGTTGTCCACTTTGTTTACCTCAATAAAAACAGCCGAGCAGTCATTGGACCTCCTCTGCAAAGCAATACTCTGTTCAAAGGTACAAACCTTTTAAAACCCTATTTAAACATAAAGGAACAGTTGGATCAAACTTTCCAAAAACACTTAAATGTGATGTATTTGGTAAAGGCTAATGTTGACTTCCTCTTTAATGACTGTACTTGAAGTAAAGCTAACAGTCTTCACAGGGTCCCTCGAGTTGTGTGTTGCTCAAGCCCTCACAGTCCTGGTGGCTCTGCAGACTGGAAACTATCATTAACAGTCGACATCTCTGGCCTTGGAGGGCTTCCATACGTTGGGCCTTTCTCTTCATCTCCCTGCTTTACTAGCCCCATGGGTGCTATTTGACCTGAGGTCCTGTAGTAAAAACCTACCACAGAGTTGTCGCTGCTTGCTTTGACGGATGGACAGTGGGCACATAAGGACGATGGAAGGAAGAGAACAAGCAAAGGGAAGAAGGAATGATGCTTTGGAGCTGCTCTTATTTATAGTTCATGTGATTGTTTGCTGCCCCTCTTTAGTCTTGTAATGGGACAGCTATGGCTATAAACTGTCTTTAAAAATGTAAGTGGTAAGTCCGTATAAAAGAGTTATAAAAAGTACAGCAAAAAGCCTTTGAGGTCCCCGATGTGAGGGCCTCTTGTGAAATCAGCACTAGGCAGCACAGACGGAGGGTGGAACAAATGACTGGGACCAATCTGACGGCAATAATTTCACCATGACTATCTCAAGAGAAGAGTAAGGATGTAATGCTGGATGTATGTGAGAATTGGTATGAGCCTATAAATGTCCCAGGGAGTTCTCCCTGCTATCTGTGTCTTTGGATCTATGCATGTGTGTCTGTGTGCATGTATGCAGTGATATATCTGCATCTGGCAGTGTTTATCAGAGCCTGGCTCCTTCAAGACTCGTCAGGATGAGTAGACAAGGTGTACATGGTGAGGTCATTAGCTGCTGAACCGGAGCAAAAACAGACTTGATTTATGGCTGCTAACAAGCCACACAGAGGCCTGTGAACTGTAGGTACGTAGCTCTTGTGTGTGTGTGTGTGTGTGTGTGTGTGTGTGTGTGTGTGTGTGTGTGTGTGTGTGTGTGTGACCTGGCAGCTGACAGTTTGCATACCACTATATAGTATATGCTTTTACCTATATGAGCTTATTTACATCACTGGTATCTAATATGGAAGAAAAAAATAAAACCTTGATTTACTATGGAGCAATAATAGACCAACAATACAGGAGTCCAGGAAGCTCTTCTATGCCTGAGATACTTTAAAATAGATACTTTAAAATGTATGAGTCATACTTTAATCAGCAACAAAGAGCAAGCGAAACCATGGGCAAAATGGGCCAGTAGGCTTCATATGAATGAGAATAGCAGTCAGGATCACAGGAGCCAGTGAAAATTGGATTTTGATGTGTGGCCCTTACATAATAAATTACATGCTTCTTTTTCTGTATAACTGAATTGTTATACTGTTCCTCCAGTGTGGTACAAAACTATAGTGCACACCACAGTCTGCAAGGTAGGAAAAAGAGCTGGAATTCAAATAAAAATAGAACAGGCTGGACAAAAAAACAAAAAACTTCTCACAACAAAAGGCAAAAATCAGGCCGCAGAATAAAAGGACGGATAAACGACCACAGAAAAAGATATAAACTGGGAGACTAATGTTGAGAAAAAGGGAAGAAATAGGCCTTAGATTACCACTAAAACCTTAAGGGACTGTGGTGAAAAAGCCTTTTTTTCATGTGTGTGTTTTTGTGCATGTATTTGTAGTCTACATCGCCATCTTGTCCCACAGCATCCCTTGGTAGATTAAAAAAAGGTTTTGACTCAGCATTCTCACCAAGTAAATGGCTCTTAAACACATTTCTGGAAAATAACTTGGCCTGCTGGAGGGCATATGTCTGTGTCTATGTTTGTGTGTCTATGTTTGTGTGGATGCATATGCATATGTGTGTTTCTTAATCCAAATGAAACATGGTGAGGGTCTTTGCTGTGTTTATTGAACTCCCTATGGTGCAGACTGGTAATTATCAAGTACGTTGTAATTGTTGAGGATGCTGCGTGAAAACTTGGTGTCTGCACATCAGAGCAGATGTCTCAGCTAGAAGCACACATTGGGCTCATTGAGCTTAATTACTTGACGTCAAAATTAAGGATGATGGGGCGAGTGAGAGGACTTTTTCCACTCCCCTGGTCCTACTTCCTCCTTTGGTACCATTATATTTCTTCTCCATTGCAGAGATCCACCAACCCTCTTGTGAATATTTTTCATTCCCTCCTCTTCTCCAGTTAATTTCATGTTGCCAAAGGGGCAAAACTCCATATTGAGATACATGACATTTCCTTCTTTAAAAGAAAAGAAAAGAATAGAATAGTGGCTGCCTCCAGAACCAACGAACACAATAAAGCATACCAGAGTGCTGTGTGTTTGGGACATAAAAATTACTGACATGTTGTTGGGTGACTGTCTGGCTTTAATCTGCGCTCAGAGACCTGGATCTGAACAATGGAGGCCTTGGCCTGTTTCTGCTGAGTGGCACTTTCATATAAACATGCTAGTGGCTGGGCATATGAATGAGAATTAACTGGTGTGTGTTTATCCCTCTGCACTGTTCTGTCAGTCTGCTAGGCTTTGATTGTTTGACAGTGGGAAGGCTATTTTCTGAAACTCAAACCCCTCGTCTGTGATTTATGAGAGGAAGAAGTGGCAGGGGTTATACGAGGAGAGAAAACAATCATCAGCATGCACAACACACACACACTTATCATAATGTTATGCTTCAGATACACATATGCCGCATGTCATTAACATTGTTTATCACATTAATGCTTCAATGGAAGTGGACTGCTGAGCCTAACGACTGCAAGACGTGTGTAAGCCACTTGAATGAAGTGCAGCACATGTACGCTCACACATTGGCAAACATACACACGTGTATGCACATATATGGCAATTGTTTAGGGGTGGAAGTAAGTAAAAGTAGCAAAACCACAGTGTAAAAATACTCTGTTACAAGTAAAAAAATCATGCAATCACAATTTCACTTTTAAGTAAAAGTACTAGTAAAAAAAAAAAGTATTAGAATACAAATGTACTTACAAAGTACCAAAGGAACTCATGCAGAATGGCTCGTTTTAGAATCATATACTGTATATTATAAAACTGGATTCAAATTATTGATACATAAACTTTAATAATGCAGCCAGTAAAGGTGAGACTAATTGTACCCTAATTACTTTACATACTGCTAATCTTAACGTTTAATAATAAATCATACTTTATTTGTTGATTGTAGTATGTATATTAGTAATCTCAATATGTAAAGTAACTGGTAACTAAAGTTATGAAACAAATGTAGTGGAGTAAGAGGTGAAGTATTTGCTTCTGAATTGTAGTAGTAGAGTAGAAGTATAGCAGCATAAAATGGAAGTACATCACAATTGAGCCCTTGAGTAAATGTACTTTTTATTTTCCACCACTGCAATTGTTCAAATTGTTTGATATGTGTACAGTCACAGAATTAAGACTCCGGCCTGCTGAGGGTTAAACGTTTGAATTGGACAAAGGTGTACTGTATTAATGGTGAAAGAGGCCATAAAGAATTTCTGGAAAGTAATCTAGATGTTTGTTTTAACAAAGGAAATAAAGAAAGAACATTTACAGGCACAACAAATGTTAGCACCGCAGTTCTCTCCGGAAACCAACTTGACTCATTTGTATTGATGTGCACATGCCCTCTCCATATGAGCAGTCCATGTGAAAGAAGTTATTGGTGTGAAAACATATCACCCACCCACCCACCCACACACACACACACTCACTCACTCACTCACACACTCACACACTCACACACTCACACACTCACACACTCACACACTCACACACTCTGACCACTTCCACAGTTCTGGCCACTGTTACAAAGCTCTGCATAAACTATGGGTGGTTGGATGGAGTTCACTCACATCTGCGCATATGGACATAGATACACAAACAGTTACCCAACAGGAGGAATGGCCCTTTTTAAGCTTCAGTGTTTGAAACTTGATTATCTCCGCTGTTAAATTAAAAAATGTACTGTCCATGTTAATTGCCAGTATAATTAATCTGCTGTTGTTTCACTTTAACTGCATACACTGCATGCATGCTTACTTAGTCATAAGACACATCATCACCGAGGCTGCCTTTTACACCTACATAATGACTATAAGGATTGATTTTATTACCATGACTACACCGGGAAGGATTATGCAGATTATCCATATTTTAAAGAACACATAACATTATTTTAAGCAGATGTTTTAAAGTCAAAAACAGCAAGACTATAACGTGCCACAACTGTGGAAATGAACACAGTGACAAAAAAGAACAGAGTCCCAGGCAAACAAACACAAATGTGCACACACAATTCTCTGTGCGTTCGCTCCACCTGTGTGTAATTAGCAGCAGGCATTTCCCGTCAGGAGGGCCGTGCAGTGCCAGGCAGACTGGGAACCTGACTGGGAGCTAGGCCCCATGGGTAATGAACTTCCCAATATTCCCAGTGAGACAACAACACACAACCAACAAGACGTTGTGGAACACATACACCAGGGTGACTACGTAGGTCGACATGGCAACCAAACGGGGTGTCACACTGAACAAAGAGCCTGCTCATGCACACCATGCAGACATCCAGTCCTGATGAATCCATCTGCTCCCAAGCTCTCGAATGGTGAGGGTATATCAATGTCAGATGACTACACCACAAATTAGCAACAGAGCCATGTTCTGCTTTATTTCAGCAGTGATGGAGAAAGTCAGCAGCCTGATATAACGGCCACAAGAGGCCGCTATATCTGTGAATGGTATGCATCACTGATTGACATCAGTGGTGGAAGGAGTATTTAAATCTATTAAGTAAAAGTAGCAACACTACAGTGTAAATATACTAACAGTACTTTTGTAAAGGTGCAAATGTATTAGCATCAAAATATAGTTAAAGTACTCATTATGCAGAATGGCCCATTTCAGAATGATATTTTATTACTGGACTAATCATTATCAATGGATTAATGTGTTCATCACTTTAATGGTAAATATAGGACTCATTTTAATTACTTTATATACTGCTGGGTACCTTACCTTTGATAATATTTTTGAATGTATTAGTTCATACTATGTTGCATTGTTAGTCTAAATCTTCAAAGTAACTGGTAACTAATTAAATAGATACAGTATTAACAACAATATTTGCCTCTGAGATGTAGTGGAGTAGAAGTAACATAAAAAAGTAAAAAGTAGCATAGCAAGTGAAAATACTCCAGTAAAGTACAAGTACTTCAAAATTGTACTTAAGTACAGTACTTAAGCAAATGTACTTAGTTACATTCCACCACTGGGGAGGTCAGTAATCTGCTTTGCATTCAGTAGCAATGGATGTCCACAGTTATATTATTTAAACAGTAGTTAACCCCATTTAAAGGCTGAAGGCTATTACTTGTGAATGAACATTTCACATTTTTTATGGGCATGGTTTACACACTTACGTAAACCAACGATATCTTTACAAGATCTGTCTTCATGTTTGTTGCTCTTTATGTTTGATCACTTTCACACGAGTGCTAAATATGTTTTATGTCACTATTTTATGCCTCGAGTCATTAAGTTGGGAAGCTTCAAATTGGCTATGGGAAATAAAGACTTTCATCTCATCTCACCACTCGGAGCAGTATGTGTATGTGTGTGTTTAAATATGAGTCACTTCTCAGTCATGGGGCTACATCATTGCTGAAGATTAAATGTTGGAGGTAGCATGAAGAGGCAACAGGCGTCAATTAGAGTAAATGTAATGTTTTCAAAAAGAGCAGAGAGAAAAAAAAAAAAAAACGCCTAATGAAGCAGCGGGAGAAAAAAGAAGGAAGGAATAGGGAATAGGAATAGACGTGATTGGGTAAATTGAAGAGTGACAAGATAAATAACAAATCAAATTTACCGGGTATCCATCCCGTCCAGCCTTGCCCTGGTGAGGTTAGAGATTAAAGCAAGAAGCATTGAGACAGGTTAGAACAGAAACCAACAGCATAATAGAATAAAGTGTACCAGGTCTATACCTGGTACACTTTCTAAAGGAAGTATTAAATGGTACACAGGATACTGGTTCAGTTTTTACTAGTTCGTACAAAGAATATTTGATTGAACTAAGTAAATTGGTCTACATGGAGTTTACATTTAAATTGAGAAAGGTTAATCATACAGTATGTTTATGTTTACACTCCAACTTTTGACTCCCAGTTAAACAATTTACGGCCCACATATGATTTTTTTGGCAACTGTTTACATCTGCTTTTCAAACTTCAATGATCTCCTCCTGCATAAAATAATTAAAAAGCAAAAAAAAAATGCCATTGACATTGTTTTTGGCTTACTTTCTGATGGCTTGCAGCCAATGAACCTGACTTAGACAAATTGTTCTGACAGATTTGTACTTTGTGGAGCAGCAGGTGACGCCGCATTACAACACCTTCCCTTCGACTTTATGGGCTGGAGGCTACACTTTGTGTGTGTTCAGAAAAATAAGTTATGCATCATTTCATGCACACTTATATATTGTAAATCAGCTGCACAGACAATTTTCTCCAATAAAACCATTTTCTGCATTTTTTGCTGTCCGATGTTTCTGGAACAGCGTTATGGTGCAACCCTGCATATATGATCTGCGCCACATGTGGGCAAAATATTCAAATAAAAACAATTTAATCAAAAAAGGGACACTCTTTCCTAGACAGTTCACATCATTTAATTTTAATTAAAATCAATTTCAAAACTGAAGGCAGCAGTAGTCTCCAGTTAGTACATGTATTTATGTTTGTTTTATCTGCTTTGTGTGTGTGTGTGTGTGTGTGTGTGTGTGTGTGTGAGAGAGAGAGTGAGAGAGATAGACAGTGCGCACACACACACACACACACACACACACACACACACACACACACACACACACACACACACACACACACACACACACACACACACACACACACACACACACACACACCTCTCTAAGTGGTCCATGTCTTGCTGCGCTCTGTGGATGGACATGTGTGAGTGAGTCTGTGTCTGTCTGTGTGTTCTGTAAGAGAAAACTATAGTTTGTATTGTACAGAATACTATCTATAATTGTGTGTGAGTGTGTGTGTGTGTGTGTGTGTGTGTGTGTGTGTGTGAGTGAGTGGACTGTACTGTAACTGATCAGCTCTTTAACAATGATTTCAATACTACCTGTATGAGATGGAATTGTACTTACAGGCGGTCCTGCAACAGAAAAAGAGATATCAGGCATTAGAAAATAAATTCTATACATCTGACACATGAAGCACAGCATCTGTGAGTTATGGTAACCTCTGGTTTGTACAGTAATCAATTCCTCGGAACAATGGTGCGCAACAGAAAGACTGCACATGCAATGCGGTTTGTTAAATGATGACTGTAATAAACCACCTAAATATGGTTCAGAATAAGCTCATTAGAGCTGCAGCCGATGGAGTTTGTGGTGAAACTGTTATGATAAACAGACTTCTGGATAATGGGGCATGTTATGCATTAAAATATGAAGTCATGTTAAGACTTTGTTGCCTAAGAAGATATGGGTGTATGAGATGGAGGACAGACAGTGAAAAGGTTGGGGTTGTGCTGGCAAACTGTGCGTCCCTTTAAAGTATAAAAAAAGATATTTTTGAGATTTCTCCAGGGCAGTCTTTCAGATCTGATCAAAATGCTCTGATGTTGAGCCTCAGCAGCAAAAAAATACATTCTGCTTTTCTTACTTAGCCTAACCAAAAACAACAGTAATGATCAAAAGACTAATTTCTAATTTTTCGTGGTCTAAATAGAATATTCTTGTACAAAACATTCTCTTAACAATCCATAGCTGAGGGCACTGATAAACCCCTACAAAAGTTGTTAGTCTAAATCTTCAAAGTAACTGGTAACTGATTAAATAGATACAGTGGCGTAAAAAGTAACAATATTTGCCTCTGAGATGTAGTGGAGTAGAAGTAACATAAAAAAGTAAAAAGTAGCATAGCAAGTGAAAATACTCCAGTAAAATACAAGTACTTCAAAATTGTACTTATGTACAGTACTTAAGCAAATGTACTTAGTTACATTCCACCACTGGGGAGGTCAGTAATCTGCTTTGCATTCAGTAGCCATGGATGTCCACAGTTATATTATTTAAACAGTAGTAAACCCCATTTAAAGGCTGAAGGCTATTACTTGTGAATGAACATTTCACATTTTTTATGGGCATAGTTTACACACTTACGTAAACAGACGATATCTTTACAAGATCTGTCTTCATGTTTGTTGCTCTTCATGTTTGATCACTTTCACACGAGTGCTAAATATGTTTTATGTCACTATTTTATGCCCCGAGTCAGTAAGTTGGGAAGCTTCAAATTGGCTGTGGGAAATAAAGACTTTCATCTCATCAAAATGCTCTGATGTTGAGCCTCAGCAGCAAAAAAATACATTCTGCTTTTCTTACTTAGCCTAACCAAAAACAACAGTAATGATCAAAAGACTAATGTCTAATTTTTCGTGGTCTAAATAGAATATTCTTGTAAAAAACATTCTCTTAAAAATCCATAGCTGAGGGCACTGATAAACCCCTACAAAAGTAAATATATATTTTACAATAATATGATTCTATATTATAATAGGTCATATGTATATGATCTAAATTTAAAACCAATCATACTACGGATTTATGTGATTGTTAACACAGTCAATCGCATGATTTGGAGCTACGCCAGCACGGCAGTTCTGGTACCACACAGCTCATCAGCATGGATGCAACACTAAACATTTACAGAAACTCAGCAAGATTGAAAACAGACCTCTTCTGGGGAGAAGTGGGTTATTTGTTGTGTTTTGTTACTACTTAAACATAAAAAAAGTCCTACTAACATGACAAGAATCTCTGTTAGCCTGTTTGATTCAAGGGAAAGAGCATTTGTCTTGGGTAAAAGGAGTCAAAAGAGGGATTAAAAAAAATGAAGCTGGTTGGGGCAAGAAGGTTAAAGGGAAAGAAGAAGAACAGAGGCCATGGGATTTATGAGGCATGGAGACCAAGTCAATCAAATGTAGCTGCGTCTAGACGCCGGGACAAGGACCTTCTGGACCAGACAGTTAGGTAAACAAATGCACACTGGTCAGGGAGCCGCAGTAAGACCAGCTTCAAGCATTGAACTTGAGACAAGTGTGTGTGAGTGCAAGTGTTTGAGTGTGAGTGTGTGTCTGTGTGTGAGTGAGTGTGTGCAGACACTAATAAGAAAGAGAGAGACAGGGAATGAGAGAGAGGTAAACGGAAGATAAAAGAAAAACAAGTGAAAGAGCAAACAGAAAGCACTACTCTGTCTGCACTCTTTCCTGTTATTTAGGTTTGTGTTTCTGCTTATTCTCTTCTCATTTCTTTTTCTAAAGGAACGGGGAAAACCACTTCTGGTCTTGTAAAAAGTTGTCCTGGAGTCTTCAGCTGCAGCATGGCGCAACGGCCTCAGAGGGATCTATTGGAACTATATATTTTGACCTGTTTTTGTTGTTGTTGAAGATTTATGGCCTCAGGAGAAATCAATGGGCTTGGGACTGAGAGTCACAACCAGGCTATGGAAGCGAGGGTGTTTCGAGAGAGACTACTATTGTTGATTTCATGGGCTTTGTTGAGAATTACTACTTCCAGACGAATCCTTTAATTGAACAACAGATACACAATCGAGTTGGGATTTTAAAAAATCAAGGCACTTTGGCACCACAGTGTAAGAACTTTAGATAAGCCTCAGCTCATCATTGAATATTCTATGTTACATAAAGTCAATCAAAAATCAAAAATGTTTGCTTGCAAGAAATAATTTCAAATATACTGTACTGCTTTAAAAGGGTGAGATCACTTCAGAAAGGAAGGAAATAGAACAATAAATGTTACTGGTAAACATTAACTTATGCGACATCTCCACTGGAACAGATGTCATCTACTAAATGAATCACAACCAGACTGGGAGTTTTCCCACCTGACACACATCCTGCAGAACAGCTTCAGTACTGCAGGTTTTGATAAAATCAAGACCTGCGCCACAACTTGGTGGAGTCAACATTTAGTAAAAACAAGGGTGACTCAAACTCCGAACATCCGATCTGTCACGACAACCTTTTCTGTAACAACAATTATGTCTCAGCACTGTTTTGGTTCCTCAATGAGTGTTTTGCGGTCTGGGTGGAAAGAAAAAGCAACACAATAATGGCGGGTGGTGATGTTGGCAAGGGAGAATCTCATTAGGCCTGTACTACTGCAGCTGCTACCGCTCAGCGAGAACGTCTGACATCTGGGCAAAGTTAGTGCAACCACATGGCCGAGGTTAGCGCTATGTCGGTGCAAATGAGGAAGGACAGGGAGAAGGGCCAACTGCAGCTCATCATGCAAAGGCCTGACTCGTGGGTCACTGCTATTTTACAGCCCTCAATCTTATCCAGTCACTCAGGAAAAGAGAGGGAGTGTGGGTGAAAATGAGAGAGAGGGAGAGATGAAGAGTTGTCCAGGAAAAGAGAGAAAAAGAGAAATAAACTAACAAAGCAGGTGGCAGGCGTCACTTACCAGGTTCCCCTCTTCTTCCCATCCTTCCACGCTTCCCTGGAGGCCCTGTGAAAACATACAGACAGAGCCGTAAATCCCCCAAATCAGCACTGCAGGGATGAGTAGAGAACAGCCGAGCATTACTTGCTGTTTCACTGCTGGTGGTCATGTGTTGCCCGCCATTAAGTTTGTGTGAGCTGGCACAGCACTGAAATATCTGTGCCTAAGTGACGTGAGGACAGATTCAGGCGTTAGAAATGACAACAAAGGATGCCGTCAAACTCAAAACCAAATGTACTGTATGATTTTTTTGGCAAACTGAACGAACTGGACCTTCTGGCATGTTTTGGACCGATTCTCTCCTCATTCTGGCTGAACATCAAGTTCATCAGATACATTCCTCACTGCCTGGGCTTTATTCAGCTACCTTCCTCTGACGCTGCAGTGATGAAGGCACCACCACCGTTCCGGTAAAACGATTCCTGCTGTTGATGGAGAAGTCTGGTAAAATTGTGAAAAATAGCAAGAGGGCTGTAGTGAAACAAGGAGATGATGTGGCCAGAGAGAGGGCCGACCTAGAGCCTCAAAGCTCATGCTGCTACAAGACCATTAATCATTTCTACACCGCCACTGATCTGTGCCAGTGTCTGCCTGGTCATGTAACAGAAGTGTTGTTTTTCAGAGATGGTGCAATTGACAAAAAAAAAAGAAAAGAAAATGAAAAGAGGTTTTTGCTTAGGGTCAGAAAGACCCTCCGCCCCTCCCCTTTAGTTTAGCAACTGTAACAAGGCACAGCAGGCTAAGATTTGGATTTCTCCACATGTTGAAGCTCTGTGTGCTGTGTGCTGTGAGTAAGAGGAGCACATGGTATTTAAAGTTTAAAAGTATTTAATGTCTTTTTTAGCCTTATCTTATAACCATTACCTTTGTGTTGCTTGTCTACGTATGTTTTCATTCATCCAAACAGTTACCGGTATGTCAGAATGAAATAACTGATCTAAAATGATCTGATCTTAACTTATCTTGTTCCGTTATACCGCTCTACCCTGCAGTATAACAACAATTCTGACCCGCTATTTCCATGTCCTCTACCTCAGTATTTTCGCATGTTATCATTTATGTTCACACATTTAATGATAAGTTAATGATAGAGTTGTTGTTTCTGCAAATTTATGGTCACCTGCCAGAAATGAGAAGCATGCTTTTGTGTGAAATCAAAGACCCATTGTTTCAAAGTTTATAATGAATTTCAAAAGGTAAATCTGCCACCATTATTAATGTAAACTGCATATGTGTGGCAAGAAAGTAAGACAGCTGAAACAACAGTACAGTAACTAAACTTTCTGAAACTCTCCTGTAGGTAACACCGTATTTCATCTCTTTCCTTCCATCCTCCCACACTCAGTCCGGCTTTTGTAATGAAATGGGAACCATACTGGGTACTGTTCCTGATGCTAAGTGGCTGTGGCTACAGACATGTTTTCCCTATTGTCATTATTGGAGTTGTTGTAGTGGCCTAATCACTTCCTGACTCTGCCAAACCTTTCAAAGAGACCTCAATCATGCTCCTCCACCTCCTTCTACCTCTCCCTCTTTCATCCTTCTTTCCCTCCTTTATGCAACAGCAATACGCTATCAATTACTTTGGAATTGAAGGAATAATAAGTATCATAAAAAATATTTAACTGCTGCCTGCATGTGCTCAGTCTACAATGTACCACTGAACCAGATTTTCACCTTATACCGTTTCTTGTTCTTTATCTGATTCAGTTGTCATTTGTAGCTGCCGTCAGACTTTGTTTGCAACAAGAAGACACAATTAAAATGTTACAATGGAGACTGAGTACAGCCGTGCCCCTAATGACTCTAATTTAAAATATATGTTTGAGTAATTTGAATCATTCAACACCTCTACACCTTCAAGCCTCAGATGCCACTTAACACACTCTGCCAGCCGCAGCATTTACATTGATAGTCTCTATTTTCCATAGGGGGCTCTACTTCCTCTGATTCAGCCCCCACAGCCAAAACAGCAACATGGAGCTGTTCTGCTGGGGGCTTAGGTCTCTGCAGGGAGAGACGGAGCATTTCTCCAGGGCTGAAGAAGAGGAAGATGGGGAGAACAATGGTGGTAGAAAAAGGAAATGGGAGGGACAGAGAAACGGTGGGACCAGGAGGAAAGATGTTGAAGGAAGATAAAAACGATGAAGGGAGTTAGTAGGGGATGAATGGATGGCTTCACAATCCCTTAAAAATCCTTGTAGTACATGGTTGTTGGCCATTTAAAGTGCCTCCTCAAGCAAGGATATGCATTATAAGATATGGGTCACGGGGGGCAATGCCTGCTCTACCTTTATTTGAGACATAAAAGGCAGCCTTCGGCATGTTGACAGGTCAGTCGCCAAACGCTGGAGGAGCGGGCGTCAGAGAGACTGAAACGTGGCAGCGAGATTGGTCCTGAGTGGCAGGGTTGAGGGGGAATGGAGTTGGGTGATGACAAGCTGATATAGGACTGGATTAACTGGATGAATTAATGGGAAAAACAGCAGCACTGGAGAGCAAAGCGTGTGTGTGTGTGTGTGTGTGTGTGTGTGCGTGCGCGCATGTGTACATGTAAGTGTGGAAGTACTGCTCCTAGTATGTACTACAGGAGAGCAGTGAACACATAACCAGTGAGATACAGACAGACAAACAAACACTCAAACATGGGGACACATGGCGTGACTTAGGTGTCAGTCTGGACTTCCTGTGTCGTAGTGGCATACCAGGCTCAGTAAATGTCACACATGCAAACCAAAATAGAAACAGTGTGTATGAGTTAGAGAAAGTCTGGAAGATCATGTTTTACTAGGACACAGTATTGGGATGTATCATAATTTGACTTCCCTTCCCTTCTTTCTTCGTTGAAGTCAAAGGTTATCAACATCAAAAGGAGACAAAACCAAAACATCGTTTTTGGGTGATCGTTTGGTTTAAACAATGTAAAGCAGATGCCAAAGGAGCAGGCAGAGGAGATAGGGGAGAGAAAAACAAGGGAAGTTAACAGATGCAGAAAACGATTGGCAGGACAAGTCCTTCACTCTTACAGGTGTTGAAAATCCCCCAAAGAAAGAAAGATGGACCTCCAAAATTGTCAGGCAGTTAGGTAAAACAACTACATCCTGTAGAACTCTCTGAGGGACACGCACGCATGCACACGCACACACACATGCACGTACACACACACACACACACACACACACACACACACACACACACACACACACACACACACACACACACACACACACAAAATGAAATGTGTTTGAACTTGTGGATAGTGGTGTTTTTTTGCCTAAAGCACTGTTTCTCATGCTAACCCTAAACTTCTCTGCAGAAAAGCACGCAGTACAAAGTTTGACTGGGAAAAGCTAGCAAGGCAAGGCTCCCTTAGGACTGGAAGTGTGTTTGTATGAGAAAGTCAAATACCTGAGACTGAAAGAAAGAAATATCTGGATCTCTGCCTTGATTCGTTCATTAGTCTTCACATGGGATGTTTTAGCGACTGGAGCATGACACATACTTAACATCACAGTCCTGTGTATAAGCTCACACACACATACTTTGCAGAAACACAAACACAAATTCACATACACACTTGTATGCATATACTGAATATTGAACCTTCCTGCTGTGCAATTGACCTGAGTGAGTTTTAAAGCAATTTCTCCATCAACGCTTTCACTGGTTGCAAGTACATCACGCTCTTCTTTTCTCAAAACATTTAGAGCAAGAATTTGTCAGGTGAATGTTATCTAACGCATCTACAACACCTTTGGTCTTTGGACACACACACACACACACACACACACACACACACACACACACACACACACACACACACACACACACACACACACACACACACTCCATCTGTTCTGTCTGTTTTTTATAGCTCGGCTTGATTTAGCTACTGTGACATTTCTCGCAAACAAAGTGCTTCCAGGGAACAAACCGCAGGATTTGTGGAACGACCCCCCCTCTTTCATTCTTCTTTTAGGCCCCATTTTGTTTAAACCAACAACTGGGAGCAATAAAGAGCCAAATGAAAATAGCAGAATGTGATACTTCGAATGCACAACCACAGGACTTACATCAATCCATCGACCCATCTACCCCCCTTCTCCACTTCTTCTTTGTTTCATAACCCCCTCCAATACTCCTCCTGCAACAGGGGAAAATTTAATTTAACTGGAAAGGAAGAGAAAGGTGGGGTGGGGGTGTGGATAGGAAGAGTGTAAGTAAGATCAGCTTCTTTCTTCCATGTTAGCTGGAGGCAATGGCCCTCATTTATAAATCGTGCATATGACCTAAAACAGGCGTAGGATGGGCGTACGGCGATTCCTATGCAAAGCAAAGCATTCAACAATTTGAACGTGAGCGTAGGCTGAGACACAATCTCATGTCTGGTCTGAACTTGTACGCATATTTTTGAGTCAGTGTGGACTTGTGATGCAGCATATAATTAGTTTAACAGGAGAAGAAGAAGTCATCATAGCCATTATCATGCCCTACTTCCCCTGCCTCCCCACCTCCCACCTGCAAACTCCTCGTATGCCTAAGTCTGTATTTTACTCTTAGGACTATAGCATACATATGTCAAGGATGTATAAAATAAATAAACTTCAGCTGGAGTTGATTTACTACGGCAACACTGTTGACCGTATCAGTGATCTCTTTCCATTCCGCATTCTTTATACAGCCTTCAATACCTGTTTTTAGGCTGCCAAACACGTGCAAAATGAACCTGAGATGTCAGCATCTCTGCCTGGATGGCAACGTTGGGGGCTTAAAACACCAAACACCAAAACACCATTTCAATTTCCACCTCTGAAAAGTGCCTGCTTCTTAGTCAGATTACGTCTCGCCATGTTGTAAATTGTAGGGGCGAGAATATATTGGGGGGATTGATATTTTAATTACGATTGTTTCCAGCCGCTGCATTTATCAATGTATGACCATTCTTATGCTCTGATCGGTGTGATACGAACGTTTCATGAATCACACGTGAAGCCTCTTTTAAAAAGATTATTTTTTGGGCATTTTTGGCCTTTATTTTTGACAGAACGTATATGGAATATATATGGACGCCCGCTCTACCAACTGAGCTATCTTGGCGCCCACGTGTTGCCTGTCTTAAGATGTTTCCTACGCTCATATTTGCGCTGGTTCCTACGTTAGGTTGATAAATGAGAGCCAATGTGTCGCTACGGCATCTCCTCTCTCATTTCTTTTTCCCCACTTAAGAATGTTTAAAAAACATCCCAGTAGCAGATTTTCATGGAAGAGAAGTCTGTATGCAAAGACAAAAATCAAACTAGAGATTTGCTCTTAATCACTATTTCATACAGTGTATACTCGTAAGACAGAAATACAAAACATTCTATTTAATTGCAGAGATGCTGTCCTAAAATTTGACTCAAGAATTATTTATTTTGGCATGAAAATGTAACTTTTTTAACATTAATATGAGTTCCCCCAACCTGCCTATGGTCCCCCAGTGGCTAGAAATTGTGATCGATGTAAACCGAGACCTGTGTATCCTGCTCTGCTTTTGAGAAAATGAAAGCTCAGATGGGCCGATCTGTAATCTTGGCCCTTATGCGTACATAAGGGCCAAGGTTACCTCCCCTTTCTCTGCTTTGCCCGCCCAGAGAATTTGGCCCACCCATGAGAAACGACCAAAGTGGCAGTTGGTCAAGGCCACACCCCCACCATCCACCTTGGCCACCCTTCTCCTCCTCAATAGCTACAGACACAGAAATACATCCAAGCACATCCTAAGGGAAGCTCATTGTGGGACTGGCTCTAGTGGCTCTAATTCCGCACCAAGGCTGATTTTCGGGAAAGAGACTTCAGATACAGTATTAGGGGACTACTAAGGCCTTCATAATAGCATCCAAAGAGCACCATGTCATGGGACCTTAAAACATACAGCATTTGATTAAAATTACAAAGTGAGATGTTTTATTATTTGTCAAAGACTGAATCTATATGCTCATAATGAGACGTCTGAGTCAAGTGCATTGAAATTGTTTACCGTTTTGAGAAATAACTGTGAGGATTCCCTTCTTGCAGTTCCTGTTTGCACAAGTGGGCACAGCTGTTGAGCGTCTTTGTCTGAAACAAAACTACTTCTTCCTAAGTGTCTCCTGATCTGTCAGCGTTTTACTGTGTTTGTCCAACTTTGCCTCCACAACACATGCTGTGGTTGTAAATAGCAACAGAGAGTGAAAAAGACAACGGATATGATTCACGTGGTGGTGATTCATTCTCCAGCTGCACCGTGTATCTACTGTCCTGGGTCAGCCTGGGTTCAGAAACAGTTGCCTGTAATCCAACCTCATCAAATCGTCTTCTTCAATCTTAAATGTAGATTTAATAAAGATCTGCGTCACATGTATGCAAGGTGTTTAAATGATGCAATCATTTTCCCACATCAGTATTTTTTTACTTTTTTGCACACAGACTCAACCACGATACACTAAATGTACATCATATTCTGGAAATTGCACAATCCACATTTTGACTTGGCGGTCTCAGTCAGTAGCCGGTAATCTAATTGTCTGTAGTCTTCTGTGCTTTGTCACAATTACTTTACTTCATCAATTTCTTTGGGGTCCGATCAGGGTGCACAAATAACTTTTTTTGTCCACCAGCCAAATATTTAATGAATGTTCAAATTTTTTCAGCCACTCTATAGATTAACATTAGTTTCTTTGGCTGGAGAGTGAAGCAAATCCACCAGCCACTTGCATATTTGACCAGCATTTGACTGGTGGAGGCCCTGGGTCCAATACTTGTACAATAATTGCTAAATGAAATGTTTGTCTTCCTTAAAATACTCACTCTCTCTTCTTACATTAATAAATCCCAATATGTAGGAAAATAATGAAGTAATAACCTCCCCTTTGCCACAAATTTGGCTTAAATATTTAAGAATGATACTTATGATACCACAGAGAGGTCTTTCTCCACGTGAGACCTCTTACAAACAGGCTGTTCTAAAACTCAAATAACAGAAATCCTAATAGACTAATTTTGGCTTTGGCAGAGGTAGCGCTACATTAGAAGTATTGTAAACACCAATCACAGATGAAGACATGTAAATCTCTCTTGCATTTATCCATGTTTTACTGCTGGGGATGGACTGTCATTTGATTTTTTTTTATTCTTATGAAACGTGTCATCAAAAATCATGTTGTAAAATAATGTTAAGTATGCTTTTTGAGCTGTTAAAGAAGGCTTGAGATTTCCTATTCAAACTAACAAAAAACTGGTCATTTGCAAAGACAAGTTGCAAGTTCAGCATATGGTGCATTATCTCAAGTCAGTGGATGCTGAAAATTAATTCAGAATAGTATCAATTCAAAGCAGTTATTGCATAAATTTGGTTCCCCTAATTTTTCTATATGTGTCTAAACCTCCAACCACAAACAACACTACAATAAGCTGTTGTTTTTGTGGAATATATATGTTATAAACTCTGCCTGTGTGTGGACTATACTTCACCTCTCTGACTGTTGAAATGTGGTTTGAGAGAGAGAGAGAGAGAGATGTTGTATAGTAAACATCACTCTGGTATTCATGCAAAGAAGCACATCAATTCATGTTCAAGAAGAACACATCGGTACTGCTGTCTTACTTTCAGTATCAAGTGTTGCGAGACTGCAGAGTGGATTTCTCTGGGCTGAGTGAGAGCGCATCTGTGTGTGTGTGCCTATTTCATGCCCGTGTGAGTGTGATCAACGTATAGCTTCCTTGACAAGCTCTGTCAGGGCTGAGTGACGCTGCTGTAAACCTGCATGTGTGCGAGTAAGAATTCATGCATGCTCTTATAGCGTCAGGGTTGTTTAGGTGTTTAGATGTCCGTTGCATTATTCATTGGGTCCTAACGAACGAAAAGCTTATCATGCCTGCATTTATTTGGCTTTCTATAATCTTTGACAGTTCATTTGTGTTTTTGGTGTGACGGAGCTTGCACTTGTGGAAAACTTGATTACGTGTTTTTTGCTGCTTGTGGGCGTGCACAGGTTTGGAAGAAGGACACCCCGGCTGTTGTGATGTCCGACAGGTGGTTTGCATTGAGTGGCATGCGGGTGCTGAAAGGCTGCCAGGGTAGTCACCGTGTGTCACAGCTAATGAGAGGCGAAGGTAGAGACGGGCCCGCCTCACACAGAGAGACAGACGTAGTCAAAACAATGAGAGTGCTTCAGCAAAACACAGTCAACACCAGCTGAGCACAGCAAATAAGAGCAGATCACAACATAGTGGACCAGATCATCCAAAGTTCAGCAACCAGAAGACAAAAAGCTTTGTCTTCAGGTTATTATCAGGCTCAAAGTAAGTCAGAAAAAGGTTGCGTAAGGATTGAACGTGGTGTTGAGGCCACCCAGTTCATGGCGCATCTCACCATTCATGTAGTAGATGACAGCCTAAACTCATAAAGTGAACTTATGCTACTTTTAGCCACTGGCTATGTTTATGGGTAATGATAGATGCTTACATTAAGTATGATATTAGGGCACCAAACTGACTCAGTGATATCATATCAATATCCATATCAGCTCAAATGAGCAGCAAAATCATTAATTGTATTGAAGTGAGTTAAGTGTATTTTATTGTGTATGAATGACACTTTATTTGTATGAAATAGAACATGTTTCGTCTATTTTTAAATATATGTCACTCACTGTGTGAAAAAAAAATCTCCTTTCTCCCCTGATGTTGTTGTATATCATAACATTTTCAGAGGACAGCAGAGGCAGTTTTCATTTCAGGAAATCCTGAAAAATGTTTGAGAGCTCAGCTGTTAAGAGTTTGTTATGAGCACATGTTAACGTGTGTCTATAAGGTCTGTGTCCTGTTTTTGGAAAGAGGGCCCTGGCGTGACGATGCCTTAAACAGGTTGACCCCAGATAAACAAACCCTCCTCGACTTCAAGTGAATCACACGTGTACACGCACACACACACACACATTCATACTCAGATGCGTGTTTGTTGACGCTGGGTAAGTTGGCGTGTATGGGAGAGGCTTAGTTTTCGGCACCATTCATACAGACTCCTGGGTGGTACTTCCATAAGGAGGGACTGTATCCACAGATGCTGGAATTTGAGCACTTGAGGATTTTAAGCGCACTTGCACGCAAATGAGCAATTTTCTTCAGCTTGGAAATAGAAATGCTGCACATTTTTCATGTAGATTTTTTCTCGTGTTTTGAGTAGCACTGGTTATTGACAAACCTCCTGTGACTAATGGCCACCCTCAGATATGGGAACCCCTGAGTCCCATAACGAATGGGAAATATGCCTGAAGGCAGGAGACAGCAACCGTTGTGCGATGTTGAGGTGAGGAGGGTTATGTTTATAGATCATATCAAATTGGGGGCCATCGTTTGCTGTAAGGACTTCCAGGAAGTCTGGAGGTGTGAAATCCAGTCCACTGGGAGAATAAACAAGAGGGTTAACACATAATGGCACAAAGGTAGAGTGGGAATAAAGAAAATACATGGGGGGGACAAGGAGTCATGGGGGAGTTTGTGTCCTGAACATCTAAAGTGCCAGACCTCCTTTAAACACAGACTTGCATCCTTTCTTTTTGGCTATTTCTTTAAAAAAAAATGAGACAAGATTAAAGTATCAGAGTCTTTAATGCGATGAATGTCAGCAGAATCAATATGCACAGTGGAAATTTGACAAGGATAGGAGTGTTGGTTTCGTCCAGTGCCAGTCTATGTCAAATGGTGGTCTATAACAGGATAATATGCTCTTTTATCTTTGTAAGCCTTATCCATTCATACAATGTGGTTCTGGTTTGACGTTCTGGAACATGTTAAAGCAGGCCCAGGGAGCCAGGCATGGAGAGAGCAGGGGTAGGTCTTCAAGTGTAAAGGAATAAAGAGAAAAGTGCACTAATCACCATGACTTTAAAAGAAAACTGCAGCATTTGTGTGTATGTGTATGTAGCTGTAACAGAAGACAATGTGTAGGGCAATGTGCGGGCCACGGTTGAGGAAACATGGTGTGAATGTTCAAAAGGGAGCTTCATTCCAGCAAGCCTCTTTCTTTAATCCCAACAGATCTCCACCTTTCCCTTGGCTTTCTTAAGACCAAATTCCAGCCTTGCTTCCCTGTGCAATTTCTAGCAATTGAAATCAAATTCTAATCACCACCATTATTTCTCTCCTTTTTCACAGGTGTCTCACCCCTCGTGCCCTTAGCTCTTACTTTAAGATAGCTCTGGTTTCTTTCTCCTCTTCTCTCACACCCGAAACAGACAGGCTAATTACAGCATCCGTTAAAGGCAAGGTGAGAGCATGCAATCTCAAAGCTGCCAGACACGCACACAATGGTTTATGGGCAATATGGGGCAGGTGGTACAGAGGCTGATTACACAGTTTAGCGTGGCGTGCAGGCGAGTAGAAACATACAACACAGCAAACCGAAAAAGTAGACACAATGGACCTTTGCAGACAGGTATACTTGATATTACATGTGTTATTTTATCAGATAATCAGGTATACATTAAGTAAATGGATAGGTAAGGAGCTGTGTGGTCAAATGTGTTTTTCCAACTTCTTATTCATGTATGCAACCTGCCACAGCATTCACATGCCCATAATAGCTCGTTCATCCATCAATCACTTAACTTCCTGCCATGCAAGCTCCAGCCTATTCCTCCCCACCATTGAAACACTGCCACTTAATTTTTTCATTACCGCCCCTGGTTCCAACAGCCTTGGCAATAGGTCCTGAGCATGTGTGTGTGTGTATTTCAGGCCTGTAGTAGTGATTACTAACAACAACAAGTTCCCCACTGGGTATCAATAAACAGTATAAAGTACCTGGCCTGATTCATCCACTATGTGCCAATACTCTATTGTATCTGGTCTGGTAGTAATCATATCCCAGTGCATAGCCTTCTATGCTGCCAACTCATTCTGGCTTAAACAAAAAAAAATGCAATGCCATATGATACATCAAGAATTGCTAAAGGATGTGATTGATTATGTGGAGCAGTGCCACGTTAAGTGAACAAGCAGTATTAAAACAGAAACATTCATGTTGAGGGCCAGCTTTTAACAGATGTGATGTTATTTTCTAAAACAAATGGTATTAGGGCTGGGACGGTTATCGCATTACTGCGGTCACGTGATGCCTACCGCTCGTCACCGTCATCACCTTGCCTGCAAATGTATGCACGTTGTGTCTAATGACATGGATTCCTTGATTTGAATGTCTGATGACATTGTGTCTTACATGGATTTAAGGTTTTCTAAACAAAACTTATCATCAAAAGATGGAGCAAATCCGACCTTTAGTGAGTTGGGGAGCGCAATGTTCCATGACACATAACATTCCATTTGTGTTGACTATTAAGTCTATATGCCAGAGTACCTGTGTAATGTCTTGTATCAGAGAAATGTCTTTGCCTTTCCTGCCGTGCATTACATTTTACCATTCTCAGTTAAGGTAGACACATTAACGTTACTGCTGCAGTGTTTACCACTGCACATTAGCCTAGCAGCTAGCGTAGTTTCCTTCTGTTCATAGCTTTAACCCGATAAAACGAAACGGTTGAATTTCAGCCAGCATGCATGTAGCCTAAAACAGAGCGATTTATATTGGTAGAGAGAGTAACAAGTAAGCGAACTGTCGCTTTCTCTGCTCTCTGTTTGCTCAGCTGCTAGACGGGCTGCACTCTGCAATGTCGGAAAAAACTAGTTAAATTTTTTTCTTTATTGACAAAATAGCTTTCTAAATTGTCTGTGGAATGGATCAATGGAGATGAGAGAAAACATTGTGGCCCTAAATGACAGCAAAACTCAGGAAAGACTCACATTGAGCTGAAACGGAAACACTGTGCTGCAATCTTTTTTAAACAGTCTATGGCTGCAACATATGTTGTAAGACTTAAACAGATGTTTTTTTTTGGGGGAGTATTGACAAGAGATAAAGACACTGTGTCTTGAGAAGCTCTAGCGTGTTGTTTTATTATTAACAGTTAACTCATCAACTTTGCTAACTCTTTTTCTTCTCTCTTTTCCTCACAGCGGCACTCATACGCTACTCTCCGTTACCGCTCGCTCTCCTTGCGCAACCACATGGGCACTGGTGTCACCCTGCCATTCTCACTCTAACTTAACTGCCATAGATACTGTGGGAATTTCTTGCTTTTCAACCGTGGTAAGAGAAAATCCATACCGTCCCAGCTCTAAATGGTATAGAAATTTATTCTGGATTACTCAAATAGAGTAGAATTAAGAATAAGCAGGGATTAAAGGCTAACTGGCAAAACAATATCTATGTTGGAAAATATGCACATGGCTCCCTGAAACAATTCAAATGCCGTTCATGAGAACAATTGACAAAAATTATAAGTGAAGTCAGTAGCATCAAGTCATCTGCCTGCTGGGACAAGAACTGACGCCAGTGCTGCTGCCTCTGTGATCACTCATGAAATTGTGCGATTTCAAAACGTGGGTATCAACTACTTCTTTTAAAGATGATCATGTTAATTTCTAAGGCTTACACATACAGGTGTGCGTAAGGAGGATATCATTTCATAGTGCCTCAGGATACGATGCCATCACTGCAGGGTTTCTGAATGTCCCTCGCTCTCTGTGCTGTGAGGTTACTGATGTAACATGACCCATGTCCCCTTTCAATACTGCGTGATTCAAAGGCTAGAACAGTGTAGTGTGACTACTGTATGTATGTGTTGTGAAGCTGCTCCTGTGGCAGGTGCAGACGTGCCCCAGTGTGAACTTTTTGAGACGAGGTCATGTGTCACTTTATCCGAATGGTGTCTTCCATATTTGGTCCAATCAGCTGCTCAAGCTCCTGGGGTCAGATTATGGCTGGGATGGCTGTCGAGCCTTTGACTCAGTCGGTGATAGACTGAAATCAGTCTGATGTTACAGCCTGTTGTGAGTGTACATTCAACCATTCATGTACCCACAGCATATTAAATCAATAAAAATTTGTCAAGGTATGTGGAGTTTTGCATATCTCTGGGCATATGAACCTGTCCGAGAGACATGTATCTGAGAGTATTTACAGTTTATGTGTGTGTGTGTGTGTGTCTCAAATTATGTTAGTTTGTGTGCCTGACAGCTGTGACTGTGATAGATGGCTGACACAGCTGATATGTCCAATAGCCTTCATCTGCAGTAATGAAAATAAAACACAGCTGGGCATGCATGACATAGGTATGTGCGTTCATTGCTGTTAAACCAATCACATCATGTTCATAATGTAGTGACCTTGCATAAGGATCCAGAGGAATCATGTAGGCAAAAGATCCCCAGCTGCAAGTAGGAGGGGGGGAGAGAGATAGATAGATAAATAGATAGTGTTGGAGCTCAATCCTGCTCCGGTCTCAGGGGTCAGTCAATTATTAGTCAGAATCTCAGATGTTGATGTGTGAATCCTTTTTATTGCGTAGAATATTCTAGAGACAAAGTTACAGCGATCAAGCTAACACAGCTCTCCAACAATAGATAGATAGAATGAGAGAGAGAGAGAGAGAGAGAGAGAGAAATGCATGGGCCATCATTTAGATCATTTCAACACATGCTCATCTAATGCCTCATCGAAAGTCAGTCATGTCACCTTCATTTGCTTCATACACATTTACTATTTGATGTAATGGGATTTATTCTTCCCATCCAATGTGAACACTGACCCGCCTTCAGTTCTCCTGCTGTACCAGGTTCCTGCCAAGCTCCCTCAGCTGCTGCTGGCCTAATATCAAAATCAATCCCTCATTTTCCAGCTTGCTAACAAATGAGCCAACAACAGTGGAAAAGGAAGGAATGAGGGTTCTATATATCAGAATTTGTCTGGTCAGTGATAAAAGATTAAAAGATATCAGAAGGAACATAATTTAACAACCTATCTCACTGAACGAAAACCAAGGAAATATGACATTAACCCAGCCCCAGCCCAAACATTAATCAAGGCTTGGAGCCACCCTGAGGTGTTATTCTAGAACGTCTTCAGGACTGCTTCAGGTTTCACCGATCGTCTGCCAGGCCAAGTGGAAGAAAACGGGTTATAGTCGTAACACCATTCTGATTAACAGACAGGTTCTTGAACTGAGCCGGAATCCCAGATCAATTGGCGTTGATGGTAAAATGATACATCAGTGTTAGAAATACAAAATGTTTTGTATTTTAATTCGCAGGATGGGGCCTGTTTCATAAATCGAGGAGGTTAATAGTAAAACTAACTATCTAGGGTTTTCCAACAATGGAGGCTTTGTCTGCCTGCACTTGACTGTAGCTAAGCCAATATGGTCTTAAACTAAACAGCTCTTACGGCACACGTCTCCCCTCTCAACCTTCTGTTGAAGCCATTTCTAAAAGCCCATTTTTAACAGATCCATTGTAAAAAAAATAAATAAATAAAAATAAAAAAAATCAAGGTGCAACAAGAGACCAAATGTTTCAGAGGCCAAATTCACATTCACTTTGCTTGTTTTTAATAAATGCAAGACCAAGCCTCACATTTTGGCAGGTAACGATAACAGGACCTAATTATCTGTTCTAGCTGTCTGAGAACAGAGGAGGAGCAGCTCAAACCTAAACCCTCAGTTTATAACAGAGGAGTGCAGATGAAAACCAGACATTCAAACTCAAACGCCCACATGGTAAAAGTGTGAGTGACCGTCAGTAATTTCCAGACATACGGTCTACTAATAAAATATCGTACCCTAACTTTACTTTGGGGATTCAATAATTCAACATTTCGGGAATTATACTTTTTTCCTTTCTTTCTAAGAGTTAGATGAGAAGATTGATACTTTTCTAATGTCTATACGGTGAATCTACAGCCAGCAGGCAGTTAACTTAGCTTTGCATAAGGGCTGTAATCTACATGCAACACTGCTTTGGACAAAGCCAGGCTAGCGTTTCTCCATTTCCAGTCTTTGTGCGTAGCTAAGCTAACCATCACCAGGGTCATGTTTAGTGGATAGACATAAGAGCAATGTCATTCTTCTTATCCAACTCTAGCCAAGAAAACAAAGAGTGTGTACCAACATTTTTAACCATTATTTAAACCAATCTGTTAAGTCCAAACATAGTCATTAGGTAAGATAAACCTCTGACAGGAAAACACATCAAAAGGGAAAGAGGATGAAGTAGCAGCAACATGTACAACAGGTTTAAATCAGAATAAATAGTTAAACACCCAAATGATGAAAGCACTCTTTGCACAGTGACAGCAGAAGGGAGGTAGATAATAAATGAATACAGAAACAAAGAAAGGGGCAACAGTGTGACCATGAAAAATCTTTGTCGGCCTCTTATCCTTCCACGTATGGCTTTGCAATGCTCTGATAGATATTAATGAACGCAACATAATTCCAGTTTTTTCTTTCATCCCCAGTCCACAGCGTGTTTCTTCACTGATCAATGTGCCTTGTCATCCATCTTAATCAGACTTTATAGGGTTCACCCCTGAGGCCAGATGGGAAGCTTGCACGCACGCACGCATGCGCGCACGCGGCTGGTATTCAGTGCGTCAACACTTTCTGAAGTGTGTAACAAAGTCAGCATGAAACATTCAGCCTTCAGGTTAATGGAGCCCATAAATCTGCCACTGTACTCCAACACAGGTCACCTCTGACCCTCACACATACCCATTCACATGTTCTTTGCTGGTGTGCCTGTCCTGTACATTCACCCAATAAAAGATAGACAAGAGATAGAGGGTGAATATGGCTACCAAGTTTCTCCCAGGATCCCTCTGTGGTTGTGCCACACTATATTCTCACTCTGTCTCTCATCACCTCTCTCTTTCTGACTCTTAAGAGCTGGTATTGGTCTGAGAGGGATCTTCATGTCGCTGTCACGTCTACCCGCCTGGATCTCGACTTCCGTCTTCCTCTCACTTTCACTTGAACACATCTCTGTCTCAGGCACCTCCTTTTTTCTCTCCTATTTCATATTTAAGACGGCTGACAGTTGTCCTTTGGTATTCTATAGTCTCGTAAACACTATTTGTCAGGGTGTCACCTTTCACCCATCCACCCCCCACCCTCTAGAAGAGCTCTCGTCCCTCAAAATACACACACAGACACACACACCCACACACAGACACACACACACACACCAACAAAAATCTGATCTGAAGTCAATAGCACAGCATTTAATTTAATTTTAACATGCATTAGTAAAATGACCTTAGGCTTGTGCACAGCTATGCTTGCCGTCAAACTAGCAAAAGTGGATTTGGACACACCCTAAACTCACCTGTGCTTCAATCCGTGCGCTTAGATCGTTAAAATAGGGCCTTAAGAGTCTACAGCCATGCTAGCAGGTCTGTGAGGCACCACTGGACCCAGTACAAAATCAAAGCGTCAAAAAGCAAAAGTGTTGGAATTTTTGATTACACTTCATTCTTAAGGGTAACATAGTTTTTGAGATATTTCAGACTTAAAACAAAGTGGTAGAACAACTGACACTGTCATTAGAGCCATGCCATTATAGCTATAGCATGGCTAAAAATGTATTTGAATGATTCAGTTAAATCTCCCTAAAGTAATTATTAAAACATGGGAACACTTTAACAATGAAACTTGATCAGTAAGATGATATTATATAAATAAATAAAAAAACCAAAAAGGCAAATAACTCCTATAGACAGAGATCACATTGAAGAGAAACAAGCATACATCCAAAGAATACCAAAATCTTCTCCTTGTGTCCTGCCCACCTAAACTAAACACATCCACCAGGCCTTAAGGCCTCCAGCAGACTGGGTTGGTGCCACAAGACATCACAACAAACATCCCTATGGGAAACTGGAGATTTTGTGTTATGATGGGAATGGATACCACAAATGAAAGCAACTTCCTCTCCCTTTAGCTCTTTTATAACAGCCAAGATGACAGATATCAAAATATTATGCCAAGCTTTTATGAGTCTTTAACAGTGTTTGAATATGGGGTGGTGCATATAAAAAGGGAAGCCTGGGGGGAGGTGAGCGGACTTTACTTTAATGAGGGATACAGTTTGCTGCTGCATTGTCAATAGATACACACACACACACACACACACACACACACACACACACACACACACACACACACACACACACACACACACACACACACACACGTTTGTTCTACACACATTTCATGGTTGTTCTGCCAGGTTGTTCTGCCATGCAGCAGCCAGACATCATTGGAGCAATAAACACTGGGAACATGCTTAGAATAATTCCCCAATACATAAATATTCCAGGGAGGGAAACACAATTGCTTCCAGGTGCCATTACAGATTCTGACCCCACGCTTCATGTAACGTTTTAACTATGAAGAGTTTCCGTCAGTTTCTCCAATAGGAGTTAAAAGTGACATAAATACTGTGGGTTTAATACAGTGCTGCTCATGAGTATAGGAACCCCTGCTTGAATTGAGTTAAAAGAGGAATAGCAAAATCATCTTTTGGAAATTGATCTTTATGCCTTAATTAAAAAAAAAAAAAAACGAGGAAAACACCCCATATCACATACCCTTCATTATACCTAGAGATGGGCATGGGATACTTTCCATAAAATCATCTCTCAATGCCAATGAAACCAGCTATTAGGCTAACTGAAATCAAACCATACCAATCTCTAGGTATGGTGAAGGGTATGTGATGATGTGGATGTGGGGCTATTTTATTTGCAAAGGCCAAGGGAATTTTATCAGCATACATATTATCCTTAATAAGATCAAATTTACAAAAGATTATTTTTTTTATTCTTCTTTTAGTCAACTTAAGCAGGTGTTCCTATACTTATGAGCAGCTAAACTGTATTTACACTCTTCTCTTGGCTTCCTCTGAAGACTGCGACTGTGTATTATTCTCACTGTGCAGCTACAGCATGCTTCCCTGCAAAAAACACAGCACTTTTGAAGATAGAAGCAGGAGCTGCCACAGGGGGCAAAAGAGTTGAAGTTCAAAATTGAAAGCTGATGACAATAAAAGAGTGACTGATGACAACATGGAGAGGGGACCTACTGAACAGAGGTGATTATCTAACAGCATGCGGTGTGTGCATTTCTATGTAGCAAGTGTGTTTGTTGCAGCGAGGAAACAAGGGATAGTGGAAAAAGTGGCATGAGCTGACAGAAGTGCTGTGCTTTTTACCATGCTAACGTGAATATGGGGTGGCATGCGACTTGGACAAAGAGGTCTCACACACATTCTCAACCCCCCCAACACACACACACACACACACACACACACACACACACACACACACACACACACACACACACACACACACACACACACACACACACACACACACACACACACACACACACACACACACACACACACACACACACACCACAATCATGTACTGTAACAATTCAGGCCTGAAGCATCTCATTTTGGTTCCTTTTTTGGGCATTTTTCAGTCGTTTCTCTTGCTCCCTGCGGTCGGAAATGTCTAGTTTCCTTAATGGTTTCCAGTAAAGTTCCCCAGCGTATATCCAGCCATCCTCCAGGGGAGTCTCCTCCATGCGTCTAATTAGGTCCTACATTCAGAGTGGTGTAATCAAGACATGTATTGCTAAGCCTCATTGTATCTTAAAGCAACACTAAGAACTTTTCCTGCTTTGGTCCTCGTACAGGTTGGAATCGGAATTGTCCATAGCATTTCATTATGCAAGTTTGCCAGATCGGGAAGTGGATCGGAAGTTTGAATGAGACATTATGACAGCGGTAATGAACAATTCCGCTTCCAACCTGTAGGGGGACCAAAGTGGAAAACGTGCTTTAATGTTGCTTTAAAACTTAGACAGGATCTTTGATAAAACACTTGATGATGAACTAAGCAGGTTTGTAGCAGAGTGTAATGCTCTCAGTTACATTGCTGCATCTACATGTGAATGCTGTTAGAGTCAAATTGGCCAGTTTCAGAAAATGTGATTTTTAATGAAATTCATCAAATATGTTTAATGTTCAGCTACTTGTCTTGTGAGCCCTCTCATTAGTCACACTTGATGCTCCACTGTATGGTGGAAATGAAGCACAGATCAAATGAACATTGAGAAACTGTGTGTGTGTGTGTGTGTGTGTGTGTTTCAGTACAGTATCCAGCTCATTCCAGTCTGGGGGCTCCAGCAGCACGCCCAGAGCTCATTAACCATATGCCCTGCTGAGGGAGCTCTGTTCTAGGCTTCACCTCTGTGGAACCCTAGGTAATCACAGAGGATCACCACCCAAGGGCATGAGTATGAGCATCACTGCCGAGTACACCAGCCATCGTCTAGCGTCCCACCTCTGGGACCTTGGTCACAATAGCGCTAACTGTTGGCATTATAATGAATGGGTATTTAATGGCACTGAATGCAGAAAGGCATTAGGTAATGTAGGGATTATTAGGGTGGGTTATTAGCAGCCATCCATGGTGCTTTGGTTCAGTGGGACCAGACCAGCTGTTAGACACACACACACACACACACACACACACACACACACACACACACACACACACACACACACACACACACACACACACACACACACACACACACACACACACACACACACACACACACACACACACACACACACACACACACACACACACACACACACACACACACACACACACACAAAAAGGCTAGACTGACTGACTGACTATAGAGGGAATCCATGTCAGGAGAAGGAAGTGCATTCCCATAATTTTCCACATTTGTTACTGCTATACTTGCAAAAAGGTGCCTGGAAAATTGGAGTGCAAAAGTAAGGAAAAGTTTTTTTGTGCCGGAGGTCTGTCTATTCATCATCAAGCCTGTTCATTTGTCAACAAGTCATTTACTTAATGCTTCAAGGATTTTCACCAAAAATGTTTGCCTTGAAGAATAATTTTAAGTTGCTATAATTGTTCCATTTTTATCTTTTTTTTTTTTTTTTTTTAAATAGTAAAGTATACAGTTGCACCTGCTTCTTCCTGTACTGACTCTTTGCCCTTTCTTGTTGATGGATTCCCTCATTATGGCTCAGCGGGCTCCGCAGTCACGCAGTTGCACTCAAGGCCAGTGTTGCATAGTGCAGCTGCACGGTCAGCCAGGTGGTCGTTATAGCATTCAGGATGTCTGTATCTTATACTTTATGCACAGTAAACACTTCATGATGCATGTCCCAGCAAACATGTATACTGTATATACATTACACTGTCTAATATGTTGCTGTTTATCTGTTACTACATTTCCTGAAGGTGTCAATAAAATTATTATACATGTACAGCAGCTTGAGAAAGTTTACACACCCATGCTAAAGTTGATTAAAAGAGGAATAAAAAAACAATCTTTTGGAAATTGATCTATGATTGACATAGAGATTGGCATGGTGTTATTTCAGTTAGCTTAATAGCTGGTTTGATTTGCATTGAGAGATGATCTTATGGAAAGTTCCCCATGCCAATCTCTAAGTATGGTGAAGGGTATGTGATGATGTGGTGCTATTTTAATTCCAAAGGCTAAGGGAACTTTATCAGGCTGCATAGTATCCTGGATCATAATTTCTTTTTTTTTTAATAAGTTCAATGTTCAATAAGAACACAATCATGTGTTACACTTGTATTGTATGTGTAATGTATGTATTTTATTTTTCTCACATTAACAATGATTTTCTGGATTATTTATGTCTGTCTCAGTTTTCCTCTTTCCTGCATGCATGTCTTGCACCCCATACAAAGGAGGCCCAGCCAGCAGTAGGCCCCCCCCCCCCACACACACACACACGGCGGATGCAATGTCTTGTGGATCAGATCTCATCCGCTCACATCTATACTGTACCAATCCCACCACACTCTTTGCTTCTTTCATCTTCAGAGTCCAGATCCTCTCTGCTCATTTCACCGCAAAACAGAAACAAACTCACTTTGAAGAGCTTCCAGCATCCCCGGGTCATACGGCATGACTCACCACAATGACACAAGTACCTGCTACAAGTCTGCTTTCACGGACACAAACTTTCTCATGGGATACACTGAGGCAGACGTATTCCATATGCTCTGTATCAAACAGGCCCACATTACATACACCCATATCTCATAGCAGCTTGCACAGACTCACACCACACTAAACATGTACATTGAGGTGCGTCAGTCCTGCCATGTATCTGTGGGAGCAGGAAAGAGGAAGGTGTGCCTGTAAAAGCAAATAAGAGAAAAGCCTAGAAGTCTCAGGTTAACCGAGTATGAGATTTCCTCTGCTGCGGTACACAGACTATCAAGATGTCTAAACTTTCAATTTTTTTATGTTTGTTTGATCAAAGCTGCAGATTGGGCCACTGTGCAACAGTCCCTAAAGAGAGTTCAGGGACCATATGTGTGTTGTGATGGATTTTATATAGGCTTTAATAATCCATCTGACATCGACACACTACACGGCCATGAGGAAGGCTTATTTCCTTTTATTGAATAGTGTTCTGAAGTTACCGATGCCATAAACACCGGGCAGAACAGAGGCAGCCGTTGATTCGATAACGAGTGTGTTTGCCATATGTAGACATCTGTGAGGACTTTAATTTTCACGGTGGTGAAAAACAGCATTTATGTCACAGGGAACATCACCTTTTTCCACTTAAGACTGTGTTCGATAGGCATCTCTATTACAGTACTATGTGGATGTATGTATACATACTGTATGTGTTTCTTCCTGACTTTCCATTTTTTCCCCTTTCTCTTGGCATGAGATACACATGACTGTAATCCTGATTGGATGCATACAAAAAAAGAAATAGACCAAACTGTACTTCTATCAAGTCTAAACAAATGAAATTGTGCAACACAGGGACTGTTCTCAGGCAGTATATGATTTTACATTAACTTTCATTTACACTCCTGAAATTCGTGTAACTGTAATGATGATTGCAGTAAATCAACATATGACCTGGCAGACATCCTGCTATTTCTACTTGAGCAACTATATATATATATATATATATATATATATATATATAGTTGTTCAAGTAGAAATAGCAGGATGCAAACTGAATGTCAGAATGGGAAAGAAAGGTGATTTAAGCAATTTTGAGCGTGGCAGGGTTGTTGGTGCCAGACGGGCCGGTCTGAGTATTTTACAATCTGCTCAGTTACTGGGATTTTCACACACAACCATTTCTAGGGTTTACAAGGAATGGTGTGAAAAAGGAAAAACATCCAGTATGCGGCATTCCTGTGGGCGAAAATGCCTTGTTGATGCTAGAGGTCAGAGGAGAATGGGCCAACTGATTCAAGCTGATAGAAGAGCAACTTTCACTGAAATAACCACTCGTTACAACCGAGGTATGCAGCAAAGCATTTGGGAAACAACAACACGCACAACCTTGAGGCGGATGGGCTACAACAGCAGAAGACCCCACCGGGTACCACTCATCTCCACTACAAATAGGGAAAAGAGGCTACAATTTGCAAGAGCTCACCAAAATTGGACAGTTGAAGACTGGAAAAATGTTGCCTGGTCTGATGAGTCTCGATTTCTGTTGAGACATTCAGATGGTAGAGTCAGAATTTGGCGTAAACAGAATGAGAACATGGATCCATCATGCCTTGTTACCACTGTGCAGGCTGGTGGTGGTGGTGTAATGGTGTGGGGGATGTTTTCTTGGCACACTTTAGGCCCCTTAGTGCCAATTGGGCATGGTTTAAATGCCACGGCCTACCTGAGCATTGTTTCTGACCATGTCCATCCCTTTATGGCCATCATGTACCCATCCTCTGATGGATACTTCCAGCAGGATAATGCACCATGTCACAAAGCTTGAATCATTTCAAATTGGTTTCTTGAACATGACAATGAGTTCACTGTACTAAAATGGTCCCCACAGTCACCAGATCTCAACCCAATAGAGCATCTTTGGGATGTGGTGGAACGGGAGCTTCTTGCCCTGGATGTGCATCCCACAAATCTACATCAACTGCAAGATGCTATCCTATCAATATGGGCCAACATTTCTAAAGAATGCTTTCAGCACCTTGTTGAATCAATGCCACGTAGAATTAAGGCAGCTCTGAAGGCAAAAGGGGGTCAAACACAGTATTAGTATGGTGTTCCTAATAATCCTATAGGTGAGTGAGTGAGTGAGTGAGTGAGTGAGTGAATATATATATATATATATATATATATATATATATATATATATATATATATATATATATATATATATATATATATATATATATATATATATATATATATATATATATATATGATATAGTACATATAGATAGTACAAAACTCTTTATATTCCTGACTGCTGATTATAATATACCTTAAATTCACTCCAACCTTCACTTCTCCAGTGATTTCCAGCTTGTTGGGTGAAATGTGATAAATGTTCTCTGTGCATGCATGTGCAGTATGTGCGTGTGTTGTCTTGTATTGGGTGGAGGCCAGACCTTGAGTGAAGAAGAGCAGAGATAGATAACAGAGTTGCCAAATGGCCTCTGTCATGAAGCAGAGAAATGGAGAGAAAGCTGCTGGATAGCAGCGTTCATCTTTCTCTCTCCTCTCCCCTGGTCTGGGCGGTCAGGATGTGGAGCGTGAGAGTGTTGACAGAAGAAGATATGACCGGGACCAAATTTCACAAATACAACTTGACACTGCGTAAAGGGGTTCGAAGGACGTATACAGAGTTCACATAAATTATTCCTAGTTCACTCGTGTTGGCCTTTAGCGGGTCAAGGATGAACGCGGAGGATCTTGGGTAATCAAGAACGTGTCTAAAAGCAGTAACTTTACTACTCTCTCAGGGTGATCAAATGTGACCAAAGTAAACTGGTGTCAAGGTGGATATGCTGTGAAGTATGGCCTGATGCTAATTTGAAGTCTGAGATTTATTTGTTTGAGGTCTTCAAGGTGAGGTTGGTGGGGGGTAGTGTGTTTACAAAGATTTATGGAAGAGCTTAAACCTGCACCTGATGTCACAAACACAAACACACATATATTGAACTCTGCAACCATCGTTTTAATTCTAAGAAACACATTTGATTACAATACGTAACTGTTAAGTTGTATAGCTCTGTATGTTTGCAACACTGACTGGGACCTGTACACAACAACAAAACATATTAAAAGCATCACTTGGGCAATCCAAACACCAGCAGTGGGGAGGTTTACTAGAATAATATATTTGTTGACTTGTAAAAGGTCATTTAAAGTACAAACACATGAATTAAGTGGAAATGATGCTATGGGAAAGGTAGAGAAAGGCCGGTTGGTGCAGGAGATCATTCAGATAATATCAACACACCTGAATAAACTGCAGTGGGAAAACCATAACTGTTAGGGCTCATAATTTTCATTGTTTTTCAAAAGGAAACGTGATTGTTTTTTGGCCTGTATTTTAAGGTAGATCATAAAAACAACTTCAATCAATCACAGTATGGTGTATGTCTTAACCATAAGGCCATTGAGATGTTCCAAAATCACTGAATTTATCAGGCTATAATAGTAAAAAATACAAAAGTAAAAACTGGATTAAAAAGGCATCTGCAATGCAAACACTGCTGTATAAATACTAAAGTGGTTAATGTTAGGGCTGGGCAATATATTGATATTATATTGATATTGTGATATGAGACTAGATATGGTCTTCGATTTTGGATATTGTAATATGTTAATATCATTATTGTAATAGATGTTTTCCTGGTTTTAAAGGCTGCAATACAGTAAATTGGTGTTATTTTCTGAATTTACCAGACTGTTCTAGCTATTCTATTATTTACCTTTCACTCTAAGTGTGAATATATTTTTTCAAAGCATCAGTTGTCAACGCTACAATATCGATATCGAGGTATTTGGTCAAGAATATCATGATATCTGATTTTCTCCATATCGCCCAGCCCTAGTTCATGTTTCATTTTTTTTTTACTGGAGCGATATCAGCAGCTCATTTCAGTTTTCTCACAATTTTTTTTTCTGTAATCGGAAGTATTCTTGAACTTATTTACTGTAAACTACAGTGATCGAGAAGACAAGTCCTTATAATGCTTTATGATAGTGATTGTAAGTCCATGACAACTGGCAAACTACCTGATAAAAGGTGCTTTCAAAACATCTGTGATTTTTTTGTGAAAATCTGTATAAAAAAGGCTAATAAAAGTTGCTAATCGGGATGTAAAGCGTTAAGAAAGTTTAGACTATACATATGTTTTCCAGAGGTTGTTGGGGGCACATCTGCATGCTCCCTTACACACACACACACACACACACACACACACACACACACACACACACACACACACACACACACACACACACACACACACACACACACACACACACACACACACACACACACACACACACACACACACACACACACACACACACACACACACACACACACACACACACACACACACACACACACACACACACACACACACACACACACACACACACACACACACACACACGGCCGTTGTCCTCTGCTCTGTCCGGCAGACTGAAAGGCTGCAGAGTTGAAAGGGAGCCGGAGTGCTGGCTCTGATTAGCTTGTTTGCTTTCTATTAGCTGGGGAGAAGGAAGCTCCCCTGCCATGGCTCAGTGTCAACAGGCCACCCCTTGCTGCCTTGGCCATTAGGTCTCCAACAGTCACACGCACACACACAGTCACACGGTACGCATAGATGTTTAGTGTACATGTGCAAGTATACGTACAGACTGCGCTGAGGGTACAGTGTCAAATGCATGAATGAGAAATGTTTGAGGGAAAGTAGAACCGAAAGACAGACAGAGGCCTAAATGAGCACAGATACTGTAAGTGCACACATGCACACAGACGATAAACAAACACACATTCCCATGGCAGTCTGCAACGACACAGAGCAAATATACAGGGAGGGAGGCTGACAACAGAAACAAACAAGACAAATGGAGACAAAGCATCAGCCCCTCACTCCCCTTTGTATCCTTCACCCGACGAGGTTAAAACCCTGGCTAATGTTAGAATCTAGTAAAATATGCCACAGCACAGCCACAAATGGCTCCTAATAGAACTTACCATTATCCGCACCACTGGAATGTGCAGCTAATGCACAGAGACCAAAGCCAGGCCTGGTTAACATACCTGTGGTAACTGCATGGTTAAAAGCGGTGGGGAGCGTCCGTGTGTGTTTTCTGTTGCAATTAGCTGAGGACGGGAATAAGGGATGGCTGGATTATGTGGGAGAGACTATAATGGTACAACAAATCAACTAAAACTGACTTAAACTGCAGTAATACCGTAAACCAGCATTTCTTCAACGTATCTATTCTATTAGTCTGTGAAATGTAACAAATATTCTCATGACCCCTGCAAGTAAAGAGCTGTCAAGAAGGTCATGTGAGTTTTAACAATTGAATAAAATAGGTTATTGCAATTAATACTATATATATATATATATATATATACACATACACACACACACACACACACACACACACTCAACAGCGTAAGTAAACTATAAAATATGTCTGGCAATCTTTTTTACGTGAAAGTTTTCAAAGTGACTAACATCTCAGAAATTTTCTTGGCCAAATTGCAGGTACATTACTGAAAATGGTTTGATACGTCAAGAAGAATAGCATTAACAATTTTGACTTCACATGCCAAAACACAGACAAACAGCACCACCAGTGAAGAACAGCACCAACAGGACGAGACAAGCAGGAATATGAGAGAAGCTGTAAATAGCGGTTGTCAAATGCAACGGACATGCATTTTGCTGCATGCAAAATAACTACCAATTGTGTGTTCCCCTTTGCACTTTACATTATACGTACAGCATATTAGCAGAAAAAAAACTAACTGTAACTTCATCATCATTGTCCTTTCTTTGAAACTATATCAATGGTAGTAAACCAATCAGTCAAAGAAACATGATTTATATTATCATCTATCTTGGTGTATGTAATTTTATTTATTTATGCTATATATCAGCATTTTGGAGAAAAACAAAAGATCTATTGAGAATAAATGAATAAAATGTCTATTTTGGTTGATGCAGTGACTTCATTATATTGAAAAAAATAAAATCATAAAAAATGCAATATTGTCATAAAACAGCAACTTTGCTCACAATGGTCTAAAACATTGTATTACTGACAGTACAGAGACAGTATTTCACCCGGCAAAACACTGTCACCCTCTGAAATGTCATCTAAAGACTAGTAACACTACTCAACGATATATGAAAAGAACAGATTATTAGAAATACATTTTAATACAATGCTATTCAACACAACCACTAACTAGGGCCTTAAAAATGAACATGATGTTAAATAATAAATGTAATCACTAACATTGGACTAAAGATTGGATTCTTGCAGGGCTGTTGCACAATAAATTGTACAAGTGTACTTAATAAAGTAGTACCTCCGTTTATAACCATCTAACCAGCTGTCCTTGAGGCATTCTCACAGTCATTTCACTCTCAGTCCACTCCAAAAAAATCCTCACTGCAGCTGCAGTAAAAATAACCATCACACATGTGAGTGCAGGATGATATCAGCCACTTCTTTCTGGCTGTGTCCAACAGCACTTAATGTAATTCAGCAGTAATTTCCTTGCAGTTCCCGGGTTATTTCCCAAAATTGATCTCTGTTGTAACGCCTACATATTCTCTCTCTTTGCCTCAGGCCATATTTGATTTGCAGGACCCCTCAATCACACTCTAGTTGGGTATGTCGTGCCATGCTGGACTGTGCTATGCTGAGCAGGGAGGAGAGGGGTTTAGGGTTACAGTCTATTTGTTACAGGTCAGTGCATTGTCTCAGGTTAATTATGACCTGGGGTAGTCTGAGCAACGGAGAGAGCCTCTTAGGTAGCAGCACGGTCTGGATATAGTTAACTACAGTACCTTGCTGAAGATCGTATGAACGACGGACACTTGACTAACATATTATTATTCTACATGAGATGAGAGCCGTAGGGCAGGAATGCATACAGTGGTGGCGGTGCAGAGCTAAAAAAGAGATGGAGGGAGAAGGAAGGAGACAAAGCCACAAAGAGCACTCTTACAGCGAGGCTGTTACAGTGAGGGGGGCCTAATGGTAATATTGTGTCTGCAGAAATAAAGAATGGACTCTATTCAGCCATCTTACACTCAGGGGACCTGTCCTTTGAGGAGCAACAGTGATAAAGATGATATGACGCCACCGGAGTCCTCTGAAGCTCCTGCACAGAAGCTGGGGCTAATACAGATATCAGGCAGTTGAAAGGGATGGTGCAAATAGGGTTTGAGCGTAAATGATTATGTTGACTCTTGGAGGTCTCAGAGACCTACAACAACAAGGTGAACACTTGGTCATTCATGCTGCGCCAACACAGAATTCATGCTAAGCAAAATATTACAAAAACAGTTAAAAACGCAGTGAGAGGCTACACTTCTGTTAGCTAGATGATTATCCAACAATGTCAACAGCTTGACCTTTCCATTACCTTTTGTTCTGTGTAAAAATTCCATGCCAGCACATTTTTAGCAAATGCTATGTGTAATAAGCGGTGCCATGCGGTAAGATGGGTAAACAATGTGCGACTCTCAGGGTTATCAACAAACAAAAGAAAACCCATTCATAATGGGTCACAGACAGGCCTGGGAGGCCATTGTTTATTGATGTTTTTTACTATATTTTCCTCCTTTTAGCAGCATTCTATTTCTTCACTGCCTGCATCACTCAATCATCTCTCCTCCATTTTTTCTTCATCCTTTAACCTCACTGTTAAACTCCGCCAGTTGTTTATTGTGTTCAACTTGATTTCTCCCAGGCATCTCTTCTGTTTATTTGCAGTGTTTTTGAGATTGCATGAGATCAAGGAGGGCTCTGATCATCGCTGGCCTGCAGGTAACATGGATTACATGCAGCTCAGTTCTGTAGCACCCTACGCCCAGTTAGCGGTAAACTAAACTTACACAGTTCTCTGTATATTTAGAAAGGGTTCCCCTACATATATGTGGCCTATCTCTGTTTACTCAGAGCATATAGAGGCAACAACTCTTTCCACCTGCATACACTTAAAAAATTTGGATATAATTATTGTGGAAAGTGAAGGTGGCCTGTCATTCCAAATAACTTCCCTTTCTTACATATTTACCACCTATTTCCATTTCCTGCTCTTTGCTGATCAATCACGCAGTTAGAAATAGATCTAAACAGCCACTTTACAACCAATTCTCTCTGACCGCCAGGTAAACTGTCAATCTTGCTCACAAAAATAAATATAAAAGGAGTATATGAGGCTCATATTTCATTGAGATGATGGCATTTAGTCATCATTTTGACAAACACTGACACATTAATGTCTCAAAACTTCCTACATCATCTAATCTAGTATCACGATAAACCTAAAATGACAGTAACAACCTGGGATTACATGGCTCATTTAATGACTTTTAAACTGATAAGAGTTTAACCTGCGAGGAAATTCATCTCATGGGATTGCGTGACTGGCAGAGGCCACGGGGAAACATTGAATAGTCAGAGACACATTTCTGACAGAGCAGAAGAGGCCACATGTTGCTGGATGGAGAAGAATCAGATGATGTTTAAGGAAATCAACAGTTTTGACAAAGCAAAGCACCGTCAGATGTGTTTGGAGAACACAGGTCTGGCAAACTGGATAAACAGACGGTCACAGCACGCAAAACCTTGACACTGCCTCTGGTACTTAGTTGGAGGATTCAAACCACTTTGGTTAATTAGGCTTTTTTTTTTTTTGTTTAGTTTCCATTTAATTTATAGGCTTTTAGTAGAGTCACTAGAGTCCATGTATAAGCCAGGCATGTCACATAATGTTATTTTCAGATTAAGTAGGGCTACTTGCATAGTCTTTATAAAAAAACTTGACTATATGCAATACAAAATAGTTTATTATGTCTGTGTGTTAAAATTTGACTGAGTTATGACTCAGAGAAGAAGGAGTGTGTTTTTTTTTTGTTTTTTTTAAAGCAAAATGACTCACTCAGTGGCAAAGGGCTAAATGGTTGCTTCCAGGAAACTTTGAAGAGGAAAGCCAAACCTCAGTTTTAACTGAATTGGTCATTTCACTGTCCCACTAACACTTTCTCTCTTGTTCACTCCTCTCTCCCCTAATTTAGCTCAAATAAAAAAAAATCTCAGGGTACAGGTTGTGTACCTTGTCCCAGTGAGTGTCAGGCACACAGAATACCTTGGAATCAGATGAAGAAAGTGGCTGTTTATAGCCTGCAGGGAGAAATGTTGCTTTGAGGGGGAATATCAGTTTTAATTCTCTCCATAGAATTAGAGTAAGACCTTACAGGCCTCAGGCACGCTGCTGGGAAAACTCATGAGGCCATTCCAGACATCTTGGTGGCGTTAGATTATCTTTAATGCAGGCCTGCTGCCAAAGTCCCCATCACTATAGTATCTTCAGTGCATCTTCTGGCACTCTTTTCTGTGGAAGCTGACCATGACCATCCAGACTATCAAGTCCTAAATACTGTCCTCAAACTCTTTTATGTTTGATAACAGCAAATCATGGGGAAGAAGTAAAGATAAAGGAGGAAAGGAGGCTCGTGGAACGTTTCCTCTTCAAGGCAACAACTTCATATGGTAATGCATTTTACTTGTGGCAAATGGTCAATACACATTTTTTAACGGACCTAGTGAGTATAACAGCTGTTCAACATTGATTTCCCTTTTAAAAAAAAAAAAGAAATATCAGATACAGGGTTTCCTCATATTTAAACCATGTGTAGATGCTGGGACAGTTTGCAAGGCCTTTTCCCATTAAAATTCTTGTTGTTCTTGTACTCGGGAAGGATAAGCAAAATGTTTTTCTGCTTCCCCCTCTGTTTTTCATAAAACAAAAGGTTATGTGGTAAACAGATGAGAGGAGAAACTACTGAGTGATACTAACAATGACGTAAACAAGGGGAAGGATGAGCAGAGATGAAAAGGTCTGATGAAAATCAATCACACAAATGTATATCATACATACATCAGAGAGAGAAATACATGAGCAGGGAGGAAAGTATGAAAAAGGTAGGATGCAGGAATGTAAGCGGAGAAAAGGCAGAGAAGCTCAAAAACAGAAGTATTGTGTTTATATGAATCAATTTCAAATGATGAGTCCCAATGGTCATCGCCTGCTTTCATTTGTCATTAAGGGAATAAGTTATTGTACTTCTATACTTCTCCACACACATAAGGGGAGACTTGGGAGTGCTTAAAGAGATAGTTGATTGATTGATTGACAGGAAATGATTAACAACAACAATATAATTCCTAAATAATAACCAGTTATGTCACTATGTCCATTATTAAAAGAAAATAGTAAGGAAGTATATCAAGCACTAACAACCAAATAGCAAAGTCATGACATGCCAGAGATCCTATAATATATTTGACTATGTGCATGTAGTTAATTATTATACCTAAATACTTCTTGAGGGACTTTTTCTGTCACTTATTCTTGAAATAAGCCAATCTGGATACTTTTACTCTTAAAAAGGTCCCCTGGCATGAAAATTTCACTTTGAGTTTTTTTTTAACATTTATATATGTGTTCCCCCAGCCTGCCTATGGTCCCCGAGTGGCTAGAAATGGTGATAGGGGTATCCTGCTCTGCTTTTTGAGAAAATGAATGTTCAGATGGGCCGATCTGGAATAAGGGACAAGATTCCAAATCAGCCCAAGGTTACCTCAACTTTCTGTGTTTTGCTCAAAGAATTTGGCCCATCAATGAGAGAGAGACTTGGCTAGACATTGCTTTCAAACGAGCAAAGGTAGCACACCCAGCCTCCACCTTGCCCCCTGCTCCTCCTCAAAAGCTACAGACTCAGAAATGGCACGTCCTAAGGAAAGCTCATTGTGGGACTGGCTCCAGTGGCTGTAATTCTGCACCAAGGCTGAATTTTGGGAAACAGACTTCAGATATGGTATTAGGGGACCACTAAGGCCTGTATATAAAGCACCCAAAGAGTATCATGTCATGGGACTTTTAAAAAGATACTTTTACTTCAGTACAGTTTTCAATTTTTTTCCACCAAAGGACTGCACTTTTGGTGGACTACCATTTTAAAGAAGTAGATTTCTCTGCAACACTGGCTCCAACTGCAGCCGCTGTATGTCTGAGTGCAGCTGAACGAGTTCAATACAGTAACAGACCAAAATAATGTGCTAAAAGATGAACGTCAAACAGCAACAAAAAGACAGATGACATAAAGCAAACATGGCAAACTGACAAATACTGAACTGAATATTTGAGGCCACTACGAGCGACTAAAAGTCTTGAGACAAAGAGATAAATTAACGGAACACTAGATAAACACTATTCGTATTTCAGCAGAAATGACATTAAAATAATAAAGCAATTAGTGCTTTATTCCAAGAATGGAGAGTATGGCTTTGATCTGGCTGTGTTTATGGCCTCGTGGCTTCCCTGTTGAACAATGCTTCTAGCTTTACTGTCCAGTTGTGGCTGTGGAGGCTTGTATTGTATGAAAGAACAGCACAAACAACAGCTGAACGGATCAAACCAAAGTTCATAATGAGGAGGACATATTTAACTGAAAAAGTGAATTGACTGTGCTTTTGGAGGAGGCTTTGTCTTCTTCAGCCGTCCCCTGAGAGAGCGACAGAGAGGAGAACAACACTGATTTTGTCACCTCAACTCCAAACACCAGAGACGATCAATGCGGAGCAGACGGGCTTCCGACTCGTGGTTCAGGTTTCATGGTGCGACAGGTTTCATGCACAAACCCTTACAATGCAACAAAAAATAAAGAAATGCAAGTAGAGATCTGTTGCATCACTGGAAACAGAGATCACAAGCTTATTTTGACACATCAGTCAGCAAGACAAATGACTGGAGCCTAGTTGTGGCTTTCACCATCAGGACGGAGTTTACTAACAGGGCTTCCTGTTTCTTATGGCTCCCACACATGTCTTCATGTCATCATCATCACCAACACCATCATCATCATCAGCCCACCAAAACAAAATGTTAAAAAAACATGAGAAGACCATGTCTTTGATGAGTCTGTCTGTCATAGAATGTCCATTCTCATGGCTGGCTCTTATTTCCCCCCTGCAGCGGCGATGTAATTCAGTTAGGAGAATGTAGCCAAAGAGAGGTCTGGTGAATGAATAGGCAAGGAAGTATGAGAAACGGAGAAAGGTGGAGAGGTTTTTCCGGCAAGGTCAGAGGTGTGCTAATGGTCTGGGAATGTCCTGTCAGGGTCAAAGTGACGACAAAGATGGACAGTGCAAGCTGCCACCTTTTGGGGCAAACCGTTGCTTCCTGTTAGCAGCTAAGGGAGACACATCCAGTGCCAGAGGTTAACACAGCAAAGGCTAAGAGGTCAGCAGGCTGTGTGGCCTCACCTGCTCTTCTTTTCAGTTCCAGCCAGTGGAACAAACCTGTTCAAACGCCCTGAGGAACGACAGACACAAAACATGCCACGCTTGGCTGGAAATGGTTCCCTGCTACGCCGCACATGTGCACTGGAGCAGGAGTGATAGCACTTTTACAAGGGTTTGTTGGTATGCAAGCCTGGGGAGGTGAAATAAGAGAACATGTGTGTGTGTTTTGTGTGTGTGTGTGTGTGTGTGTGTGTGTGTGTGTGTGTTAGAGCCTAAGATCTTTTCCAAACCCGAAGGGACCCGACGGGTTCGGTCTTAATTTCTATCATTTTACACAGGCTCAGGCCGAGCTGGGACTTGCGCTTCGGGTTGCATGGTAAATGAGTGGTCAGGTGATACGTTTCAATTAGCATGAAAATGGATGCTGAGGAGGTGAAATGGAGGCTGGACTCTGACTATAACTCTAAATGATGTTTAAAAAAAAGTATAAATGATTCATTCTTGACATAGGGCAAAAGAGCTGTGTGTGTGCGCACATTCGAATAATGTTGGGCTGTAAACGGGTTTGGGCTTTTAAAAAGCTCTCAATCAAAATGTGTCGGCCCGATTACAGCTCTAGTGTGTGTGTGTGTGTGTGTGCGCGCGCTTTTGGTTCAAACTTTCTGTAGAGCTGTGCAATTATGAATGAGGGTGTGGTCATATTTCATGTACATGCAAAGGAAATAACTAATTGTTGCTGGGAATGTAAGTGCAAAAATATCTGCCTTTACACATCATTTAGCTTTGTTGCTTCTGGGCCTTGTTCAAACAAATGCTCCAAAGGAAGGAGGAGATGAAAGTACTGCACTTGCTAAGAAGGGATTCACCTGCATAGCGTAACACATGTAGCTAGCTGTAGCTCAGTGGGAGTGAAGAGGATGAGCTTGTGTCTCTGACCTGCAGAAGCCTCTCTGTGGTGCAGGCAGGCAAAGAAACAGCTCTGAGCTTGTGACACATAGATAAACAGTGCATAAACACATTTCAGGATTAGGAACTAAAGTGTTTTCTCGTGTAAAGATGGTTGGAGGTGATTCATCTGTGTGTAATTGTGTATATTGACAGTAGATATGTGTGCCTGCCTGATGAGTCAGGTCCAGATGTGTCAAATCCAATAACTCCCAAGAAACAAATCTTTGATGTGAAAACTCACAGTCCACACATCTGTCCATCCATCTCTCCAGTTCCTCACTGACCTTGGGCCTCATTTATAAAATTGTGTGGCGAATTGGCGTCAGAAGTGGCATACAGACAAAACATTGGATGTGAGTACGCACAGTAATATTCGGATTTATAAAACCTTGCACATGAAAGTCCATGTGTTGCAGACGCAGTTAATGCCACAGCCTCAGAGGTTGGACCATGGCCCAAATTAAAAAGAAATGGTTCGATATTAAAGTTGATGCAAAAAAAACGCCACATGCTACCATGAGAAAGTGTTTCATGCCATGGGACACCGGAGCTGACCCCTCTTGAAGTGGGACAGGCAAGGCATCGTTTTGCGGAGTGCTCCTCCGTAATGCTGGGCCCAAAACAGCTTCTTCTTGCTCTCGGTCTCCATTTGTCACTTCTTCCAACACTGTTAAGTCTGCCATTGTGAGTCATTACGCATGACATGCCTTTACCCATTCCTTGGATTGTATCTAAAAAGCTAAAGGTGTCAGAATTAATCTAAATGTAAATGACAAATAGTTCTGCGCTATTTGCACCTTTCACAATGGTTAAAACATGCTTTAGACCTACAATAAAAAAAACATTTAAAACAAAAATTAAATGATCTAAAGCCATAAAAATAAACACTGTATAAAAATAACTTTGATAGTGTATGACCATATTAAAACCATGTGCTCCGCCAGCCCGAGGCATCAAAAACACCATTAGTCTATTTGTCCTGTTTAGTGTATTATTGATGAGGATAAATTCCATAACATGCCAATATAACTACAGAACATTTGAGTTTTCTTTGCATAAATATTTGTTTGAATTTACGATAGTATCTTGTTTTATTTTATATTTTGTTTTTACCGCAGATTGATCAAACAGGTGCTTGTGTAGGATATTAATTGTACAAATGGCTTTGTGAATTGTTCATGTCATCAATAAAGGGAATATTTTGATTTGTTTTACAGAATGGTCTCAGATTCACACAATTTCACGTGCAAAGCATCACAGAAAGCCGGTGCTAGTCAAAAAAGCTGGCGGATGCCCATCTTTACACAAATGAATCCATTGAATGTGATGCGAGTATCCAGTAGAAGTAGACAAAAAATCTTTGTTGATCTGAAATGAAGACAGATTCAGCAACTGTATGGCATATTTCTCACTTAAAATCTTTTCAGAAACACGTTTCAGTGAACTTTTTTCGTAAAATATGAGACTGTTACTGTCGTTTGGAAATTTGGAAGTAACCCGACCCACGTAAGGCGTTTGTCCAATCAGCTGCCAGTCAAGGGCATGAAGCATCAACCAAGAATGTATTAGGTTGCGACACCATGCTTCAGTCATGTCGCAAAAGTGGATCTGTACTGTTAGTCTTGGCTCAAGGCACCAGAGACCAATAGAAAAATAAACAAGTGGCCAGCTGGTAACCAGACAATCATACTACGGCCAGCGGTTAGATCCCTTTCATTGCAACTGCTTGTCACGCTCTCACAGCAAAACAAGACAGATAGAGAGGAAAAGAAACCACAGAGATATGACTGAAGAGAAATTTTATTTCTCTTCACAAGGACACATTAGATGAAAGCATGAGGTTAATACGTGTTGATGGATTAATTAACTCAACTTGAAACACCTCCCATCTTGTCTAACTGGGGTACTGGAGATGTCACTTTCAACCTTTATCATGAAATCTGCACAGTTAACACTGAAAAGCACATGAAAACTAAGGTTAGGATATTTCATACAGTATGTCTGCTCTACTGTGGACATTATTGTTTTTCATTCTGAGGACTCTTTTTGAACTGGTGCAAAAAGGTCCCTTCACTCTGACAGGTCCTGAAGCAATCATAAAGTACTGGCAGGAGTGTGTGTTGTGTTAAGAGATTAAACCCCAGATTACACACAGAGCAGTGACTGCAGGATTATTGAAAATGATGCCATGCAGGCATTCATGAAAAACAGGCACGTAAAGGTCTCACTAATAATTCCAATTTGAAAATACATGAATAATGTGTAGAATTTAAAGTGATCAGAAAGCCATTCAATATTTGTATGTCTAATTGTTATATTCTCAGTTTTGTCTTGCATAGTCTGACAGCTAGATTTATTTTGCTATCCATAATCAAAACCTCTTCAGCTTTTGATCACAATGCTCTTTATGTGGCTTCAACAACAATTACATCAAAGGGGGCGGTGCGTGGTCACGGAAGGCTTGAATCATGTGGACACATTGACAGTTTTGTTGTGATTACATAGAATTTCTCATGGGGGTGGCAGAAACCATACACTATAGCTTTAAGTAGACCTATTTGTAAAAAAAAGAAGTAAAATAAATAGTTGGGAAGCACAGAAAAGACACAGCATGGCAGTTTGATTATCTGGAGTGTAAACTATACAGTACAGTAAGCTCTACCGGAATTAGACAAGGGTTAGTGAAATGAAGTCAGTGAGAGTTGCAGAAGTTTTTCATCACAGAAAACGACAAGCTGCGATTATTTATTTGTTATGCACATCATACGCTAACCATTAAGTGTCCCCATCTCGTGTTTAATGATGGATAGGCAGAGAGGTTCAAATAATAGTGTTTAGGGTGGAGACAGTTTACACCTCTCAGACTGGGACACACTTCCAAGGTGGGACATATTTTATGGGACGCATCTGTTGACAAGGAACTTTTTTTCCTGATCATTTTAAATAAATTGTTACTTACAAAGTAGATTTATTAGTCAGCCGGAACAGAATCAGTAAACTGTTTGTGGCCAGTATAATCTTTGACCATGAAAAACAAAGAAGAACTGTTTACCTCATTTATTTTATTGACTTTCTTTGTGTTTTCCTCTTAACGTCATGAGGCACTCTCTGAAGTCTGCAGCCAATCACAGCCCAAAGCACGGCTGAGCTAACCCGTTAAAACCAGTGAACCGAAAAATTAGTCCCCGGGAAAAGCAAAGCGATCTGACTCATTCAAGTAACATCATCATTTACAGTGGAAACGCATGACAGACAATTATGGTGCCACATCCCCCCAAACCACGCATTGACCCCTCTGCAGCCCCTCGGGCGTGGAGTTAGTTAACCATGCTTGACAGGACCACAGATCATCCTGAACAGGAGTCTCCTGACATGGGGAGCAAACTGTGGCACATGCTCCTTTATCAACCTGGGTTCCACATGGAGGACAACACACATCCATCTCTGACACCCAGGGCTCAGCACAGACTGTCTAAAGGGATTATACAAGTGGTTTATCAGGTTATAGATGATTAGCTACAAACCATACTTTATTTAACTGTCAACCAATTTCAAAAGAGACTTGAACTTGCTTTAGATTGCAGTACAAAAGTATTCAGCACAGGATATGCTCACTGCATGTAGATCCAACCAGAATTTCCCTTGGCGGTCACTCTGCTGACTTTCTGCATCACCTGCTTCATAAGATTAATACAGATTAATTGTATTTGCCAAGATTTATGCACCATATCTGGAAATTAGTCAATGTTTACTGTGACAGGTCAACTGATTTAGTTCAATCCAATTCATCACAGTTTTATTCTTACATTAAATGGATGTAAAAGAAAATTATAATGTATAAGAGATGATGAGAGATTATCAGCATGTATCCTTCTTGTAGATTGTTCAAAGGGAGAAACATCTGTACGGAGAGTTACCTCATCTCACTCCCTGCTTAAAATGTTATAAAAAGAGAGCAAATGTATTACATTTTTCAAATACTGTATAATTATCTGGGCATGATAACCCTTGTTATCAGAGATCAGGGTGGCTTACAATAAACTTTCACATCTGTTATGTTGTACCTTTGCCATAAAAGATACTCTGCTGTATATGTACAATATAAACCTAATAACTGCACTGGAGTAACCACTCAAAGCTACTGCAGGTGAAACTCAGAAAATAAGAATATAGAAGTCAATTATTTCAGTAATTCAACTTAAGAGGTGAAACTAATATATTATATAGAATCATTACATGCAAAGCGAGATATTTCAAGCCTTTATTTGTTATGATTTGATGATTATGGTTTACAGCTTATGAAAACCCCAAACTCAGAGAATTTGAATATTACATGAAATAAATACATGAAAAAAAGGATTTTAAATACAGAAATATTGGCCCTCTGAAAAGTATAATCATGCATATGTACTCAGTACTTGGTTTGGGCCCATTTTGCATGAATTGCATGGATGCTATCAGCCTGTGGCACTGCTAAGGTGTTATGGAAGACCGGGATGCTTCAGTAGCGGCCTTCAGCTCTTCTGCATAGTTCACTCTCATGTTTCTCATCTTATTCTTGGCAATGCCCTATAGATTCACTATGGGGTTCAGGTCAAGCAAGTTTGCTGGCCAATCAAACACAGTAATCTCATGGTCACTGAACCAGGTTTTGGTACTTCTGGCAGTGTGGGCAGGTGTTAAATCATGCTGGAAAACAAAGTCAGCATCTCCATAAAGCATGTCTATTGAAGGAAGCATGAAGTGCTCCAAAATGTCCTGGTAAACGGCTGTGTTGACACTGGACTTAAAGCACAGTGGATCAACACCAGCAGATGACATGGCTCCCCAAATCAACAGACTTCAAGTATTTGGATTGTGTGCCTCTCCATTCTTCATCCAGACTCTGAGAACTTGGTTTCCAAATGAGATGCAACATTTGCTCTCATCAGAAAAGAGGACATCGGATCACTGAGCAACAGAACAGTTCATTTTTTTCTTTAGCCCAGGTAAAACGCTTCTGACTTTTCTTGTTCAGGAGCGGCTTGACAAAGCCCATGTCGTGGATCTGTCTGTGTGGTGGCTCTTTATGCAGTAACTCCAGCCTCAGTTAACTCCTTGTGAAGCTCCCCCACACTTTTGAATGGCCTTTTCCTGACAATCCTCTCCAGGCTGTGATCCTCCCTGCTATTTGTGCATGTTTCTTCCACACTTTTCCCTTCCACCTATCTTTCTATTAATATGCTTTGATACAGCACTTTAAGAACATCCAACTCCTTTTGCAATCAACTTTTGAGGCTTTCCCTCCTTGTATGAAAACCAATTATGGTTTTCTGCATAAATGTCAGGTCAGCAGTTTCCCCCATTATTGCGAATTCAACTGAACCAGACTGACAGACCAGTTAAAGGCTCAGGAACCTATTGAAGGTGTTTTGGATTAATTAGCTGATTAAAGTGTGACACTTTGGACCTACAATATTGAACTGTTAACCATATTCTAATTGTCTGAGATTTTGAATTTGGGGTTTTCATAAGCTGTAAGCCATTATCATCCAAATTATAACAAATAAAGGCTTGCTATACCTTGCTTTGCATGTAATGAGTCTATATAATATATTACTTTCATCTTTTTAGTTGAATTACTGAAATAAATGAACTGTTGCACGATATTGTAATTTTCCGAATTTCACTTGTATAATATATTAAAGCCGCTTGTGAAATATCATTCTCAAAGTCAAATTCCAAATGAAGCAGTAATGTGAAAAGGGAGCAGCCAGTGACATCAACATTGCTGGCTCAGCTGTCTTTGGCTGATGGTGAACGAGACATTAATGTAAAACTGGCACAGCTTTATAGGATAAACTGACCAAAGTCACTTATTCTGCTGGCTTGACTGCTTGTTCTTTGCCACACTCTTTCCTAACATTTGGCATTCCTGCATCTTTTCCACTCAACACTCCTGCATTTTCCATCCTTTATCCTCGTCTTCTTTGTTTGCCGACTTTCCTGCTTTCAGCCCGAACATCTCTATATTTAACTTCGCTTTCTACACTTACGCTTCTTCACTTTATTTCATATGGACCGTGGTGAATGGCAGCAAGTCTGATGTATAGCTGCTCTGTACATTAACAACACATTCCCTAGTGACAAACAAAATGCACACATACAAAACACTTTCAACTTGATACACATCAGTAACAAGGATTAACTTAATCAGATGGCAACTTCTAACATGTCAGACAATTTTTTTAAGGTTGCAGCCGTGCATTGCAAAAAGAAGAGGCCTCTTTTATGGTCTTCGAGGAGGCCTCTCTGATAAAAACAAGAGCAAAAGCGCATGTGTGTATAAAAGAGAAGGAGAAAGCGTTGTGTTTAAGGAAAGCCCAAGTTACTGTACAAATAACTGGAAACAAATTATGCTGTAAGTAGAGGGAACAGCCTGTAATAAGCAGTAATGGGCCATCTGTCCCTGCTAAATAAAGGCGATACATCACTGTCCGACCCCCTTCTCAACCAACCCGCTGCTCTCTTTGTAGTTCCTGGAAGTAATATGTCATCAAGTACCTTTGCTGTTTGACGAATGAGGACAAGGACTCTTAATCAGGGATGAATGAGCGCTTGCCTCTGTGTTTGACTATTTATTGGCACACAGTGAAGACACACATGTAGAGGGTGCTACACTACAGCTGGGTTTAATTCACAGGCAATGTAATCAGAAAAGGGATTCTCTCCAAAACACAAATATTAACGCACACTGTTGTCAAATCCAACTTATAGTGAGCTGAAAATGAACGTGGCTTTTTTAGATGGATTCTGTACTGTCTCACCTGTACAAATGTAACCTCCCCGGTCCATTACTAACTCTGAACATACTGCGGACACACACACACACACGCACACACAAACACAAACTGGGATGGAGTTTCTTTCTGATATCCATCGGAAACTTTCCCATCGCCTGAGGAGCTTAAGTCTTACAACAGAACTGAAAACTTGTTACCACATCAACGTACCATCTGACATTAGACTGCTCGACATTTACCTAACATACTATTGACATTGGACGATATTTTTCCTGATATCTTAAAAGCGGTCATTATATGATGATTTAATACAGCTGAGAGAGGAAATCAGAACAGGATATTGTATGAATAAATATGACAGTGAAGAACCTGGTGACATGAGGAGAAATAGGTTTTAATGAGGCCAAGTTCCAGAGTGAGACCCAGAGTTTCTCATTTGGATAGTGGGCTGAGGTTAACGGAACCCCAGAGTATAAGGGAGTTTCATACTGTGTAACAAGTCCATCAGAAAGCAGATGGGGCTCCACCCTACAGATACAAAGTGTATTTTTACACCACATCCATCAGCGTTAAGGTCTGACTCTGAGCCAGAGGACTGCAGACGAAGCAAATATCTCTCCACAAGTCTGATTCAAAACACCTCACTCTTGCTTCCACTGTTTCTATTTGTATTGTATATTGTATTGTTTTTTTTCTATTTATCTTTATAATTTTCCCTCAATAGCTATGTATGTTTCCATCCTCATTTTCCGAACAGTTTAAGTAAATATTCACAAACCAGGCAGAAGATAATACAATAAATACAAACAGTTACTGTAAATGTTCCTAACTAGCTAAAAATGGCATGATAACATGTTCTTAACAACAATGCTAGCATGTTAAGCAGACATAATGCTCTTTATAAACAGTAAAGGGTATAATGTTTACCATGTTCACAATCTAAGTTGCTAGCATTAGCTAATTAGCACAAAACACATATGTAACAAGTTTTCACTGTTGAAAAAGTAAAATAAATAATGTATTAATAATGTATTAAAACTTCCTGTTGCAACCAATCACTTGCACATCTTGTATAGGATCTGTTGGGTCGTAATTTATGATTTTTCTTCTTCAAATATGCATTGCTTCTATTTAGATGATCTTTATAATGTGTGTTATAAGGATGGAAACTCACTTTCACTCAGTGCCTATACCTATTTGCTCAACCACAGGTTTAGGATAATAAGCAGAAGGTCAGATACCATTTAATTTGACATCTCAGTAGAGTTAGGGTTAGAAGCTGATCGTCTCTGATTTGACACCATGACACAGCTGGAGGGGGAAGACGGCAGAGCAAGGCCATTTCCCTTAAAGCTCAGGATTCCTCACATTCAGTAATAGAAAGAACATATGGTTATGAACGGTTGCCGAGCCAATGCATCAGTATGAAGTCACTAAGGTTAATTATCCCTTCCGATGTTTTTCTTTGTCTGTGCGCTGTATAAACACACATAATTCCTTGTGTGGCTGGTATTTTGTTTCATTCAACACAGTCACCTTCATACATCCCCACACTTTATTAATCTGGACCGTTTGGCCATTTCAGCTCACTTGGCAACATACATAATAGAGAGAGAAGGCTTGAAAGAGTGAGAGAATGCACATAAACACAAATGCATATGTGAAAATGTGTGTGTACATCCCTTAGTTTTGTGTGGAGTACAGTGCCTGCATTCGCTGTCATGATAATTAGATGTTCAACTTTGGAGCCAACCTTACGTCTTAAGGATGAAAGGAGTGAACAGATGGTTTATGAATTCACTCTGCAGTACACAACCAACTACACTAATGTGACGGTCCCATTAACCCAATGTTTGATGGGTGCAAAAAGCTCATTATCTGCCTCCCCATCTGATGTCACACTTGATTTACAGTACAGCACTGCCTTGGCTCAGTCGGTTATCAATCAGTGGATACATTTTGATGTATGTGTAGATAATTATCATCTGATACTTGGCCACAGTTGTAAACTGTTTTATGAGAAGCATTAGCCCGTGGAGCGAGCAATTACGTACAGACGGAGCCTGTTGCACTTTGTCCAGATAAGAAATTATTTTGGGGTTGAAAATTTCAGTAAAAATTACATATGTGTGTCATTTGTTAAAATAAAATGTGTCATGCATTACTTGTTTGTGTGATGTGCGGTATTATTTCATTATATAGTGTTTGTTTATGCATGTCCAGATTCCATGTTGTGTTTTAATTTGTGTATTTTGGTTTTGGCAAACCATAACTTCAAGAGTCATTTGTTGGGGACTATTTTCAGCCACTGATTTGGCACTCTGGTGTGTGTTTAAAGCAGCAGGACAGTGTATGTGGGGTTGACTCAAAATAAACTACAGTGTCCTTTCCTTTGTCATTGTAATGAAGAAACATGTCAGCGAGTACAACAGAGGTCTATGGCACAGACAAATAAGCACCAGGCTTCGATTTTGGTCCTTTATGAGATTTGTTGACAATAACAAAAATATAGAATATCACCCAACTTATCCTGTTTTAGAAAATCCATTTACCCATGCACATCATTTGACTTTAAGAGTTGCTTTTAAAGTGGCGGTAACATAACCAGTCTGACAAAGCTTTACGCATAGAGAAACCTATCTGGGCTGAAAAAATGAGACTTTGAGTTTCTCCTTTTCTTCTCCACCCCTGCCCGTGGTAGGGTACCTCCCTGTCATGAGTTTATTAAATCATCAGGCAGTATAATTTATTGTTTAAAATTAATACGTTAATAAATGACAGATTTCTAATTAAAACCTCTTTTTATCCCTTTTTCTTCCACTGTGTCTCATACAGGTTACTCCCTCAGACTCTGTGGGTCTGGCCTTTAGGTGCTTTGCAGGAATTATAAACGCAAATCCATCAATATGGTTGAAATATGGTTGCCATCAAGCATGAAAGGACAGATGGCCAACCATTTCAAACAACATAAGAGACCCAATCATTAACACATGTTTCTTTTTATATTTGAAATAAAAGAAAATTAAGCTTTTTTAAATTATTATTGTGGTTTAATTTTCCGCAGTACAAGAGATGTTTACACAATGTTATAAACAAGGCTGATGAAGTTAGTAATGGTTGTATCTGAAGAAGGCAAAGTCCAATACCAACAAATGGCAGCGCTCACAGCATGACAAAACTAGCAACACAAAAAAACGAATAAACATAAACCAATCCAGGAAGCTTGTTTACAGAGTAAGGATTGATTTCCTTAAGGACATGCAAGCTACACCTGTAAATATTCCCCAACGTTTTAGAGAGTTTAGATAATACACAACAGATAAGGTTGTTGTTTTTGTAAACTACTTAAACAACAAGAAACTAGGGTTTTCAATGTAGATGCATTCAAATCAGGACTTTGGGATATAACTCTTATCTGCTAGGATTGTTGAATTATTCACTTCATCCATGTGTTCATGACCATCATTGCAGTCTAATCACAAACACAAGCCCACTCAACATGGATCAGGACCTCACATCTGACCTAACGCCCCCCAGCAGAGGGGAGTGGGGGTCGGGCTGGGTCAGTGCAACGCATTTGTTAATTATCCTGTATGTACTGAAACAGAGGATAAACAGAAATATTTCATGATGGTTTGAAAATATTTTTAGGTTATTTAATATTGTTTTGATATACAGTAAATATTAATATCCTCATGTGGGTGTAACAAAATCAGAGGGGCCTGGGGATCTTCCTATTGATGAAATTTAATGAACAACTGATATGTAAGTTGTTCAGAGCCTTTATTCATAAAGGATAGAAGTATGTGACAGAGAATGATTTTAGAGAGACAGAGAATGACGTGAAACATTCCCGGCCAGAACCGAATAGAGGACGTCTCAAATCACCTGATTTGTGTCTTAATCATAGACCACAAGAAAAATGTAAATGTCCTTTCTTTATGAAGCACAGAGACAGTTGTTCTGTTCAATTTACTTTCCACTATGATACAGACATCTGTTGGTTTTAGAAAGTAAGTTAAATTAAGTATGCTCTAGTTATCCTAATAAAGTCATACAATTACAGTGTAGACAAAGTAACTGATTTACTTTGCATTTGCATTAAACATTATTACATGTGCATCACAGGTGCAGTATATTGTACACAATGGACTTTGTTTTTTTGTCATTTGAACAAAATCAGATGTTCATGGTTTTTATGTGTGACTTTTACTGTTCTTACCAGATCTGTCTTTTTTTAGAAAATTAAACTGTTTGACAAAAGCAAGGTGAGAGAGAAAGGGAGAGAGCGGGGAGAGGTAAATCCTGAGTCCTGACCCCCTGGGAAATTAAACCACCTATGCCACATGTGGTGCAAAAACAATGTGGGGTAAACGAAGATAGAAGTAAAGGGATAGGGCAATTGTAATTTGTTTTTAGTAACATAGATGTTGTTCAAGAGACTACGGTAAAAGGATAAGGACCCCTGGCTGAGACTGTGATTTCTGAGAACCTGAAAAAACTCAAGCCAAATCCTCATTGTTTGGATCTGCTGCAGGCCTGTTTTCATTGACAACCACGATGTGGGTTTGTGGTCGATGCCAGGGGCCTGTTGCACAAAAGTATAATGAAGATATCCAGGATAACTGAAAAAGCGCAGCTTGACTTAGTGAAATCCGCTCATCGCGGCTTAATCGGTTGCATGTTTGCCGAGCCAGAATGAGAAGGTGAAGCTACGTCAAGCCAGGTGTAGATAGCTGGGATAACTACATGTTCACAGCTTTCTTAAATAGACCACTGCATTGATTGAAGATTTACTGATGCAGAAATGGAGAAGATGCACAGGGCATACAGTATGTTTCACCCACTGAGCAGCAGCTTCTTATGGAAAGTAACGAGGAGGTGAAGAATATAATATGCAAAAAGGGAACTACGGCTGGTAATAAACGGAGAAAAAAAACCCAACAGACTATAGCAGACCGACTGAATGTGTAAGGATTTAAAAATATCTAATTATTATTAATTACTATCTAATAATCTAAAAGTAGGGTTTAAATCAAACTTGTGACAATAGTACAAGTAATGCATGTTAATAAAAATAAAGCACAACACATTCAGAAAACAACGGAATAACTGTTAAACACATTTATTTTGGATCAGGGCGGCAGCTGATTTAACACAAGACTAAAGATTAAAAGGAGAATTTCAGTTCATTCCAACGCTCTGTTGTTTGTAAGTTTGGAGTGCTGTCGGTAGAGAGAAAAATGAATCGGTGCTGCCTACATTGTGTTATCCTCCTGCTAGCGTTAGCACCTAAAAGGCTTAAACAGGGCAAGTTTTTTAGCCTCTTAACATGTTCAAAATGTCATCAAAGTGCCTACCCATGTGCAGTGATTCCTTCTAAGGGAACACAGCAAATCTGAATGCTGTATATTTGACAGAAAGGCAAAGTTGCGCTAATTCAGCTCTGTTTAGTTCCGGTGTTGAGACGGCAGTTCGAGAGCTTAGGGACCGTCTACAAACCACAACACAGAAAAGAGATAAAACAAAAATATGTATCTGTTCACTCTTTTCATATGTTGATTAAATAAGGTAGTGTCTCCAAACTTACCTCAATTATAACTGGTCTCCTGCTAGTTGTACTACAGCACTTACTGTTGTAGTTTATAGACGGTCCCGAAGCACTCCTTGCAGTATCAACATAGAAACTAAGCAGAGCTGAATTAGTACAACTTTCATGCATTTCTTGCATCTACTGCAGTCAGATTCATTGTGTTCATTTGGAAGGAATCACTGCACATGGGTATGCACTTGTAATGACATTCTGAACATGTTAAGAGGCTAAAAACATGTTTAAAACTTGCCCTGTTTAAGCCTGATGGGTGCTAACGCTAGCAGGAGGCTAACACGGTGGAGGCAGCACCGATTGTTTTCATTTTTCTCTCTACTGACAGCACTCCAAATACTCCATGATTACTTGAATGTCCCGGCTTAATCCCTTATCGTGGTTTTGTGCAACAGGTCCCAGGTCTATAAAAAAAAAAAACCTGGACTATGTTTGGCAACAAAAATAACACAGATACAAACTTGCATTTGCACTCCTACCCCTCTCCCCCACACACACACACACACACACACACACACACACACACACACACACACACCTGACACGTCAGCTGAGGCTTGTTTGTTCAGAGCATTCCAGCGTGACACTTCCCCGGCACATTAAAGAGGCCCCCCCCAGCAGACCAAGCTGTGTCCCCCCCAGCAAGCATCCGTTGGGCCAGGGGAGGGGGTCCTATTTGCTTTATCACATTTGTTTTGATTCTACAGTCAGTATCCAATAGGGGCCACAAGTGCTGAGCTCTGAGTTTGTTGTTGTACTGTATGCATGTCCTTTTGAAGTGCCAGGAAACCAGGCTAACCTCCACTGGGAAACGCCGTCATCAGACGTGCTACAGCTACAGCAATGACAGCAGAGGCTTCCACACTCACTGGCTCTTACCTTGTCAATCAGCTCTCTAATTGTTACATTCTAAAAGAATTCATTTTACAAGCATAATAGTATCAGGGCACTCCAGAGCAGCAACTACAATGACTGCTTTCATTTTGCAGGGAGGTTAGCTGGTAGGTCTACAGATCTTGGCCAGTCAGCAAAAAAAAAAAAATGACAAGGCAAGGCTTTGCAAACATTTGCTTTGCACTAAACACACGTGAACTTAATATATTTTTGTATGTCAGATCTGCTAAAGCAACACAACAGGCACATAACGTGTGATATGTGACAGACTACTACTTCTATAGAAGCTTAAGAAACAAAAACAAACTCAGGTCAGGAAATATCTAAAAGATTAGCATCTAAATAAAGTCATCTTACAGTAGCTACACTCTGGGGTATTACTTGATCTGGTATGACCAGTAGCTTATGACAGCTAATGTTAGCTAATGTTAACAAACTTCAGATAGATATTGTTGTGGATCTGACATTATTAAGTCAAATTACTGACTTTAGGATTCTTCTCCATTTGTGCTACTGCTACACTGTACAGTATGTTTTACAACTCTTTCAGATTTTTGCCAAATACAGGCAAAAGGCCTGCTGGGAGGTGTGGATAGTTGGTGCCGTTTCAGACACATCCTGTGACTCACCGAGACGTCTTTATCTGACAATCAGACTCAATAAAAATCCAGACGTTTGTGATTATATTTGTCACCAACATCAGATTGAAAGCAGTGCTGAAACCAGTGATGACACAGTCTACACAATTAGCTCTGCATGCTGTGATTGGCCCAGTGTGTGTGTGTGTGTGTGTGTGTGTGTGTGTGTGTGTGTGTGTGTGTGTGTGTGTGGTACGGAAGCATGCAGATGTGCCCCCAACAACCTCTGGGAATAAAGCTCTGTCATGGATAAGTCATTGCATGGCAGACAAAAGATAATCTGTGCCCAGGGTGCGTCTAACCCCCCTCCTTTTCCCCTGAACTCCACCAGCAGACACCCTGAACTCTTGACTGCCTCAGCTCCAACCACAGGAGCCTTCCCTGGCTATAAAGTTTGAGAGGTGGTTGAAGGAAAAGTGGGTCCTTGTCACTTGTGTCTCCCTGTTGGGACGTATACAGCAGCCAGACCCACCAAGCACCCATCAGGAAATTCTTAAGGATGTGTTAGCATGAACTCAGATTTACAAACACATACAGTACAGGCACATGTGCTTCACAGACCCAACGTACGAAAGTGGGGCTTGATAGGAAAAACTACCCTGCTTTCCTTCCTCAGAAGAGAAAGATGGCCTAAAAAGGGGGGAGGATGTATTTTTAAATTGGGTGAATAACTGCAGAGTCACCGTGTGAGCAAGTGTGACTAGAACATAAAATAAAAAACACAGAAAAATGCTAAACGAGTAGAATACATCGCAGGACCCGAAGTTCAACAGTGTTTTAACCACAGAAATCACTTCCACATGGCTGACTCAGAAGAGCCAAAACAAGACTGTGATTAATGATATTTACTGGCACATTGTCAATGTGCGTACTATATAAGCACCACAGTGATATGCCCCAATCCGTACCACCACTTGCTCGACACATGGTGGTCATTCATTCTCATGTGTTGAATGTCTTGACACGTGTGGTGTTTTAACATATCAATGAGAAGCAGAGGCAGCGATTAGAAAATTTGTGGCAGTGTAATGAAACAGGGAGAAATGGGGAGAGAGAAAGGCAGAGGAAAAAACCTTGAACCACATACCTGACATGAAGACCGCAGGGAGACACCATTGTGAGGACATGAGGGAGGGAGGGAGAGAGAAAAAGAGAGAATGGTTAGAACAATAAAACGAATTTCAGCAGTGTGCATGCATCTGTGAGCATGCATAAATGTATGCCTGCATATGATGCATAAGGCTGGATGTGTGTGATCTTAAGCCCTCAGCAAGCCAACCAGCGACATACCTAGCTGTCTACCAATGTCTCAGCTCTCCAATCAAAACACACCTCCTGCAAACCACAAATCACACACACATTTGTACTTCTACACTTTTGATGATCCTCTAAACCTGACCTTAACCATCACAGCCACATGCCTAACCCCAACCCTTAACCTAACCTTAACCAAATGCCTCAACCCTGTAACCAAGTCTGCATAGCACTTTAAAAAAGTAAGGATCAGCCAAATGTCCTCGCTTTCTCTCTCAAGGTCTAAAACTCTTAAAACACAAAAAACAGCACACATGATCAAAAAATACCAACATTATTATAACCTTCTTTTGTATAGCACTTTTAAAGTTACATGATTCACACAGCACACATGTCAGAACAACAACTAGCAGAAAAATATGGACAATTCAAATAAAAATAAAACCCAAATTCATCAAAGGGGTTAAAAAAAAAAACGACTGTGTGAATACATAAATGAACACGATAACTAACATCTCTTGTCCTTTAGTCACGGTTTTTGTTGCTTTGTTAACATTTTATCTTCTTCGTTTTGGCAGATATTTAAAGAAGTCGCAGCACAGCAGGGTGGTTCTACCAAAGTCTGAGGCCCTTGCAACACATGCACTGTGATGACTGTCTCCTCAGATGAGGATTGTGTCTCTTGGCATTTTTGGCCAGAGAGTATGGTCTTTGCAGAAAAGCTGTAAGTGATGCACAGAAAATGAGTTTTGATGTTGGCACTCTGGGACTGCATATGCAACGCACTGTAGCCAGATCAATATATTGGATATATACAGAATGTGTTTGAGATCCCTCATTTAAATGATTCTGGACACAAGGGGGAGCCTTTTGGCAGCTGAGCATGTGAGAAGCTGCATTATAATGTACATGAACAATCTTTAATCCAGTGACAGAGGATAGCGACATGAGGAAACCATATCTAAGATCCTTTCTGTTATTTTGGCCAAACGCCCACCACCTCATAAACAACAGAGTATTTTACATAACAGATGATCCATTAATCAGAAACATTGGCATTTTAATAGCCAGTCAAAACCAAACTCTAGCCTCTGACTGATTTATATGCAACAGAAGAAAGTTATTCTTCAGTGAAGAGGCACTTTCTCATGGTGACAGAGTTGGTTAGAGTGGAATTTTCTGACTGAAAAGAAAACAGTGATCTCAACCTCTCCACCTGCAATTAATAACAACATAACCGTAAACATCACTTTACATTTCTAAACAGCCTGAGAAGATTGCCCCAGACTTTCTAAGGGGTTTCTCTCTTCTGCTCTTCCCTGACTTTCTACATCTCAGCATGCATTCTGTTCTTCCAAATCAACTCTCTTTTATCCCTCACTTTCACTTTGGATCACTGCATAAACTTCTCCACCTTTATCCTCCTCCCTGTCTTACCTCTAATGTTCCTGTCTGCCTCACTCTTGAATAAGCAGCAGTAGCATTGCCACAGTCAGAGCCTCTGACAGTTATTAAAGTTAGATTACCAAACTAGAGCTCATCAAAGTTAGATTATTTTGGCGCAGCTCATCAAAGTCAGAATCTTTACAGCTTTTTACAGTTCAGGATCTGGATCCAGAAGGATCAAATGAGATCTGCACTTCCATTTGAACTTCAAAAAGTCATCCAGAGGCCCAGGACGCCTGGGTAACCCACCTGATTGAGTGTGCACCCCATGTGAAAAAGTTCAGTTTGATTCCGACCAGCGGCCCTTTGCTGCATGTCATTCCTCCTCCCTCTTCCCTTTCATGTCTTCAGCTGTCCCTTCAAATAAATGCCTTAAATGCCCAAATCCTCTTTACAAGGAGTGGATAGGAAGCAGAGGGTTGCTGAGGGAGCACAGATACAAAGATCAGGGAAACTCCAGGATAGGATTGTGCTGCACAGCTTAAAAACAACCTTAAAAAGCATGTGTATTCTTAATGCAATACCTGTGCAGACCAAACTGAGCAAGAACAACGACACTTGCATGCTTTGTATTTAGCCGAGGACCAGAGGCACATGCTGAAGACGTGAAAGAGGCAGTTGGAAACAAAATACAGATTATGGCTGTGATCAACCAATGATGTATAGAAAAATTATCTTTGAAACATTGTTAGAGAAAAACAACCTTCTACTAATCTTCCCGATGATTACCTCATAACGCTAGTAGTCAGGGCATGGAGGAAGTAAACATATATTGCTATTTCTATACCACTAACAAGTAAACATACACTACATGTAAATTCAAGCATTGACAACTTTGTGAGTGTAAGGGAGAGCCGGGATGATTGAGAGCCAAGATGATTGAAACGCGGGACGGATGAAACATTCCAGTTTTCTCCAAATGCAATGATGATAGACAGACTTCGTTAGGTTAAACATAGAGCATGTTAACCTATCAGCCAAATATCTCCCTTTTATTTCCTTTTATCATAGAGTTACAGCTGATAAACAAGTTGTGATGGTCCAAAGTAAACTTCATTAACGGTTACATTTTTATTATTAATGAGTGTTTTTCATTTAAAGGTTTGACTACATGCTTATTCAGTAGACCGTTGCTGTGTTGTGTTCTCCACAATCCCAGACTCTCAAATGGCATGCTTGTTTACATGGAAAGCGAAACAGGCTATAATGGCATATGTCTATGTCTGGACGGTTGAAACAGCTGTTTCAACTGTCCCCAACCTTGCTGTAACTCCATGGATTCTAAGTAAATGCACAAATATCTGTGTTTGTACAATATTTTATGGAGGAGAGACATGGAAAAGCAGTTTTAGAAAGATGAAAATATATTTGGGCCAACCAGGTAGGAGGTTGAGTTTTCCCATGCTATCCTATGGAGACTGACGGGCTGGGAGTCATTATTTGAATGTGCAGTGGTCTAACCCATGTAAAAACCTGGTGAAACAACATTTTCCACAATAGAAACATGATATACATGGAAATGTACTGTTATAGCTATAAAAAATGGCAGTATCATCCATAGTATATGATATTTCAATATCCACTTCATGATGATGGCAATGAGTCATTAACGGACATTCACAAAAGACGTATAATAGTCCTGCACAATCTATCTATAATAACTCTTTTTGGAAGTACCATTCATGATATATAGTAAAATATTGAAGTCGTGGGGCGTTTATATGGCTTAAACTGTGTGTTTCATTCATCCCGGCATGCTGTTTCATTCGTCCAAATCTCCCCTACAGACAGTTTTTAAAAAGATAGTTTATAAAGACAGTACTGTATACAGGCAGGCGCTATCTTGGGAAATAGGCATGGCCAGTCAAAACCACAAACGTTGTGCAACCAGTAACATAGCTCAAGCACGGCGTGCGACTGGTCATGCCTGTTCCCCAAGATGGATAAAGATCAAGATCATTTTGCGCCGGAATTGTCCTTTAAGGGCCTAACCCATGATCCAATGAAAGGCCTCGTTATCCCTCTCTGCCTTATATAACCTGTATGTAAGTCTTCCATTCAACACACACACACACACACACACACACACACACACACACACACACACACACACACACACACACACACACACACACACACACACACACACACACACACACACACACACACACACACACACACACACACACACACACACACACACACACACACACACACACAAGGAATTCCTTCACAAAACAGCCCATAATGCATGGGTGAAAAGACTTTCACCCATACACATGCGATCCACACTTTATTGCCAGCTGTTATCAATAATAGCATAAGATAACACTTCTGAGTGGGGACAATGCTTGATTTTAGTGTTTATGTTTGCTATTTTCAAACATTTCTTTCATAGATCAAGTTTTGACTCTCCAAATTAATCCCTTCACAAAACCTCTCAGGATTTAAAAAATAATTTATTTGGAATCTAGCGCTAAATCTAGGCTGCCTGATTCCTGATCTCTTCTGGTATAAAAGGCTCTGAAATGGGGGCTGAGTAGGTTATTAACCAGCCCGATGCCTTACGTTGATGACTTCATTACAAGAAGACAAAGGCAGGGGGAACCTGAGGGTCTGATGGGTGTTTGAGGGCTCTCAGGGGGTTAAGCTGCACTTTTAAAGAACATCCATTTGTTTGAAAAGCAGAGTCTTACAGTCTTCCTGCCCCCTGCCATCTTATTCCTGTCCAGTTGATCTGATGTCATTACACACACACACACACACACACACACACACACACACACACACACACACACACACACACACACACACACACACACACACACACACACACACACACACACACACACACACACACACACACACACACACACACACACACACACACACACACACACACACACACACACACACACAAATAAATAAATGAAGTGCCTTCAGCAAGTATTCAGATCCTCTAAGTAAAAGTAGTTATACCACACTGTAAAATACTCTGTTACAAGCATTTAAAATGTTACTTAAGTAAAAGTATGTAGTATCATCAGAAAAATGTAGGCTACTTAAAGTTACTTAAGCCTTAAAAGTACTCAATGCAGAAGAATCCTCACATTTACAAAACTAGAAAACGATCCAAACTGTTCTTTGTTTAGTGATCCAATCATTTCAGCTGGACTTGTAGGCCATTATATTGTTGGCTGGTTTCATTTATATTAAAACATAAGATGTCAGATTAATGTAGTGTAGAGTTAAAAGTACAATATTCATCTCTGAAACTTAGCAGAGTAGAAAGTGGCATTAAAAGAAAACAATCAAGTACAAGTACTTCAAATTTGTACTTGAGTAAATGTACTTATTCATTCTGCCACTGCGTGTCTTATATGTACATTTTTCCCAATAGTAATGAGCCCAACAGTATTTAAATTAAAGTGATATGTAACAGAGAAAAGAAAGTTAACACTCACATTTAAGAGGCTGTGCCTGGAAAATCTTTGGTATTTTTTACTTAATAAATGATTTCTATGATTTATTAAAATTGCCATTGCCTTAGTCAATCAACTTAATGAATCAATTACTTGACTGATCATATAGTCTTTGTTGGGATATGTTCTGTTAAAGACCAACTGACGAACAAGTCAGTTCAGTATTTTGCTCTGTCTCCTGCCTATATTTGTCTTCTGCTCTCTCTGCTGCACAAACCATGCCGTCCTCATTACAACTACTTTACGGGGAGACTACACACACACACACACACACACACACACACACAGAACTGCAACTAAAGATGCCTGTTTTGCAGCTCAGTTCTGACATATACCTCAAGTCAAGCTGGAGGAAAATCAAACTTATGTTCTAATGTGATTTATAAAGGATTGGTTTGTTGTAGCTGGATACATCATTTTGTTGGACACAGAGATAATTATTTGGCATAATGGATGACTGTCATGGGAGAAGAATTTAAAAGTGCTATGCTATACAGGAGCCCTGTGGTTGTGGTGGTCCTGTGTCGACTGTACACTCCATCCACTGTAACTCATCATTATTAAATCCCATAATGTAAATGAAAAAGTTATACCTGATCCTTTAGGGACATGTGTTTTATGTACAGGGTATGTAACACACACACACACACACACACACACACAAATTGGCCTAAACCCTGCAGAGATCCCTCTCCCCTCTCCCCAGAGGGCTAAAACAACACGGATCAACATGTGGCCTGTTTTTATTCTGCAGTATCCAGGCTCTGTGCATAACGGGGGTTCTTATGCTGATGCCGATAAAAGATAACATGCCATTAGCTCATTGATGGCATCTCTGGACAGGCCAATCAGAGACTGAGGAAAAGCTCTCTGCCACTGGGAGTGGGCATACGTGTCATGCAGCGTCTGCAGTCCATTAAAATACTTGGCTAATAAATCGCTATCGCCTTTTCCTGTCCACTGTAAGCTCTGTACAAATTGGTGAACCTACACAGCATGACTCAATGTTAGAGAGACAATTACACAAAGAGCGGGATGTGGGGGCGAAAGACAAAAGAGATTGAATGAAGGAGACTGTGAAACACACTGGTTTTATTACACAGTATGTTAGTGATAGAGAGAGGGATGAAACTGTTGTGTTGGGTGAGCGAGTGGTTAAGGTTGCCTTGAGGAGCCACTCTGGTACATTTAGTGAAACGACTACACATGCGAGCTGCAGATGAATAACAGAAGACTCATTTTTTTTCTCTCAATCCCTTTTCCCACGCTTTTATTTTTGAATAGCCTATTTGTCATTTTGCCCATCTTCTCTATCTCATATCTCCACCTTTGTCTTCCCCTGCACTTATTGTTCTGTCTTTCTTCTCGTGCAGAATGGATGCATCGACGCAGGTTCCCATATGCTTCCGGCTGAGCGTCAGCTGTCGCTCTTATCGCAGAGTGATGGGCCAGGTCACACATCTGGCAACCCCTGGCAGAGAAGTCCCCTGCCCAGCCTCCTCCATCACCCCCCACCGGCTTTATGGAGCTGACTGGATCGAGATCTTTCGTAGGCTTTCACGCCTCCTGAAACAACAAAACCGATACAGAACCAAAACACTGAGAAGGAGGTCTGTCTTTCATCTCGGAGCTGAGCAGAGGTTACACATGCTCTTGCTCAAGGGCTTTGCAGCACTATGCTGCAACACAGCATTTATCAATTAATTAATGATCTACCTCTTAATCTCAGATCACCCTCTGATGACCAATGACATTAAATAAATGACTCATCAGGGTTATATTATTACAGTTTTAACTTCCTCTGCCTGTTTCCCTTCCTATCTGCTCAGTCCAGTTTTTAGGTCACTCGGTTACTGAGGCTGAATGAAAGAGCAATCCTCCCGCCTGTTGTGACAAAGCTGAGTTCTAAAACTAGCAGAGCCCATTGAGTGAGCGGAAGGCCACTAATCTCCCTATAGATACACCCTGCGGTCCAACAAGCAGACTGGAAGCACTGTGTGCCACATACTGCAGCTTTAACATGGACCCACAGAGTTCATGGCCGTGTGGACAAGCTGTATTGTGATACATTAAAGTGCACTGCGCCAAAGTTCTCTGGGACAAATGTAATGGTGTTAGATGCAGATTTATTGATTTTACTTCAATGACTAATATAACACAGCTGTTTGACTGGAATATATTCTAACTATATTCATGATTTTCCACATCATATGCCATGCCATATTACAGTTGCCGTATTTTACTGTATTGCAAAGAAAACAGGGTTCACAAGTGGTATGTTGCAATGGTTGAAATGTGGCATCTCACATGGCATCTAATTACTTTGATTCTCTAGAGAAAGAATGAAGAGAACCAATGTGGCTTTGATTACAGTGCTTAAGACGCTCGTGTGTGTGTGTGTGTGTGTGTGTGTGTGTGTGTGTGTGTGTGTGTGTGTGTGACACTGGGAGGACATGCCAGCAGCATTTCTGCAGACAAGTGGATCAAAAATCCTCAAAAGTGGCCAAGCTCTTGAATTCTGTTTAACAGCAAAAAATGCTAAATTCAAGTTGACTAAAGAAAATCACAGCAATGTCAAAGACACATTAAAGACAACCAACCCATGACAGCTGAGCAACTCAAATTTAACATTTTCTTTGATGCTGCCCTGCAGAAAACTTCAAGTGGGCATAAGGGAGCACCTGAACTGCTGCTGCTTTCCTTCATTTGGACAGTTCATGCTCGACTTTGGAGGTCTTTGTGTACGAAAGAAAGAAAACGCAAGAGGTAAAAAATGCAAGAGCAAGCAGAGTGGAGGTTTCTTAACAGTTGAGTTATGGGAAAATATGGAAGGAGTAGAGAGAGTAAATGGGCAGCCTCCATCGTTCCAACAACTGAGTCCATTAAAGAGAAATAAGATGTTTGCATCAGTGTACGGCAGATAACCGCAGAATGCATCTCTCTTGGCAGCCTGGCGTGTCGTCATCAACTCATCCTCGCTCACTGAGCCATCGCCAAACTGTCCACCTATTTATCTTCGGGGAGCAATTATGGAGAACTTTGGACCAGTCTTGAATAAACAAGAGCATGCAAACATTGGGTAGAAAATAAACACTCAAACATGTCGCCCTTACAAAATAAAGGCCTCTTATATAAAGTGATCCTACCAAAAAGGTCAGAGCCCTGCAAAGCATCTGCCTCCAAAAACATTCACTAAGAAATGTGATGTGAATCCAATACTGTTTATTAAAAGGATAAACATGATACATGTGACATGATTCGGGCATGTCAGGATACAAAAGGTATAATGGCATACGGTATATTTGTTTTAAATGAAACTGATTGGTTGTGACTGCTGCTGTCCCTGCCATGAAAGTCAGCTGGATGGAGGAAAACCAGAAGAACCGCTCTGCAGTCACCTCTGCTTCACCTTTACTTCTTACATATTTTACTGTTTCGATATCTTCACTAACCTTTAAGAGCTTAGTAGAAGGGGGATGTCTGCTTTGAAGCCAGACAAGACTAGCCCATCACAGAGAGGTATTCAACTGAGGGGCAACAGGATATTCACTGGCAGTCTGAATGTGACCACAATTTACCAAACTGTGTCTCTAGTGACAGATGGCAAACAAATCATGGATCATGAAATTTTATTCTTTTTTAGATGTTACTTATGGAAATTTTAATTGTATATTTGTGTTGCATATATGCAAATAAACATCTAGGATTCTTTGTGACTGATTTTGAAAAAATGGCGGAAGAAGATGAGTCCTCCGAGAATTAGACCAAAAGTTCCACAGTATGGGAATATTTCAGGCCAACTGGTAATAGAGTTGTCTGTACACTCTGTCAAACTTCACTTGCTTATCACGGATGCACGTGCACCTAAAAAGGAAACACACGGGGGTTGTTCAAGAAGCGCTCACAGAAAAAAAAAAAAAAGACAACATAAGTATATGATTATTAATGAAACAGTGAGCTAGTCTGTACTGATTTTTAACTCTTGAGAAGTACAATGACTGTCTTTGGATGTTAAACAGGCTACCTAGACTTTGGCTTTAATGTTTCAAACCCCGCCATGCACGCCAGTGTAAACGCGAGCAGCATAGCTGCTTGCCTGCCTGCTTTCAGCGCGATTCATCATTAGCCAGAGCTAAGCTAAGCGTAGACTGATATGGTAGAGCCTAAGGGCTCCTGCACACTGCCTGCTTGGCGTTACTGTTGCGTCAGTTGTTGTCAGTTGCATGGAGTCTTCACATCAGAAACGTTTCTGCTGCTAGCTTTGTCTGTACATATGTATGTTTCCCATTTCTTTTTTTTACTGCACTCAAGCAGTAGTATACTTCATGTTAAACATACTGATTTGATTACAGCAAAGCCAAAGTAACATTTAAGTTATTTATATTGTTTATGGCACAGGTGACATTTTATGTTTTGGCCCTTCAGTTCAGTTCAAAATAAAAACTAATAATACATAAATAACAGAATAACAATCTTTTTTTTTTTAATTAGTTGTTTAGATTAGTTGACTTATGGAAACATTTGTTGAAAGATTAGTCATTAGAAAATTAGTCGTTAGTGGCAGCACTGAATTTCTGCTGGCCTTTCATTAATTTCTTTGACCCCAAACAGTCGATCTTCTAGCTCTTGGTAATATTTTCTCCCTCATTGGTTGTTTTATAATTGGTTGATGAAATTGTTTGTGTATGGTCAGTATTTTCTCCTACTGCTGCTGGCACATTACTAACATTTTCTACTGCTTCAGGCTGCATTCATACAGTAGTCTGGTCTAAACCGCCTCATAACTCATAGAGTAGTCTAGTCAAAAACCGCCTCATGTTTCTTTCCCAGAACACACTGGGAAATAGGCTGCAGTCACAAATCACCTTCAGTGGCCCACGGAGGAAAATTCTTGCACTTTTGAACACTAAAGTGAATAAATGTGGACGGGATAGTGGTTGTCCAAATTTCCAGTAGCAGCTTTTGAGTGATTTTAAGCTAAGACATTTTCTGAAACTCAAGTGAATTTTAAAAATCTTTTTGACCATGACACACACACACACACACACACACACACACACACACACACACAAAACAGTCCTCTAAACTCAAGAACAGTTGTGAGTCATCCCTGCCTCCAGACACTTGGCATGAGATCAAGCGGTGTATACTAAAGGAGAGGGACTCCCAATAAAAGCCCAATAAAGCATTAGTGTCTTTATTCTTTCATTTTTAATGACACATTCAGCTGATTGATGGCCTATATTGTGCTACACTCTGCAGGCTGGGGAAGGGAGCAAGATAAGAGCCAGTCTGATGGTTTAAAGGTTTTGAGGTAGAGGAGATGACTGCTAGAGAGCATGAGCTGGTTTAGCCACACAGTAGGCTCTTCCTGTTTTGTAATAACGTACCTCTGGCTTTGTCCATGTGTGGTGGACACGGTATGTAATGTGTCCATGTGCAAAAAAGCATGCTGGGTGCACTGACCGAGAAAAATCAGCCTTGTCACTGTGCTGTGGTCCTCCATTGCCACCCTGCCATTACGCCCTAGGGCTCTATCAGGTTCCCAGGGGCCCAATCAAAACCTTGCGTCACCCGTCGACCTTCTAACCCCAGATGTAAGCACTCTGATTAAGACCTCATCGACACAATGTTGCCCTCGCAGCTGTGCGCTTGTGCACACAAGCTCCGCTTTGTCCACATTGAACACACATGCTCACACGGGCACATACGCAAGAGTGCACATAGTTGCACACCATACTGACCCAGAATCATTGGTAAGTAGGAACTTAGTAACCTTTAACCTCTATGACTAGCTTCTTAATCTCCCTCCCTCCGACCCCTGGGCTTGCTGTGAGTGTGTGAGTGCATGTGTGTGTTTAAGGGCAGGGCAATAAGGTGGGAAAAGGCAGGCAGGAAATGAGCAACCAGATAACAATAATCCCAGATTCATATCCATTCAGCTAGACTGCGTGAGTTAACATTGTGTGTGTGTGTGTGTGACATCAGATCAACAGGACAGGAATAAGATGGCAGGGGGCAGGAAGACTGTAAGACTCTGCTTTTCAAACAAATGGATGTTCTTTAAAAGTGCAGCTTAACCCCCTGAGAGCCCTCAAACACCCATCAGACCCTCAGGTTCCCCCTGCCTTTGTCTTCTTGTAACAAAGTCATCAACGTAAGGCATCGGGCTGGTTAATAACCTACTCAGCCCCCATATCAGAGCCTTTTATACAAGGAGAGACTGGGAATCAGGTAGCCTAGATTTAGGGATAGATTCCGAATAAACTATTTTTTAGATCCTGAGAGATAAGAGCGGTTTTGTGAAGGAATTCATTTGGAGAGTCAAAACTTGATCTATGAAAGAAATGTCTGGAAATAGCAAACATGATTGCTAAAATCAAGCATCGTCCCCACTCAGAAGTGTTATCTTATGCTATTATTGATAACAGCTGGCAATAAAGTGTATGCATGGGTGAAAGTCTTGGTGCGGGATAAGGCTGTGGGCGTTGAACGAGGGTCAAAAATAAAAAGAATCTCTCCTCAAAACACGCTGCCAGCTATTCAACACAAACTATTCATAAATTTACATCCCATTTTAGATTGTGACTGAGACACAGTCTCACAAGAAAGATTCAAACACTGACCTGTTGTGCAAGCGGCATGTTGGACGGACGGACACACACACACACACACACACACACACACACACACACACACACTAATGAGTCACAGAACCAAAGAGAAAGAAAACAATGAAACATTTTGGATTTTATCCCAGACTGTTGCTGGGGATCACAGTGGGAGCTGGTGCTATAGTTTTATTAACAGGCATCCTGAACCTCATCAGTCAGGTCAGTAAACAGACCGCCATCAGCTGGACAGCACTGAGCTCAACAAAGCAGCTTGAGCTGTTTCACAGGCGTGTGCTCCCAGGCTGCACAGTATTATCACACGGAGAGGCAGATCTGATTTCATGGTATTTTATACTGATGCGTGGGCCATGATCCATACATTTTGTAAATTTCACAAATTTATTCCCAACTACACTAATATTAAAATAAAAGCCAGGCAATGCAAAAAGAAGCGATAGAAATATGACATGAGATATGAGAAGTGATGGTGACAGAATAAAGAAGAAAAACAACAAGCCCAAATTTGCATTAACTACAGTACATGTGCGCATGCATCCACGTGTTCATGCATTCAAACACACACAACCTCACAAACAGTTAACCTCCATGACAAATTTCAGCCTCCTAAAGGGCAAGTACTGTGGCCGACAAAAGGTAGGGACATTTTTGTGGACCGACAGAGCAAGCTATAGAGCTGGTGGTCGCAGCTAATAAAACTTATGAAGTGCCTTTTAAGGAAGCATAAAATCAGAAAACCCAGCCAAGTTAATACAAAATTAGGGAAAAATAGACACAAAGCACAAAATGTAGATAATGTGAATAAAGGTCAGTCTAAAATACTTTAATAGACAGAAGAACTCAATGTCTTAACTTGAGTGAAAGTGCTGTCCAATTTTCCACTCTCCCATTAGTCAATTTTGATGTCATGGACTTTGCCTCCACCTGGGTTTTTGAGTAGCATGACATTACATTACCCTTCTAACTTTTTCTCATCTGTTCTCATGTAACACTGAATATAAATGCACTCTCAACTGTTCAGAGCTAACCCCCCCTGTAGGAACATTTACCGTTTATGTCAGTCCTTCTGTTGATTTGGAGCAACAAACCACAGAGTACAACAATGGTGAGAAATGCCTCCCAAAAACAGGAACCATGTGCTGTTTGTTAGGAGTATCTGACATTAGAAGACCTTTATAGAAGTGGTGGTGGAGAGAAGTTTGAGATTTCATGCGCCCTAGTATTCACCAGAGCTTAACTATGACCAGACTGTGAGGTTCCATATGAGAGCAGAAAAACAGTTATCTGTAGGCCTTTTTGTTCCATGCCAAGCAATAAATACGATTGATTAGCCCATAATCACTGAGGGCGATGATCGCCTAAAGGTTAGCTGGAAAGGAAACAAATATATGGGACAGGAAAGTGAATGAGAAGTATTCTTCCCAAAATCAAAAGCTACCATATCAATGGCCTTGAGTAATACCCCAGCTGCAGCAGAGGAACCACCCAGTGGAGAACAATAACAAGCAAATGTACTTGGAAAGACAATGTTTTTGTGGGTTTGCGTGTATTAGACCATCAAATCATACATATTTAATACAACGGCTAGTTGTTGGTCAAAGCACAACATCAATTTTTAGATTTATTTCCACCTTTCATGCAGAATTCTTGTATGTTGGAACTTCCTGAATGCAAGATTTTTTATTTCTAATCTTATTTTAATTTTATATACCTTGATTTTGAAATTTCCTTTCCTTGTGCTACTGCAACAACCAAAATTTCCCTCTTTGGAGATCAACAAAGGCTTATCTTAGCTTATGAATTTTCAAAACTGTCTTTTTTGTAGCTACGCTACCACATGTTGATAATGTAGCTTTGTTGAGGAAATTAAGGCAATAAAATAATCATTGGGATGGATTGCTTTCAGTATTAGAGAACTTTTATGCTTTTGCCACATGAGCTCTTGTCCAAACTGCAATAACAATTTGCAATAATTAAATACTGGATGTCTGGATGTTCAAATTTAAATTATTCTTATTCTAGAAATGCATGGTCTGGTTTGAAAATAGTCACAAAGTACACATGATTTGTCATTTCAATTTCATAAACCGGAGCTCCTAACTCCTGAGCAGTTAAACAGACCAGCCTCTGAGATCAGAAAACGTTCTTCCATCTTCTTACCTGAACTTTATTAACCATGAATTCTGACAGGTATGTACCCACGCAATGACTGCTGACTCACGCGGTGTACTCTAGAAAGCCCAGTGTGTGTTTGTATATATGTGAGCAATAGTGCCCGTAGGAAATCAAATGTGTGTGTGTTAGGTAAGACTGTATAATGCAAACTTTCCACTAAAAACAGAGCAGACACAAACATTTATAGTATCCCATGTGTTTGAATTAGTTCGAAAAGTATCTGTACACAGTACACAGTACACAAGGATATCATTCCAGCCCCAGCTTCATTCCCACAACACCCGTGTAAGCTAGGAAAACCACAGAGGAAAGATAAGTATTGACAGAAGTCTCTCTCAGCCAATTAGATCACTTCTGATCCCGCAGTTAGGGGCATTTGATCCGTGGTTAGGAAAATGGCTGCTCTGTGGTGAAGTTGGGCAAATTTCAGACGTTATGATTAATCATGCTACTGGGTGCTATCAGTGCTAACCCTGGCCTAATGTAATAAACTGCCACAGTAATGGCAGACCTTTGACCTATCAGAATCCAGTACACCCATGGGGGCCTGGAGCCTGACTGGCATCCCTCAGATAAGAGAGTGTTTGTACAGTAGATTAATTTGACTCAAGAAGCCATCATGCTGGGGGAATACAAATGCAAATATATGAATGTTCTACTCAGCAATATGGCTGGGTTTTATATCAACACCAATAAAATAATGCATTTCAGAATGCATTAGTTTGTTGGTTCTTTAATGAAAAAGAAGATTTTGGAGAAAACATAAAATACTGAAAAAGGTGCCATTTTGACGTCTGTACCAAATGTGTTCTAATGATACCAGGGATGAAACAATTCAATGATATCAAAGGATACCTCACAGGATGTACAAAGTAAGGGATAAGACTGTTTGCATGTGTAACGGAGTAAAACTGTAGGTACAATTTTGTGTTAATTTGTGGCAACATTTTAACTTTCAGGTATCCATTGTGAAATGCACAACATGATTAAGATACATATTTTGGGGATTATGAACATCAATACTAAATGTTATGCTAATTTGGCTAGCTGTTTAGATTCCCCGCTGACTTACACTTCAAAGTGTTAGGAAGACAGGATTGATGAACTGACCATCATCCAAAGATGACAAAATCTTCCACCATTTTACATCCATATACTTATATCTATATTCAACAAACCTGCAAATTCCTAAACCCTGGCTAAAACCATATGTTTGTCATGAGTTAGGCTCCTGTGTCTCAAAGGGTGGTTGAAGAAAGCCAGAGACAATCTCTGACCCCCACACTGAGTTAACACTCGATGTTTTTTCCACTTCTGCTGTGCCACTGGATGACAGGGCAGCACTTTCTTTTAAATTGTCAGTAGACATATTGCAGTTCATTTGGAAGGAAAAAAAAAAAAATCCCTAATATACACGCTTTTTGCATCTGGGGTTTCACTGATGGAGACGAAATATAGAACACTGAAAGAAAGAATGCTGAAAACGTAACTGAGACATGAGGTTCCAATAACAGCATAAGAACTGTTTGAAGTGACACACATGAGCCCCCATTCAGCTCATTACCTGATCCAGAAACACAGACGAGCTCACTCTGAAACAGAAAGCAGCGTGTTCCTACTAAATGCTATCGCACACAGACATCTCCACGGCCCCCAAAACATGTCTCATCTGACACAATAACCACAGCTACACATTATCATATGCAAACAAAGTCCGTCTTTGAAAGTCAGCCAGTCTTCTGAAAGGTGAGACCGTGCTAATGCATGGATGGCTGGATGGTGGCTGCTGCTGCGGTTGTTGGTAAGGGGCTAACTGAGAAATACGGACGGGTTGGAGGAACGCTTTTAGAAGGGGAACGTGATAACAGCTCGTCAAGGTGCTAAGATGGACTTACAAGCTAATTGAATCAAAAATGCTTCATTGTCTACATTTCTTCAAAAAGAACAGTTGGCATTTGAGAAAGTCACTTATTCGTTTTTGATAATTTGATTGATACCAAATAGTCTTCTCACGTAACTTTTGCCAATAAATCACATGCACTTTCCAAACTGCCCAACTAGTCCTCCAAGTTAGTCTAATAATTTCCAACATACTAAAAACACCCTCCCTCTGCCTGTTGTGGTAAATTCTCTGCATATCGCAACTAAGAAACATTGGTTAGACTCCTGATAGCATCTCAACAAATCAGCACATTTGGACTGCATAACGATTGTCATGCTATGCCAAGTGCATGGGAACTGTCCTTAGGCCGGCATATGTGATAAGAGAACATCAAATAAAATCAACTGAATCCAAAGATTGTTAAAAAGATAACCAGACCACTACCAGGACAAGGATTTTACCCTCCAGCAGAAACAAGCCCTGACCTGACTTTCCTTCTCCCTGCAAATAATTACATGCTACTCTCCTCTTTCTGCCATCTTTATGCAAATAGGCCTTATCTCTAAAGTCAATTTTTGGCCAAACAGGAAATGCTCGTCTGCAGAGAGATTTGATTTTTATTATGCGGAGGAGCCAGGCAGGACAGGAGGCAATTAGCCAAATATGCTGAAAGAGAAAGACTCACCAGAGTTTGATGACGTGACTAACAGAGTGTGAAAGCATTTATGTTCCCCTTGTTTTGAGCCGTTTCCTGAGTTTAACTCAACTCAGGTTGTATCACCTTGAGCAGAACACCTTTATAACGCTCTTATAATGTCATTACTGCAGCAAACAGAGTTAGTGTGGGCAAACAGGACGCTGTTACAGAGAGCACCCACTGAGACATCAGAGACCCACTTCAGCGCTCGGCCCCCGGGGGTCTGCAGGACCCCAGCTAGGGGTCACTTCACAGCTGAAGTCCGGTCCTGTGATTCTCTGCAAATACACACACACACAGACGCTAAAAGCCCTGCACAATTAGTCATGAGTACATACATGCATCCAGACATCAACACACACCCTCCATCTCAGGCTGATTTCCTCACTTTCTTTCTCTCTTACACACTTATGTACATAGCCATACACAGATCCTAATTAGTCCCACCTGCCAACTGCTGCAGCGCCCATTAAAGACCCCATTAAAAGGAAAGCTCAGAGCATAACAGAAAAGCATTCATGACACAAATTATAATATGAGCCAAGGAACGGGTAGTTTAAATTTCATGGTAAATAAATAGCTCGCCCAAATATGTGCACCTATCTGTAACGTGTTGTGGATTTTTGCCTTGAACTTGAGTAATTAAAGATGAATAGGCAGCATGTCAGCTGCTTCAAAAAGGCATTCAGAAAACAAACCTCTTAATTGCCCCGATCAGACAGCTTTCCTCTTTGATTATTATGCTTTGAGTGGAGTGTTTGAGCTTGTAGAGTGCTTCATTAGTGTGGGAGGGCTAGTTTTAAAAAGGTGACACACACACACACACACACACACACACACACACACACACACACACACACACACACACACACACACAGCACGGTGCAGGGAACAACTCTGACTGACACATGATCAGACAGTGGTTTACGGAGCGGTAGATTGGAGTTGCAAAAAAAGGAGCATCCTATGAACGGAATGACACATTTAAAATACCGCTTGATCACGCAAATATGATCGTGGGAAGCCAAAATCGTGATTGTGATTTAAATTTGATTAATAGTGCAGCCCTAACCAGCTCCCTCTCTTATTTCCCCTCATCGCCATCTGTGTTGTGGTACCTCGAGAAGCTCAACCCAGTCTCTCTTCATCTTCCTCACATGTGACCTCTGACCTGCCCTCCGAACCCTAAGGGCCTCCCCGGAGTTGTTCCCCGTGGACTCTGACCACTCGGGCCGTGCTCCATCACTTATCACCCACCAGGAAGCCCAGCTTGTCAGACACTGAGCAGCTTGGCCTGGCCCTGCCTCTCAACCTCTCTGGAGAAAATGAAGATTGAGTGAAGGGTTGAAAAAGAAGAGGAAGATATCAAAAGTTCCACTCAGTGTGAGGTCCATCAGCACTAGGGGGTTGTCGTCTTGCTGTCTGCCGGGGACAAGGCCGAAGTGTGGGAGTCAAGTTTTTCCAGACAAATACGCGAAGAATAAAAGCAATACTGGCCTTTTTTTTTTTTTTTTTTTTACACCTTCACCTTTTTTATTTGTAATAAAGCATCTGCCACATTAACTAAAAGAGACTGAGAAATGAGACTCTGGTGCAAAATTGAGACAGCTAGCTAGACTATCTGTCCAAGTTTTTTTCTCGCGACTATTTTACAGTTTAGCACCGCCCATGACGATTCTGATTGGTTTGAAGAAATGCTATTAAACCAGAGCACGTTTTCCTTCCATCCCCGAATGCTATGTGGAGTAGCCAGACCCTCATTCAGATGGCTTTGGAGGAGGGTCTAGGAGGAGCGAGACTAGCCAGACCATAACTGCACCTTCTGTGTAAACTACCCACACATGAGCCTCTCCTCGCTAATGTGCTTATGTAAGAGAGATTAAAAGCATCTACATTTCAACTTGGGTGTTGCCCATTACTACTCTCACGCTCCTTTAAAAAGGGCCTCTTGCAAGAAGGACATCTGGACTGATGAGGGGGAATGTCCCATTCTGTCAAACAAGGTTGACTGATATCTATAGATTACTTCAAAATTGTTCCCAGAGAGGAGCATGTTGCAACTTTCTGCTTCTATTTCTCAATGTAATTATTCAAAACCAAAGAGCCTCGGCATCCGTTGCTCCCAGTGGCACTGCTGGTGGGCTGTTTGGTGTATGGGGCAATTTATGTGGCCCAGGAGAAGAGTGATGTTTTTATTCCTGATATTGAACTTTCTCTTAGGGACCAGGCCCAAAGGTCACCAGAGTTCTAACAGCTCAACACCACAGAACAATTATAACTCAACACATGGCCACAAAAGCAGACATGTGGATGAAGATAGAGGAGGAACAGTCAGACAAAGAGATGAATGGACTTGAGAAGAAGATTAGCTCTAAGCTTTAGGATTTAGCTAAACATAAAAGAGCATCATCCACACTAAATTAATCAGCATTTGCAATGACAGCCCTTTATTTATGTTTCCCTAATCTAATAACTGAGGTCCTATAAACTGCACCACTGGGATCCAACCTCTACCCTCTGCGCGCACACACACACACACACACACACACACACACACACACACACACACACACACACACACACACACACACACACACACACACACACACACACACACACACACACACACACACACACACACACACACACACACACACACACACACACACACACACACACACACACACACACACACACACACACACACACACACACACACACACATACACCTTGCTTTTTGGCAGCTCCTTCAGGCCAGATGTGAGGTCAAGTAATCGAGAAGATGATGAGAACTGGCAGCCATCTGTCTTCACACTATAATATTGCTGTTTCCTTCAAACAGAAAACACAAGTTGTGTACTGTATGCTTGTTTGAGTGTTCATCACAGAGGGGACTTCTAGCCTTGTACACATTCCTCTACCCCAGCATCAAGCTCCAAATTGTGGAAGCTGAAGAGGTGCACCAAGGGACAGTGGGGTGGTTTAAGCTCCCAAAAGTCCTGTAGATAAAAATCTGCAGCTCTGAGGCAGATGGAGACAGACCGAGAGGGAACCATGGACAGCAGGTGAAGACGGAGGAGGACAAAGAAGGGTCGGGTTGAGGGTGGAAGGATGGGGTTGATAAGAAAGACGGCCCTATGGGAGTGGTAAGGGTTGAGAGCGCAGAGGTCCAGGGAGCAGAGGGCATAAGGGGAGGTCTGGCACGGGGAGAGGAAAAGGGTGTAGGGGCGGCATAGTTGGGGCAAGGCTAACACACATCATACAGCATGAAGGAGAGAGAGGGGCAGAGAGCAGCACACTCCTACCAACTCTTCAAACACATTCCACAACATAAAGACATTACAATCTGAGTACATGGAGACTCCTGCAAATATGACAACAAAAACAACCCAGAGAGACAGCCCAGAGAATACAAGCTTTGTACGACTGAGTGAGAAACAATTAAATGGGATATTAGTAAAATCAATATACATGAAAAAAAAAAAAAAAATCAATTTCATACTTACATACTATACAAGATACCCTGATGTAAGAGTCTGGTACAAAAGCATGAGAAGACCCTCTGAGCCAAATGAGATGTCATACACAGTAAATCATCTATTAAAAGCACTCAGGGGCACGTTTTCCTTTTCAGCCATTCAAAGATCCGTTTGATGTCCCATCTGGAGGAGTGTTTACACATAAACATCTGTTTATGCAGGAAAAAAGTACACAAATCGAACATGGGTCCTCTTGAAACTAATGCGTTTTAAATCCTCTATTAGACCATCTTAAATTAGAAACATATGGCAAAGATAAACAGACACACAAATGGCAAATGCACCATGTAAAACACACACACAAGACTACACACACAGACGGACAGAACAACAAAAACAAAGAGTGAGAGTTAAAAGGCTGGTGATTGAACGTTTGTTTGTGTGAGGTACACATACATTTTCATGCTTGAATAAACCTGTGTGTGTGTCCATATGTTCTTATACTTCATGTGTCCATAGATAAACATGTTTTTTAAGGTTCTGCTTGAGCTGGTAGAGCTGGAACTAATAACACTTCTAATCACAGTGATAGGCATCATAGAGTGACTGCACGCCATACACACTCAGCACACTTTACTGCAACGTGCCAGGCCACACAGAGGTAATGATTTGGGATTTGCAACGAAAAAGACTTCTGAGAGAGTTCTGCACTGGTCGTTTAGTAAAGCAAAAACAGGTTAAAGGATAAGCCTGACAAATTACATTTTATTATTATAGTCAACATATTCTGTGAAAAGACATAAACCAACAATGTGTTAGTCTGACTAACCTGGCTGTGGCAATAACCCAAAGCCCATTTGCTCCTACTGAATATGTAAGATTTAAAACACGTCAAACATATATAGTTCCATTGTTTAAAAAAGGCTAAATGATGATTTCAAACAACTTAAAAACAGCTGATTACTGTAGTTTTTAAGCAAACGTTACTGTCGAGTTATCTGGGTGTCGAACAGGAGTAAACAGTGCATTTATTGGGGACTATTTTATTCCCAGATTTATAGATATTGGATGTGCTATTTAAAGCAGCAAAGTGGATTTGACTGAAAATAAACTGAAGTGCTCATGTTTATTGTGAAGAAGGAACATGTCACCCCGACCCGTGCAACAGTGTGGCTCATTAATGTGTCTTTAATAGTTTTTTGACATCAATGGAGCTCTATGACTTTGGCTTTAATTACACAGACACTATTTGTTAGAAGGATCAAGTCATTGTTGCTTTTGGTATTTTATTTTTATTTGACAATTGGAATAGAATCTATTGGATAGAATAGAATAACGACAGCCTTATCCTTAAACTCAGCTATTGTGCTAAAGTCCACATCAGTTTCCTTTTTGCACATATAAAAATGAAATGAAATTGATATCATGCAGTCAACATACAGTGTTTTACGAGAGTCTCATCTCCCTTGATTCTCTTTATCCGACTGACCACAACTGCTTGAGACAGTCCAAGCAGCGTTTATGAGCCTGATTTTCACAATGAGACAATTCTGGCAGAGGCAATAGACGATACAGTGGGAAGGATTCCTGAGGCTTGTGAGTGGAATTTGGAAAAGGAGGAAGTGTTGACACAGGACTTTATAAAAATTTGGGGGGAAAAACCACACTGGCTGGAAATTCAATAGTCTTTCTGTTGGCTATGCATTTACTGTAAACAATGGCAATGGAGACTTAGTCCTGTCTGTTTTTGTGTTTTAAACATTGTTTTAAATGACAAAATTAATCAACATTCATCCTCAGCTTTTCCTCTTACTTTCTGTTTGTCAGTGTCCTCAAATATCTATGGCTGATTGAAACGGATTTCCCATTATCATTACATTTTAAAAAGTCACTGAAACTGAATGTCTGACAAAATCTGTATTCTCCAATACAACACAGCCTTGAGGGTCATTGTGCGTGCAGGCAAAGTGAAACACGGCAACGCAAATTTTCCCGAGAAAACCTAAGCATTTTGAGCCATTTGGAGCCATTGCAGGCAGGCGATGCCTGGCCACACACAGACTGAACCCACATTCCACCTAACCAGGGGTCCGTTTCAGAAAGCAGGTTTACAACTCGGAGTTAGTTAACCCTGAGATGAGAGAAACTCTGGGTTCTCTGTTTCAGAAAGGGAGGTTAATCAAACCTGAGAAAGAAGGGTAACTCTAGCCCGTTTCGGAAAGAGAGGTAACTTAACCTCAGACTCAGGTAACGGAGTCTGTGAACCTAACCTGGTCGGGAGTAGGTTTTCTTCTCTCAGTCTCCTCCCTCTGACGCAGCGCTCTTTCATTTCCTCATTCACTCTGTAGCCTATCAGGTGCATTTTAGCGTAGTTTGTTATCTGCATAAATAAAAAAAAAGTGTTTGCCAATTTTTTTTTCTCAAAACATGGCATTTCCTTTTGTCGACGATGCCGTTGATGAAGAAGCAGTATTACTTCACAGGGAGTTAAACATACGTCTGGAGATGATATTGAGGCCCTGGCTATATAGATGTATTTTTATTTCCAGATAACTACCTATTTGAGCGGTATCGCTTTTCTTCCCAGTCAGTTATGTACCCTACATAACCTTATCCATCCTCATATGACTAACGTCACCCATCTTGGTCATGCTCTTAGCAGATTATTTGTGTCGCATTTGTTTTTTGCAAATGGCAGTTTGCTTCACACTATTGTTGATGTGGAGAATATTAGTAAAGCTACTGTATGGCCAAGCGCCAAAGAGTATGACTTGCTCTGAACGTGTTTTAAACTTTTTTGTAGAGTTCCCTGGACACAAACCAGTGAGAGCCATTAAAAATGAATAAATAACTGTAAATCATAATTCTGTTAATGATGGAGCTGCAACCTCAGAAGAAGTAGTTTACTTTTTCGCCCGCAAGATTGCACCTAAATTAAATGATAGGTGTAGCCTACTACCATTCCAGTTTTCACTGGTAATATTATATGTTACCTGTGATTAAATATGAAATGAATACACTATATTAAAACTTATGCATTGACTCAAGCAGCAATTTTTCTCCCACACCAATTCTCTCTATTTTACTGCAGCTGCTGTGATGCTTTAACTAAATACATGTTCAAACTCGCTGTATTTGCGCATCAGTATTTCTGCCGACCAGTTTGTTTGTGGTTGTTACCTTGGTGAATTGTAGTATCATGGCTCCATTCATGCTGCCTTTTTATTGTGGTGGTGCACATGCTTAACTCTGAGTCAACCTACTCTGAGTTGATTGAACCAACTCAAATCAGCTGTTCTGGAACCAAAAACTCAGTTTCCCATCTCAGGGTAAATCAACTCAGAGATCAGGGTTAGACTCGAACAATTATTCCCATAATAAGAAAGTTCAAGTTTATTAGGAGTTGTGCAGTCAGCAGCACAGCACAGAGCCAGCACCAATAACAGGGACATTAAACTGGCTGAGGGGTTAGCCAGCTTCAGACTCTGGCCTCCAAATCCTCCATGGCCATTCCCAATGTAACATAACCAGCTCTGCACTTTTTCAGATGAGTGGCTAGACAAGAATAACTTGTGTGTATGTGTGTGTGCTGACATACATATGCATGAATGTTTAAGGCTAAGGTCACACTCAAATATGCTTTTGTGTAAGAGGACAATGTTAGTAAAAATTTAAATATGCCAAGCTCCTTCCGGTGGGCTTTGTTTTGAGTGTCTTGGCTGAGTCTCAGCCGCTGTCTGTCTGTCTGTCTATTTATCCATTTGTTTGAAAACATCAAGTCCCTTTTGCACAAGGTGACTGTGTCCTTCCCATCTTACCCCCTCTGACATCTGATGAGTGTTTGTGTGGACAGAAGGATTAGCATGCCTCTCTCTATACGACAGAAAAGATGGTGGTAGAACAATAATGACTGGTAGGTTGATGCCATGATCCAGCCCCAGTAGTGGGCTGGTTTGGTGTTATGTTTTTAGGGAGGGGACGATGGGAATGCAAGTAACTTGGGATCACAGTCAACCTGACACCACCATCACCGGACCAGCAGGACGACAACGGGCCAAAGCATTCCTCACTCCTCCAAACATGGCCTTCACTCCTCTGCTGCAAGACACTCCTGAGCTTTAGTGTTCCCAAAAGTGTTCCATGTGTCATAGGAAGCATTTACTCCTCCAAGAGTAAAACAGCCTTTTTTTCTGGTTTTCTGTTTAACAAATTGTCTATTAGCCGGAGCAGCCGATGGATCAGGAAGCCTTAACCGTACAGTTGTGATAAGACCATGACGGATGCTAAACACAAGGCTGGATTCTCCCTGCTGAGGGCATAAACAGTCTCATCATGAAAAAAAAAATGACGGCTCCCTTACAATGCAGAGAAAAAGATCAAACTTGGTAGCCGTCTACTTCCACTCGCTGAAAACACTGATTTTTGTTTTTACTATAATTCCATAAAAAGTTAGCAAAACACAACAAAAGAGACCAAAAACTTACTTAATCAACCCACAAACATGTGTTTTTGATTTTATACCACAAGTATAAAATAAAAATAAATACAAATTTAGTGTCCAAAGCTGATCTGGATTTCCTGAGATGGTTTTTTTAATTAGACAGCTCACAGATAAAACAGCCAAATATAGAGTGAGAATTTTAATGAAAAACTAGAAATAGTTCCGTGTCAAACCCCAAGCATGAGAGGTTACATGCCTTTTAAATGAAACAACCTCTGTATAATGAGAGTCTATTTGCAACGGCAGGCTTGGGAAATATATTAGTCCATTAAGCTCGGTTGTTAGTAGGTACGGAGCATCGCTACAGGGTCACTGTGTTTATATGGGAGACCTTATAAACTCTTCAAGGCCACTTGGTTACTGTCTTACATTTCTCATTTATCTCTCACTCACTCATTTTCACACACACACACACACACACACACACACACACACACACACACACACACACACACACACACACACACACACACACACACACACACACACACACACACACACACACACACACACACACACACACACACACACACACACACACACACACACACACACACACACACACACACACACACACACACACACACAGGTCATTGTGAAAGGGCACCCAACATTCCCAACATTCCCGATAGTGCCTGGCATCCTGGTCTCCGTCAGCGAAGATTTCCAGATCTGCACCACAGAAACGCACATAATTACCCTACACCACACAAGAGAAGCCACTAACCAAACTCCACCACGAGCCAATACCACCCTCAAAGCCATAACACACCAATCAGATGTCCTATGAGATTAGATTTATTTGACCTCTTTTCTCCATCTTTTTCAGCTGGACGCCACACAAGATTCCCATTACAGTTTTTGCAGTGTCTTTGTATTAATGTAGCACTTCATTGAACATTCTGTACTCATCTCAAATTCACAGGATCAGGCTTTGTGTGTTTTGTCTCTGTCTTTTTGACATGTATTTCCATGGCACAAATCAAGCCCACACACAGCAGGAGTCTCAGTGTAAGACGGGAAAGTGATTCCCTTTGCTCAACTCAATAGTATATTTATCTTCTTTTGGTTTGGCAGGAGAAGCACTCATTAACATCAGTCAAATATACCTTTTACGGACCTGAGCAAACACTGGATAAATTAGATACACTGAAATATTGAATTCTGAAAGAGGCGTGGGCACAGTTGGTGAAGTGTTGAGTTGTGATCTACCCCTGCAGCTCCTTCCCCTCAGTGTGGGCAATATCTTCCTATCTCTGCTGTCATCATTTGTCCATCATGAATGTTACAGCGATGGCATCCATCCTCCACACCTGTCATGGGTCACGACCCCTTGATCCTTCTCTGGATTGGCCTCCTCACACTCTGGACCAGGTGCTTTCATTTCACACCTCCATCTGTCCATCCCTCTATCTATACATCCTACTGCTCTATCCATCGGCGCTTCTATTACCAGCTATCTGTATCTCACAGCTGACATGATGATCCTTCGACTCATCTACGCTCTCTGGACTCGATTATCGGGTCACTTACTTTAAACCCGCACTCACACACATTCCGAAAGCCCTTGTTGTCCACCACATTTGTGCCTGCTGTCTGACAACAGCAGGAAACAGACACAGAGAGGTTAATTAAATCCTAAATTTAACACTGCGACTCTGATCCCTACAGCAAGTGACTTCGTTAAAAACTATCAGGGGAATTAAGAGGGCTACTAAGCGTGCTAATTGGTTAGTACATGTGTCTCTGGTGACACATGTGGGCTATATGGGGGAAAAGAAAGGCCATGTTTTGGGGATTTGTGGACACCAAATACTAGACAACGAGCAACTAGAGCCTTGAAGGAAATGAGTGGAAACAGAGATGCTTCCTAAAATGTTAAGGTCAGCACGGGTCAGCGGATTGGTAAGTGAGTGGAAAAGACCAAGTTCTGCTCTGTAAATAGCAGATTTTTGGATTAAACTATCCACAAATCATTCTTAGTGTTTGGTTTGAACTGATTTAGGGCCTCTACTGTTTGTGGCTTTCCACAAAAAGGACAATAGAATTTTATTCTGCAGAACCACAAATATTTAAAGACAAAATGTTATTCAGTAATTTAGCATCACTTTTTGTAGTTTACTCTGGCTGGACATTATTTCCCTAATCATTCAAATCAAAAGATGCCAAATTGTTTCTGAATACTAACTGTAGATATACTTAGAGATAAAGAGAAGATATACGTGTATTGGTCATGGAAAGGATGACAAGAAAAAGAACTACTAAAGGTGATGATGGTTTGGAAGATACAAAGTGTGAGCGGTCAAGAGAGTGAGAACAAGAGTGAAAGGAGAATAGATGAAGAGGGAGAAAAAATTGGAAGGGAGAATGGAAGGAAAGATCAGCTCAGGTCAGCTGATGCTTAACGGAGCACTGAGGATCATGTTCTACAGTGGTCCGAGATTTTTACTGCCCCCGCCCCCCCCTTAGTACCCCCATCTCTCCAACACAGGGGAAACAAATTACCTTGACATCTGTATTCTCACTTGAAGAGAAGAGACTGAACAGAACAATGGATTGATTAGAAATGGAAGGCAAAGTGAACAGACATAAGAACTCAACTTCAGCGGATGAGGATCCTAAAGACGGATATGCAGGTGTGTGTGTGTGTGTGTGTGTGTGTGAGTCAAATAATGTGCTGGCAACCCAATTATGGCATTATACTCTTACAGTCCTCCAAAGTGGAAACATCTTGACTCAATCATAGTCTAAAAGAGACCAGAGCGCCAATCAAACAACAACTGAGATCCTGTCAATTGAAAGCGACAGTGGTGGTTTTGGCTGAGCCCCGCTCTGCCTAACCCAGTCAAACAAAGGATATGAATAACCGACAAGAACTGAGGTCGAAGCAGGATTGTGGTTCTTGAAATGGGATTGAGTTAGAGATCAATTTAACCAACAATATAATGAAACAAAAATGTGTCAAAAGGAGTTTGATTGAAGGTGGTTAAAAGGGCCGCAGGGGAGAAAGCAAATGAAAAAAACTGTTCCGAGATGTGATGTCAAGTTACTGAAAAGCAGATGTAAAGAATGAAAAACGTAAGGTGTGTTACATTAAGCCTTCTACATTGCTCTTCAGGTGGATGTTCGTGTGGATAAAATGTGTCATAAACAGCCAGTTAAGAGGCTGTACACATACTTCAGCATGATAGCATGTTGACATTTAGCACGTGTAATGATTACCATGATCACATTCTTAATTTAGTGAGTTTGTGCTCATATTTGCTAGTTAGCACTTAACATAAAGTACAGCTGACATCTTAGAAATCTAGAGAAATGACTTAAATCACACAATTCAGGTCTTTTTTTGTTACACTTAAAATTAGCCAATATCTCCATTGATTGACATAAAGGATCTAGGGCTGCACTATGAGGAAAATATGTGATAAGTGATAATGTTGTTGAATATTGCGATAACAATTTTATTTAGAATACAACGGATATTAAAGTGTCCTCTGTTTTGCCGTCTCCCGCTTTCAGTATACTGCTAAAATACAACAAATTGCTTGTTGAATTGAAAATCTGGTTTATTATTTCATTGAACAAATTGAACATTGAATTGAATGCAAAAGGCACTAATAAAAAAGAAAAATGCATTTTAAAGTGCTGTTTTCTTTCAACTCTGCATCAACGATGTGTTTATTATGCAAGTTAATAATCGCAATGCCAATAAAAAAAAAAAAGATTTATTGCACAGCCCTAAAAGGATCTTGTAAATGTCTCCCGTGCTTGCTCGTAGGAGGAGGTACTGTTGTTCAATATGACAGCCAGATGCCAGGTTCAAAGTTACTGATGCTTTCCTGGAGCTGTCTGCAGTGTTACAGTGTGCTTCCATAAGCAAAGGTAGTGCCATACGCTGCACACATGGGCTGCTCTCGCAGAAAACATCTAAATCGGAGACAGGACCGTCAGCGTACCTCAAGTGCGCACACATGTCAGTGTATGCCATAGTATGTCAAAGAAATGTGGATTTTACACACACTGAAGACTTTTTATTCACTTTAAAGAAGAGGCTTGCTTAGCCCAGTCTGCCCTCCGTCCCATCAGCGTTACCACAATACCACACTACATAGCACAAATGTGACACCACGGTACACAAGACTAAAGAGCTCACCACCACATGTACAATCAGAACCAGCAGGACAGATGGGCATGGTGTGGGTATCATGAGGCAGGCCTTTTTTTTCCACCCTTGATGTCAATCATATAGAGTTTCCAAACTATGTAAAGAGCACAGTTGTTTAGGATGAAAAAAGAGGGATAAATGATGAGTGGAATGAGGAGAAAGAGGACAGACAACAATAGTCTCATTCTGTGGCCCTCAGGGAAAAAGAGGAAATACGGGATCAGGAAAGATGCCATTCTTTTTCCTCTTTTTACTGTTCCTTTCTACTTCTCCTGTACTTGGTGGGTTAATGTTCTCTATTCAGTGTCTGTCTGTGTGTGTGTGTGTGTGTGTGTGTGTGTGTGTGTGTGTGTGTACACACAGGAATACAGTTAGAGTCCTCATGGGTTTGCTGGGTTGAATCTAAAATCCGTGTGTGAGTGTGTGTGTTTCTATCACATGCACGTACAGTACATCTACATGGTTCCGCATGTATGTGTGTGTACTGTATGGCATGCATCTGTTGTCATGCAAGCCTTGCGTTTGTGTACATATTCATATACCGGTTAATACTGGCCCCTGTGTTGAAAGATATTTGTTTGCTCTCTGTAACCAGGTTAGATTTTCTCCTCAGGGTCTTTTTGTTTCGTGCTATATGGGTCCAACAAGAATTGGACTTAACTCGATTCAGCTCCAACTTCAACATCAAACACAGCTGAGGTATCAGTGCCTGGGGTCAGATATTGGTCTGAGGGGCCAGAGCATGTGTGTGTGTGTGTGTGTGTGTGTGTGTGTGTGTGTGTGTGTGTGACACTGATGATTGACAGTTGGCAGACCTGTAAATAGACTGACTGAAAGATTGACAAGGAGAGAGACTGACAATTTCAGGAGCATTAAAGCCAGGTCATTTGTTTCATTTTTTGTGAAGTGCCAGTTGAGCTCCTGAACGAACAGCCCTGTCGTGGAACCCTCAACCCCACCACTGGCACCCCCAACCCCCTCCATTTCGCCTACTACTCCCCACTGTTACCCCCTACCCCTTAAAGAGACCTATGGTTCTGGTCCTCATTCTTTCTACATTCGTTTGTTTGTGGTGCATGCCGCCCAGTGATTATTTTAACACCATTAATCCTAAACAGCATAACCAACCATATGTCACAAAATAATGTTACTGGTGCACATTTGAAAATCTAACTGAAGAAGAGTAGGACTTTCCTTACAATAAAAGTTGTTTTCTATAAGTGTCTCAGAGCAATTTTTAACTTAAAAAAAATAACAGAATTTTGAAAGGATCTGACTGAAATTGTCCTCTGGTGAAAAAAAGCAATGAGAAAAATGTGGATAAAACACAAACAGCCAGCCAATTAGACTCCAACTCCATCTAAATAAGTGCTATAACAAGCAATGTTTAGATTGCATAGGGTTGGAGTAGCAAATTGTGTTTTTTTAGATATAATTTCCATCAACATTTTTGTGTTTTTGATATTATTTATGCACACTTATTTTACAGAAGAATCTGACATTTGTAAACATGTCCCATATATTGTTTCTTCTGCTTACTACTGTACTTGTTCACCCCATCCATCTTCCACTTCCCCCTCCACTTCTGGTGTGAGTTTAGGGCCAGGGTGCTGATGGAGCTCCAATTCCCAGTCGGAGGATGAGAGGGGTCTGAGGCTGGGTAGGCGGGGAGGGGGTGGGTTGCACTTCTGGCATCCTGTTTTGGACACACTAAGTAGGACTTGTTTAGGGTTTAAAGCTTACTGCAGGAGAGATTACAGGGCTCCACTCTTGCTAAAAGGTCAAGAGGTTGTGAGGACATGGGCTGAGGGTTATTACTGGACACAAGAGGCTGAACAAACACCAGTGATGCGGGTGTGGCCTTCAGCAAACATCTAAAAACTCAACTCGAGTTTGAGATCATTTAGATCCCTAAACCCTGGCTTGTATTTTTATCTTAAGATAATCTCAGTTCTGCAGCGCGTGATCTGTCTCACCAGTCTGTCAGCGGCACTGACTATTTACGGATATTGGTCTGGTAAAAATGACAGCAGGGACCAACACAACATAAGGCCAAAATAAACTTGAGCTGGCAACAACAGCTGTCTTTGTGTTGCCACACACAGAGCTAAATATACATGACAATCATTCCAAGACATCACAGACTGTGATGTGTTACATATTTCTCCCCCTTTCCTCCGTTTTCTCCTCTCCATCATCCGCACACATTTTAATGTGGCGTACTATTGAACTATAACTATTGCAGCTTACATCTAATGACCAACACTATGGCTTCACTTCATGATATTAAATTAGGTTACAAAAGATAACAAACATCTGATTTGCACTATTATTTACTTTGTCTTGATCCCATTAAAGTGGCAGACACACAAATGTAAATTTACAAAAAAAGCATGCACGTCCCAGCAGAGAGGCCTTACTTTGAAATGTTAGGTCTACTGTCATGTCTATGACATGGCCCCAGGGAAAACATGAAAGGCAATCGGTCAGTTTAGAGGGGCTAGTATTAATGAACATGGTCAAAGAGCAAGGGAGAAACGGAGGAAAGTCATAGCATTACATGCTAAAAGCTGACCCCAATCTTCTGAGGTCCTGCTAGGGGGTGAGGGGGTGGAGAAGAGGCAGCAAAGTCAAGAACAGGAGGGGAGACCCCACACAGAAGGAGAAAAATGATCTAAGGAATCGCCATGAGGATACTGTTTGAAAATAAAGAAAAATGAATAGAGCGACATGCCAAATGGGGGAAGGAAAGATGAGCCGAAGCAGGAAAGAGATGTTAGGAGGTAAAATGGGGGGACAGAGAAAACAGGGAGAGAGAGAGAGGGCAGCGAGGGGTTTGGAGGAATGTGAAAACGGCAGAGAAAGGGGTCAACTCAGGATGGCTTCCAGCTGCGATCCCTCCACTCTGATCTTATCTGGTCTGTTTTGCTTGGGGTACACACAGCGCTTCCACACCCCTCCTGATCCCCTCTGTCGACGTTACACCTCAAACAGGCAATTTAATGCCTTTTATTTCACCTGCTTTGCCCACAAACACACTCACACACAAAGAAATACACATAAACTTGCACATCACAGACACACACAGACAGACATGCAGGAGCTTAAATCCTGGAAAGGAAAGATAAAAATCTTGGTACTTGAGCTCCATTTATTGTTGCCTGTCTTTCCAAGTAGAAAACAGAAACAGATAGAGCCAATGTGAAAACATAAAGTTTGAAAGTTCAGAGGTAATAAGACCAAAAAAATAACAGCTGATTCTGCACTGTGAATTAATTGGTGTACCAGGCACATTGTCACATCTGTCTGATTTGATCAAAACATCTGCAACAAATCAATAGGACATCCTGTGCCAGGAAAGATGTCTCATAGACAGCTGCTTGTTAAAAAGGCTCAGCAGGATTACTCTTTTCTAAAAGTACAAATGTTGTGCAAAAGTCAGGTCTGTGCTATTGAAAACTGTAAAACACAAAAAGGTGTTTTGGAGGTTTTTCTGTGAATGACAGTCAGGTTCTTCAGTGGAGGAGGCAGTGAATATCTACAGGTCAATTATATCGAACAGTGAATTTTTTTTCTTAGCTTCAAAGTCTCAGGGTGAAAGCTTTTCTGTTCTTCTATAACAAAGGATATGTTAGGATAGGATAGGATAGGATATGTTCACAGGCCCACAGCCCTCACTCAGCAGTGAAAGATTATTGCTCACAACTACATCACAAATGTATAATAATGTGGAAGGTAGCAGCCAGGTAACACAAAATATCATCCAGTACCCCTGCAGTTAATAGTTTGCGGTGGCTGGGCTTGTATTACTCTGTGCCTTGCATAAAAACATTCAAAAGCATCTAACAAATCCACATGCTCCTTTGTAAAATCAGAAAATAGACTGATAGACTGCATCAACAAGCCAATTCTTCAAATTAAAAATACATTAGAGAAGTGCTTTGATCTGGTGGTTTGGCTGTTACTCCCGACAACATGTTTTATGCTGTGCAGTTTGATTTCAGGTCTCCTTTTTGGCCCGTTCCCAATTTAAGGGCCAATTTGGGCAGTACATAATCTTTCGGTTTGATCCTTGCTTTAAACAGCCAAAGTCTTTGTTTAGAATGTAAAAGGAATCATATAGGGCTCAAGCCAGAGGAGGCAGCACTGCATGCCAAGTTGCTGTTGAAATAATAGCATATTTGCACATTAAGATTAAAAACACTAGAATTAATTGTAATATTAGGTTCCATATGTCCACTTCACATATCTCTTAAATTCTTGCATTTCCATTTATCAGGATCACATTGTGCACATTAGTCTCTCTGACTTTCCCTCCTGCCAATATCCTACTCTCTCTACTCATCCCCGTCTTTGTCCTTGTTCCAAATCACACAATCAGAACCACATGGACATGAGAAAACACTCCAAGTAAACGAGGACAAAAAAGTGCCTGCTCGGTTCTAAAAGTGTATCCCTAGTGCCTGGATTAAGAAATTTTAACAGCAGATGAAAGAGTGACCGCACCATAAAAACAAGTGTATGCATGTGGATATCACTTTTTTTAGTGTGTGTGTGTGTGTGGATGTGTGTATAAGCATTTGTTTTCCCTGCTGTCTTATAAAACCGCAGCAGTCCTCTTCTTCTTGATGTGTCAAGGCTGCGGCTCCTGAACCATGACAATTATCTTGTAGAAGGCACAAACACATGCTTAAGTGTAGACAGTCACTAGATCATATTCACACGCGTCAGATGCTTCAACACCTTTATGATCCAATCAATCCAAACCGACTGTCTAGATTCTAGTCAAGAAAGACCACATTTGTAAGGAAAGGTAAGAAAAGAAACAAAAATGGAGGAACACATTTTAATATAGTCAGAGAGAAAATGAGAGGAAAGAGAGATGATGGACCTGATAGATTGTCCACATGTTCAACCCAGATATTCCAAGTGTAACCAGAGCTGACTGGACATCTGTCATACACTCTACTGGCTCTCAAAATGCACTCAGGACTCATTTTTATTTTGATTCTTGAATGGAACAGCAAATATGCAGATAGGAAGTCCCTATAGAGGCTAGCAATGGAGATGGGCTGTTGGATGTATCCAGAAACGTAGGAACACACACACGCATGAGAATTACAAGACATATGCAGACACGCTCTCTCTGCAACAAGAATGCAGAGGCACACAAGCATTTGTTCAATATGTAAAAAACAGATGGAACGCTGACAAAAAGTTTCAACATGTGCAATATATTTCAGTTTAGGTTCCTCCATTTCGTCCTCTCTCCCATCTGTGCCTCCATCTGGCCGAGGCAGTTGGACGGTGAGCAGCAGCAGCAACAGAAACCGAGTATTTAAATTTAATGGCGGCAAGTCACTATATGTGCGCTCATTAACACTTATTTAACACCCATTATCGAACTGTCACAGCACCATCAGCCACATAACCGACTGATAAAACACACACAATTGCTGGCACACAGACACACAGACACACACACACACACACTTTTCTAACCAAGCTGACCAGACCTCATTAGACAGGGTAATTCTAGTGTAACATTGTTGTAATTATATTCAGATATCAACATTGCTGGGAAACAACTCTGTGCAAAATCCTCAAATCAGGGTCAGAAAAACCTCAGAGTGAAATGACCCATCGACGGCTTTGGCTGGCTGTTTCACACGCAGCGAAGCTGATGAGCCAGCCAAAGTGCAGCCACTGCGGTTTCATGTCAAGCCGTACATGTGTTACATACGGTTGTAAACAGAGCAGAACAATGGCACGTAGTGGTTGGTTAACTCTTGTGTCTGAGGGTTTAAACTTTATTTATTGGAGTTGGTTCTCTGCCTTGTTTAAACTCCCTCAAAATTGACCAAGATCCACGATGATTCATAGTTCCTTTGATTAAAAACACAAATATATAATCATAGAGTTATTCTTTCAAATTACTCATTCCATAGTAGAGTTGTAATTTAAAAGGCCTGTAGTCAACTCGTAGATGTTCTGTCTCAGCTAAATAGAGACTAATCTGTTGCTGTCACTGCTGGCTATAAAAGCAGGAAATGAGCTTGTTGGATAGACACACCTGAGGGAGCGCCCACTTACCGAGATAATCTCCCTCTGCATCTCTTCATTGTCTGTTTACAGTATGTGTGATAGCCATCTCCATCCCACCCCCTACTCCTGACGGAACTTTAGGTTAATGTATACATACAGTGAAAGGCCTGAGGCAGCTGTACCTCCCACTGGGAGGTACAGCTGCCTCAGGCCTTCCAGACCGCAGTGTTAAATACACACACACTCAAATCATATATAGAGACAAGGATGGGGAGAAGGGAACCGAAAGAGAGAAATGCATCATATTTAAAAGAGCAAAATGTTGGGACACTGGCAGAAAAAAAAAAAGAGACAAAACGACAAAGACTCATTGGAAAGGTCAAAGCAAGAGCAAAAACAGACCCAGCAGGCACACGTAAATACAGCCCTCCCCAAGCCGTAGTGTTAAGTTGTTGAGAGCTATCCTGTGCTCCACTCCAAAATGCCCTCTCCCCCCTGTTAGAACAGAATAACATGGACCAGTGATGCTGAGGGCTTGTTCAAAGGCTTCAGGCCCAGTTTTACGAGCTCGACTCTCATTAAAGAGGTGCTGGGAGAGTGACGAGCCTGTCCAGGGGCTTTTACACTAAGCAGAAGCATGTTCGGCACAGTTAGACCATCTGGATCAACGATGCCCTCCTTTACACCTCTAACCCCTCCTCCCAATAGCTACCAAAGAAAGATACCCCTTGATTGCTCATTCCACTCTTGTCTGGGATAGATGATAACCTCTGCTCCAACTCCGACTCCTTGTTTGTCTGGGTTTAGATCCAGAGATGCTATCTGTCTAATAAAGCCAGGTGTATTTGCATGACTCCCGTCCTGCAGCTGGATTCAGCCACGCTACATTCCTGATGGATTAACTGGACTGTAATGCAATAGATTGATACTGGAAACTTATTTCTGTGGCTTTTTATCCGTGCTGGACATCTTAACAGAAGGTGGGATTGAAATAAAAGCCTGTTTACATAAGTTCCAGGTTTGTGTTCAAGTGGCAGCATTATTTTTTTCTTACTAAATGCAAGTTGTCTTTAGTTCTCGTCCCTCACTATCCTGTAAACTCAGATAAATGATTAAACGGGTTTAAGCACAAACTGTAGCACAGAGAGAGAGATTGTTTGACCTCACAGTGCTGTGAGCCAGCCATAGGCCACCTGGTCGTGTTGAAGAGTTGTTCTGCCCTACCATTAAAAAGGCTATTCACCTTGTCACCTGCCACTTGTGATAATGAAAGAAAACAGTATAATAGTTTCCACATTTGGCACAGTGTCTGCTCAGAGCTGCCAGTAAGCTTATGCCACTCCTGCTCTCAACCAGACTATACTAGTCCTCGCTAAAAATATGGCGTCCCTGTGAAAACATTTTGATAATGACTATTGAGATACTGTATTTAGGAAGTCTATTATGGCCTTGTGATACTTTATTTAAGTGCTTTTAATGGTTACCTACAATAAAGACAGAAAAAACTAAAACAACTTTTAAAACACTAAAATACATACAAACTACTAGCATTTAGTTTGAGACATTTGCTCTTAAATTTAAAGCCAAAATGCAATAAATTTGTGTTATTAATTAATTTGTGTTAACCATTAATGTGCTGAATTTGACTCCTACAGATGTGGTTGACAATGCTCTTATTTCCCAAAGTAAAATATTAGATATTAAACAGGTTTGTTTTTCCTGCTACTTAAGTCACTAGAACGTTTTTGAAAATGAGCATTATATGGACATATTAAATGAATTACAAGATAGAATACTGCCTTGAATTAAGTGTATCCTTTCAAAGCCATCTGTTAAGTTAACAGATTCTCTCCCTCCAGACAAACAATGAACGATTCTGCGACGATGCTCTGAAATCAATAAAAGACTGAAGAAATGAGTTATGTCCCTGTGGTTGAACGCAACACTTGCTTTTGATACACGCTGGTCTGCTGAAAACAACTGTTGTTTTGAAATCTTGTGCATCAGACAAAGCATTATTGTGTGGCAAGCATCAAATCAGATGCTCCTCTATAGCAAGTTTTACTTTGATGTCATGTGTTTTTCAAATAATGTACACATGTCATTTTGGACCAAGCCTCCTCAAATGTTCTCTAATGTACAATTGTAAATATGTATTTATTAACACTTAACTAAGTCTATTATTGTTATGAAAATACTAAAATGAAAACCTCTAGTGAAATTGCTACTTACGTCTTTACACAAAACATGTCTAGAAAAAAAATGCAGAACGCTGACATTTCTGTCCAACCGTGGTAATAAGAAACACTAATCTGGCCCATATTTATGTCAGGAATGTGTATGACAATAGTTTTTGTTTTTGTATCCTTCCATCACTATATGGAGGTATAAGTGCATGAGAAAACTCAGCACTTCCGCACTTCTGACTTGCCCAGAAAAAGACATTGATGTAAATATAAACAAGACCTTATATAGCTGTTCTCGTTATCTTTGGAAATTCCACTGTTAGCCAAGATGCCTAAATATGAACACATGGATGCAAAAATACTTAAAGTTTGTGTTTCCTTTTTTATTTTCTCCACATCTCTTCCCACTTTTAATGACCTCACTTGTAATAGGATGTTATATCAATAGATAATTGCATCCAGTTGTGTTTTCTATTCTACTTGGTGTTGTAACTATCATTACAGGATGAGTCTGTCTGTTCAAAGAGTTCTGCGCGACTGTTGTGTGCACTGCACATCCCAGGCCTCACTACCTGGCACCCTTTGATTCTCTGTGTGTTTCTGTGGTCCTTGTGGGCCTTCATGGCCGGCCCGTGTCCAGCAGTTTATTTTTCAAAAGCAAGAATGTTGGCTCTGGTGTTAAACACTGTGGTTTCACAAAGCTAATTTTAATAAGAAGACCGATGAGAGACAGAGAGGGGAAGGGTCTAGATGGGTGAGTAGTGTGCATAGTATGTATGTGTGCTACAAACACACATAAAATACACACCTGGAACCAATTGCATCAGCTGTTTTTAAGTTCAAATTTTGCCTGGTTGTAATGCGTGTTAACTAAAATGGTTCATTACACACAATGCAACTTGATTGGCAACAGTTTAGTCATATATCCAGTGATGCCGATAGTTGCTAAGTAACGCGTTACTCTAATCTGACCACTTTTTTCAGTAACGAATAATCTAATCTTTCCAAACCAATAATCAGATTAGTTACTTATCCAAGTCACTGTGCGTTACTATAGTATTTTTCTCATTTTCCTAAATATATTTTTGCTTTCTTCTTGTATCTCAGGGAGTGAAGTCACATATGCGACAAGTCACGTTTTCAGCATGAAGACAGTTCACGTGTACCACACAGCGACACAAACGTAAACGACAATGGAGGGTAGAGAGAGATGCACGTTTTCGAGCTGGAAATACAGTCACTATTTTGAGTTTGTGTCAGCTAAAGACGGCAATGTTAAGATCGGTTGTACACTCTGTGCTGGTGGCGACAAAACGCTTTCTAGCTACAAAAACATTACTGTTTGACTCAGATGACAAGATCCCCACTACTGTCAATGCCTCACAGTAAACCGGTTGTCATTTTTATGTTGTCGGCAGCTGCTGAATGTAAAATGAAGTAACTTGTAACCTAACTGTTACTTTTAAAATCGAGTAATCTGTAAAGTAACTAAGTTACTTTTTCAAAGTAACTCTGGCAACACTGCATATATTTGGGTGTTATGCTAGTAGCAGCTGATGTAGCCTCGAGCCACCAGCATCAAGCAGAGACGAGGAGTGAGCTACAGGAGGTCTGGGAAGCTTCTTTCTGCCTCCACATCCAGACATTTTGTAAATTTCCAAATTTGCAGTCTTTGCCCCCAACTTAGCAAGTGAAATCACCTGAGGCGATTTATCAGACTAGATAAGACTACAAGACTTTGATCACTAGACAATCCATCTGTAACAAGTCAGACTTTTAAACTAACTAAGATTATCTTACTTACTTAGAAATAGTTTTTTTTCAATGTAACTTTTGACTTCAATGATACAGACAACCGTTGCCAACTATCCAAGAGGCAGCATTCCCCTCATCTTCTACAAATAAACTGAGCGCACTCAAGCCTTCCAAGATCCTCTTCCAAGACATCAAGAAGAGTCGCTCATTTTTATTCGACTCTTACAAAAGGGAATAACAGACACATCAACTCAAGGAAAAAAGTAACCTGAGGACATGAGGCTCGCACAGCTGTGCATTAGAACTGCTGTATAAATAACGGCATCTAGTCTGTGATATAGTGCTAAAAACAAAGCAGGCAGTAAGGAAAGCAGGACAAAGGGAAGATGAAACTATTTCATTCCTAACACTGTCCAAGATGAAGCACTTGTCACAAATAAAATAATCATAGACATTTCCTAGGCAGCATTTTGCCTTAAAATACTAAATGCCAATTTATGATATAAATCTCTGAATTTTACTATTGGAGATGTATATAGTATGACAGGTTCAATTAAGTTGGGGAAACTCTATTCTGGAAATGAAAGAGTAGAGTGTGGGAGAAGCGGTTTATTTTCTTCCCTGGTGAAAAATCTGCAGCATAATGTAAAAAAACCACCTGGGTTTTGTGCCACAGGATATTCTCTTCATAACTGACTTCATACGCCATGAATTTAAAGAAATGCAGTCAGTCACTGGAAGCTACACAGTAAAATACTTGCCTGCAGACATCAAAACAAACACACATGCACAAAATACATGACTGCAAGCAAGACTGTCACAAGTGCACGCACACGCACACGCACACACACACACACACACAGCATTCAGCATATTAATACTTGAAAACACTGCCTACAGCCCAAAGCTATAGCGGAACAAATCTAAAACAAGACCACTTATGAAAACAAATTTCCTGCATTCATTATTTTAAAATGGTCATTAATGGATATTATATGGCCTATGTATTCTTCCTGTGGCGATAGATTGTATAGCAAGCTTCCTGTCCCATTTATTATGGCTTTAAAAATTAAATGCAGCCCGTGGGGGGTGTTGACCCCATTGTGGGTCTCCTTAAAGCCAGCTTTCCCCGTCTCCTCCTCCAGGTGGGGGAGCAGGAAGCTGGGCGGGGAGAGAGCGTGCTGCCTCCCCTCTGCCTCCTGAGTCAGAGCTAGGTCCCCAGACAGGCGTGTTAACACCAGTAGACTGCTGATGGGCTTGATACAAGACATCACACTGAGTATAATAGTAACCCGTCACATATGCAGGAATTTGGAGTCGCAATAAATACAAATAGCTGTGCGTAGAAAGCAGACAAGAAACTACATTAAATACATTTGTCTGTATGTGTTAAATGTGTCAAGGAACCCCGCTGTGAGCATGCTCTCTCAGTTATTTAAATACACACAAACACACATTTATGGAGGGCCTGTGTTCCTGTTCAGTGTAGTCTTATCTGATGGAAATTGATCTGACCGCACAGCCAGGGGTCTGACATCTTGCCCTTATATACTCTAACAGCAAAGACTTAGATGCTCTACGCTGACTGAAAAAGCTCAGTCCTGACCATGACTGGGGTGGCTTGTGGTCAGGAAGTAAAATGATTGCCGCACAACCACAAGGTTGGCGGATCAATCCCAGGTCATCCGGCCACATGTCAACGTATCCCTCAGCAAGACACTGAACCCCAAGCCCAATGCTCCTAATACTTAGGATGGGTTAAATTCAGTAATAGAATGTCATTACATTGTACTGTGTGTATGTGACAATTAAGAATAAAGTTTGATCTTTCAGATACAATCGTACTCTTGAGGATAAGCAATGTTTTTTAATTTAAACATTTGACCACAAACTGTAGGGGATACAATATATCAACATGCCATACTGCCTCTTGCTGCATAGACTTCAGTGACTGAGTAACATTAATGGCTGTATCTGGCTGGCATTTCATTTTGGTCCCATGCCCAGGTGTGCGCAGACTGTGCATCCCCGTTCTGCTATCAGACCTGTTAAACAGCTTTTAAATGCAAATTGCAGAGATGACAATACACTCCCCCTACATAGGACACATACAGCCCCCACATGGTTCTAATTAGCCAAGGCACCATAAAGGTGTTGTGTTCATGTGTAAGTAATGAATTTGTGTTGTGTGCGAGCATACGTAGTGTGTGTCTGTTGAGGGAACAGGCGGGTGTTAATTGCAAACACCTGACGTTTGTAAGCAGAGTTGGACTCTGTGCCTTATAGTGTGCCAAAGCCTTAAACGACTGCTGGCCGTGTCATATCTGTGGGCACAAAGGTGTCACAAAGCTGCCTCCACTGAGGGGCTATACGAGAAATAAATGTCTTTCAGCGTGAAATACTATTCATAGGCAGTGCCTCTGCTACTCCAGTGGTGACTGAACCAGAGGGCCTTGCCTTTGAAATACTTTCATTTTTCATCAGGAGGAGGTCATTCCGTCAGAAGTGTCAATGACAAATTCAACATCATCATTCCCAGTGCTGCTGCGGAAATGCTGCCCCCTGTTGGGCCCTTGTCTACATGACCGTTGAAAGGTGAGCAACCTGATGCGGAGGGCATAGCTTTAATGGCAGAAATGCCGCTCATGCTGTGTGGCAGTGTGTCTTTCTCACACACACAGGCAGAAATACCATGGCCTGTGATCCTGGTGGTGAGAGATTCAAGTTTCAGGTGGGAAGAGCTGGTGCTAAAGGGAGAAGAGGGTCTCTTCTTACACTGTCGTGTTGAGAGAGCTGCCTCTGTCGGCTCCTCAAAAGGCTCAGGGACACACACAGACACACACACACACACACACACACACACACACACACACACACACACACACACACAGGACCAGACTGTACACTCAGGGCACAGATGCAATGCACACATTTAGGCACAGCTCGGCTCAGATAAACATATCAAACATTTTACATGAGTCACATACTGTAGGCACAAACACACTCCTTATTGTAGCCAGCTCATGTGGCTTCTTGAGCACAAGGCACCCGGAACAGCTCTACAAATCTTAAATTTTTGGGCTGAAAATCCCTTTTTAGAAGTAAACAAATTTAATGGAGAATGGAGTGTATTGACCAATCTGGGGAACGTTAAAAAAAAATAAAGTACATGTAGACAGGTATTTGATTGTATCAAAGCCACAATAAACAAAACAGCCTTTTGTTTCACAAAGCAGAAAGACACACATATTTAAAAGACCAGAAACTGAGAAGAGAGAACTTTAAATAAACTTCTGAATAGTGCCAAAGCCAAAACCACTCATTCAGTGCCAAAACCACTTGATTACACAGCACTTCAGCAAAAATTGACAGGAAAATGGGATGCAACAACTGATACAATAATATGATCTTATGGAGAAATTGCATTCAAATGCATCAGTATCCAGCAAGGGCAGTGTAGGCTTGACCTAATTGAGCAATGTTTTACAAGATACATATACCTCTGAATACAATTCTACTGAATCATTCTTGGTAGAAGTGCATTGAAAAGCTGAACGTCAGCAAATAACTACCATTTGCATTTCCAGTATTGGTGAATCCAATGCAAACAACAAACACTTCAACTTCGATAACCAGCCAGGCAGAGCCAGCGAGCTATCTTGGCACAGCAAACTTCAGACTGGAAAACAGAATATGTTGAAAGCGGGCCAGAAATTCCACTTGTGAACACTTTCACCTGTTCTTGTTGTTGGAGGGCTATTGACACCCAGAGACAAAGAGAAAGAAGGAAGACCCAGGGAGAGTAATTCCCCAAATGTGCAGATAAGTCTTAAAAACTCAACCTCTGCTCTGCTCTTGATACAAAATTTAAAAGAGAGGAGTGCAAGCAATTACTCTGTGATAATGGTTAGATTCCACTTGAGTTGCATTTTTTTTTTTTAACTGGAATGTCGTGAATGCCAGCATCAATAAAACACACATCCTGTTGTTCCAAGCCAGACATTTTCTCTGAAAATAAAGCACAACTTTCTTCTCCAGGTTAGGTCAAACAGCCCATCTAAACCATTAAACAGACAGCTGATCAGTTGGTCACACTCACTGATGTTCAGGCTTTATCAATACATGTGGACACATCCCATCAAATATCAGAGCAGCAGTTTTATCCAAAATAAAAAAAAAGCCATCTTTCTTTAATTCACAGGCGTAATGGGGGACATTGTGTGAAACATGATGTGTGTCACACACTGTTCTCCACTCGGGAACTATCACAAGCCCTGTAACGAGCACCACGCAAGCCAAACGTGGCCAATCTTGGCACTGGGCTGCTCCATCTATTAAAGTGAGCATCCCCCACTGACACGAAGCTGCAGGGCTCAGCCAGGATGTCCCAACCCTGCTTATCTGCTAAGTGTGAAGCCCTCTGTCAAAGTAAGGGCCCCACACTGGCTCAAGGACCGTTATTGTCCACGCAGAAAAAGACACAACACATACACTATTACACTGATGCTTTCTGCAGCTCTCCTGAACTCTTTAAGTTCAGTAGAGCTGCAGAAAGCATCAGACAATCAGGTTTCCCCAAGCAGTCAGTCATGCCTAGACTGTAACTGTACCTATTAATGCTACACAGAGCAGAGACATACCTGGAGGACAGGAGCACTCTTGGCCAACATCCCTAGTTGTCCGAAATTTTGGCATCAGCACATCCACTTTCTGCAGACACATAACAAATTCCAGTGTAAGATAAAAGTCCCAAAGATGAATATGTTCTCAACGTGGAAATCATTAAGAAAAACATTAAGAGAATGGAATAACATTAAGATAATCTCAATGGCAATGACAATACCGCCATCCCATCACATAAAGCTCTAGAATTAAAGGACCATCCTGAACTTTTTTCTCCATTTGATAAATTATAGGATGGTCTCTCATCAGTGGTTATGTACCCCATAAAGAGCTATAACAGCAAACTAATTGGCCAGTTGACCTGCATTCAAAATAACTGATTTTAGGGGGAATAATTAGGGCAACCAAAAAAGTCCCAAGTCTGCGTTTATCAACCGCACTGCACATGTCCCCTGCTATTACGCACATGCCAGCATCTGTCAGAGGTTCACAATCACAATATATGTATGTATTAACGACAACAGACGTACCTCTTCCACGAGCCTCCCTATGGAAGTGCTCAGCTCTGGAATTAGGGTCCCATCCTCGTTTAGACAAGCCCTTTGCAGCGGCTGGAAGACGGACGCTTTGTCCATCTCCAACTGCAGTCGGTTCTCCAGCTGGTAGGTCTTGAAGCTCATCAGAAGACACACGGTGATGGAGCTCAGGGACATCAGCAAACACAGTGCAATGGGAAAACCTGGAAGCCAACGCTGGACCGCGGACTTGGGCGCACACTGACACACCGGCTTACTCTCCCCGTTACAGTCGCTGGCTGTATCCATGCTGGAGTCCTGCTTCAAAGTCATCTTGATGTATAGAAAATATTTGGTTGTTGATGTAGTTCTGCGACCAAACTCTAATCAGGCTCCGTGGACTAACTCAGCAGCGCACCTAACACATTCACAACCCTCAACTCCAGTTGACTATAGGCTCACGGTTCAAAGCGCTGTCTTAAATTAGTCTTGGGATAAGGGGCAGCAGCAGTGCAAACCGGGTTTACGCCAGACACAGAGGGGAGCGATCTGGATGCCAACCAGAGAAGAGGCGCCTTTAACTTGCAGGTATTGGTTTCCTGTTGGGGAGTAGCCTATCCTACATGGATGTGCAAGTGCAACTAGCAATGGGTCCAATTGTTTGCCTTCCTAAAAGTTGGTTGCACGTTCAACTAGTTAAGATGCGCCCGCCCTGCTGACCACGTGGGAGGCTGCAGATAGACAGCTGTGAGACTGGGGGTTTGACTTGGCCAACTTCTGATCACAATACGGCATAGTCCCTGCAAATAATACCATTTCCACCATAATTTTCGAAACCCACTGTCGTCGTCTGAAATTTAAGTTGAACTCGAACAGCGACCGATGATGATTATGTGCCCTGGTAACGTGAAAAACTGATATTTGCTGAATACGTATGGTTTCTAAGACCTCCAATCACACGATGTGGCCCATGACTGTGATTTGTGAACAAAAAAATGACACTTTAAACTAGTCGCCACATATTGTCAATGAGGGATGCATCTTGGGCACGATATATGGCGGAAGGTCAACTTCAACCATCAAAAAAAGAATAGGCTAGTTAACAAAACAAAATCTACACTGGTGTTCCCACATTCTATCTCGAAACTTGAACAGTTTGAAAAATATAAATTTTTAAGCCTAATACAGTTGTTTTTGTTGTCGGTCAAACACACCATTTCTACTTCATGTAGCCTAATTACTGGTTACTAGTCTAGGTACCTCACCTGCTAGAACGCGCGCCCATATACAGAAGCTCGGTCCTCGACGCAGCGGCCACGGGTTCAATTTCGACCTGTGGCCATTTGCTGCTTGTCATTACCCCCTTTCCTCTTTCATGTCTATGTTTTACTGTCACAAATAAAGCCCTAAAGTGCCCCAAAAAACCTTTAAGAAAACAAAATGCAAGCTTTTTACTGCCATCCTATGGATTAATGCAGCTACTGCACCTGCATCACTGCAAAGTACGCACACAAGACACACTTCTGTTGTCTATTCACGTTTATTGAGAATGTACTTGATACTGCAAAAGTTGCATAACCAGTCAGTGAAAAAAAGAAATTACTTAGATTATATACACAAGAAATGCCTGCAATACTGTTTTTTATTCATCTTCAGTGCTGAATAAATTACTGGTGAGAATGATGGGCGGGGTAAAGCAATTCCAATTTAACATTACCCATCACCCACTTCATAATGCAGAGAAAGAACAGGACACAAATCGGACTACTCATGAATAAAAAACAGCTCTACCAGTATATGCGTAGGAGTGACAAATTAAATTACAATGGCAAATAAATAGAAATCAATTGGGGGGGATTTGTTACATCAAAACATGCCAGAAATGAGAACAACTTGTTGATGAGTGAGACTAAGAAACACACTGGTTTAGGACAGGACACAGCAAGGTAGGGCAGTGGACTGATACAGTCAGTTAAGGTACACCTCTCCTGGAGAGTCAGGAAGTAGAGGCTGCCACTGCACACCATGAGAAACGTCATAGTGACAGTCAGGCCCTGGCCAACTTAACAGGGTCAGGAGTTCAGTCTCTTTTGCTGCTGCTGCTGCTGCTTCTGCTGCCGCCTCGGCTGCTTTTGCTTTTACTGCTGCTCTTGCAGAAGCAGGAGAAGAAGGGATGATGGAGGGCCTGCTCCAGACTGAGGCGCTTAGCTGGGTCATACTCCATCATCTTCTCTATCAGGTCAAACAGCTGCTGGTGGTCTTCGCCCTTAGACAGCATGTAATTCTGAGGGGAAAGAGGAAATTGTAAAATATGTCACCATTAATCTAGTGCTCTTCATTAAGTGTAGTTCTACATTACATGTGAACAACATGAAGCATGTACAAGGTGGACAAAACAAAAAAAGAGCCCTTCAGAAAATACAAGTTTGTAGTAAAGACTCTTTGATGTTTGTGTGATTTCTTTAGGATGCAATGTGGCTCCATGAAGCAAATAAGGAATCCTGTACTTATTGTGAAGGTGTGGGCAATGTACAGTGTTGTAACTGAACAAAACATGTGGCTCTTGGAGGTACTGATGGCTAATGTGCTTGCTAAGATGTAAAGATCAGAGTTTGAGTTGTTGGAAGGTGTATATCTAAAAATCAAATTTCATAAATACAGATGCATTTTTATTATGCATTATATTCCTCTTACCTTTAAGGGTTTGCAGTGTTTCTTGACATATCTCCCGGAAGAGCTTTGCACATCCCAGTCAAGCTTGCAACGATGAACATACCTCCGTTTCCTGTACAACATACAATAAATACATTTATCAAAAAAATAAAAATGATTTAACATCAACTCCATTGGAGTGTGTTCTGGTGACCTAATAAATTGTGTTAAATAAGCCAGTTTGTGGTCCACATACTTGGTTTTCTGCAGGAGGTTTGCAGGGATGGGACCCAGGACTCTCTCCATCATTGCAAGGTGCTCTTTACTGTCATGAGTCTAAAGGAGAATAACAACACATCTTGCCAAATGCCATAATAAAAGTCACAGTATTAATAATTTCATCATCCTCTCTACTGCCACTTACCTGGAAGAGAGTAGATCCAAGGTAGAACTCAATGAGTATGCAGCCTACACTCCAGACATCACAGGAATGGTCCCAGCCCAGATCTGAAAAAGACAATGTAAACTAAATAAGTCACTACTAAAGGATCAGCCTAATGCTTCGGAGCAGTGCTTTAAAACAGCCACGTACCTAAAATGACTTCCGGAGCACGGTAGTGACGCGTCGACACCACGGAGGTGTGGTGCTCATGTTCATATGTGGCGTTACCGAAGTCCACAATTTTCACATCTGCGTTCTTTAAAGTTCGTTCATCCCGTTTCTAAAAGACAAGAAAACACTCACAAAGCTGCAGAAAAACAAAACGTTTTGAATTTTGGACAATACTTCAGCAGGTATGCTTTTTGTGGATAAATATTTACAGTGTGTTCCATTTGTATTTGGAAGTCAGATTTCTTAGTTTGGAACTCTGACAACCTACAAGTGCCAACCTCAAAATCCAATATGGATGCCCCGTGCCTCAACAATTGTGCAAGCTTTAGTAACACAGTTATTAGCACTTGTCTTATTTGTGTCTCACTAAATCATCCATCGTCAAGTTGTTTGTATACACAAAAAAACAACAGCGTAATGCATTGTTATCAACTGGTATTGCAAACAATGGATAACCGGAATAGAGTTAACACAATGAAAAACCCAACTTGTATGTATTGCATCAAACTCTGGTGTGATGTCATTCCCAGCTTGGGTTCCCGAATTCTGAGGTAAATGGAACGCACCATTAGGGTACCTACCATTTCAGGGTTGTACTCCATATCATAGTCTGAACTAACGAAGAGAATATTCTCAGGCTTCAGATCTGTGTGAGTCAGCTTGTTGTTATGCAGAACTGAAAGACAAGACCACATATTTTTAATCAAAACATTTTTTATAACACGACTATGTGTGCATGCATGTCAATTACTTACATCTCACAGCCCGAATGATCTGGTACGCCATGTGCCTGATGTGTTCTATGGGGAAAGGCTGGAAATTGTTTTCCTTGAGGAAATCATAGGTGCTGAGGCCAAGCAGCTCAAAGGCAATACAAATGTGGCCATGGTAGTCAAACCAGTCCAGTATGTGTACACACGCACTAAAAAAGGAGCAGAGGAATAGTAGATGCAAATTAAGTTTGTGTGGCAAATTCTGAAAATATTTTCACATTTTTGTGATATGACGTTACCATGGATTGACTTACTATCTCTTATCAGAGTCGAGGGACTTCAACTGTTGAAGCACTTCTACCTCAGACATAGCTGCCTCACGGTAGCGGCCTATGTTTTTAATTATCTTCAGAGCCACTCGAGCTCCATCACTGAAAGCACACAACATAAATTACTTTAAATATGCAATGTGTGAGAAAGAACGAGCAAGAAAAGATTAAAAACATTGAGCTGTAAGGAATATTTTCTTACTTAGAATGATCAATGCATTCAACGACCTTCCCAAAGGCACCCTCTCCTAGAGTACACACAATCTCATCTACAGAAAATAGAGATTATAAGTTAGAAACACAGCACTGACAGTAAAGTAAAACACTGCCCTTTGGCTGGTGCACTGCCTGATGTTTCATTGCTCGGTTTAGCTACAATACTATAAACAGGCTTCTGAACACTGGACTATAACTCATTGCTTAATATGTTACACTGACAAGCAGTATTTAACCAATAAAATTAAGTCTATTGGCCCTAAATCAATGTTTGGAAATAAAAACCAGACAAGTGAGTGAGAGAGAAACTGTGAACAATAGGAAAAAAAAAAAAGGTATATATTCTATACATCTCGCTCTCAGCATGTCTCCACTGTGATAGATGAGGTGACCCTCTTCATCATCCTCAACACTCCTGGATCTTTTCCTGCTCCTGCGCTGTTGGCTCCTCCTCTGTACCGGAACCGCCGCAATCCGCCATCACATCAATAACCCATCAGTCAGCCAGCACCAGGCCACCACAATGCGACATCGTCATTCATTCAACCAGGCCAAGGGGGGGAGGTGTAGGGGTGGATAGATTCGGCCCGTTCAGTAACACCGCCAGACGAATGGACGGAGCAGCAAATTCAAATTCAGCCCCGTCAGAGAAATTGGGCGCCAGCCACCACATAGTGTGTGTTACAGAAGAAAAACATGGCAACAAGATTTTCAGATGAGATACTTTCTCAGAGTAGTACAGAAAAAACTGAACTTAATTAATTACAGTCTATCTACTTGTAGTTCTTTGTAACTCTTCCGAAACAACTTGATTCTTTACTATCACGTTCCTCAACTACCCACTAAGATTTCAGCACAAATACTGGGTCCACTTTTCTCTAACAAATCAATAAACACTCACAAACCCTTACTTCCTGAGCCCCTACTTGTCATTATTGGAAATCATGCTTAATAGTGAAGAGTTGGTCACAGAGATACAAAGAGACAAAGAGATAGGTGTTAAGCATTGGCTAATCACCAGTGCTGACCCATTCGATTTGGTGGCAAAGACAAGAGAGGGGTATAGAGAGGAGAAGGGGGTTCCCATACCGAGGAGGACCTGTGGTGAGAGTGGCTACGTCTGCGTCTTCTGTCTCTGTGCCTGCTTCGCCTGCGGCTGCTTCGCCTGCTGCGACCACTGCGCCCGGATGACTTGCTATAGTGGTGCCAGTCACGGTCTCTGTCCTTGCAGGTGCCCTCATGGCTATCCTCCTCACAGGCCATGTCCAAACGGTGGTCCTTGGTGGTTCGTTCCCGAGAGTCCAGCCTCTGGTTCAAACTGCGGGTTTCCAAGAAGTGCCTGCAGTCAAAAAAAAAAAAAAAAAGAGACAAATCAAAAACAAGCACTAACATATGTCGGGTCAACAACAGCCCAGTTCTTCGTCTGCGATAACCCTCTCAAATGAAGACTGCAAATGATGGCACTAATGGTCCGCCTGTTGCCTGACACTCTACCCCTGAGCCTTTTATGTAACATTTGTAATTAGCAACATACTGATTTACAGCCACCAAACATCCTATTCAATGAGAAGCTACCTTTCAGAAAGTATTTTATTAGCAGTTTATCACTTTGCAAATAGCACCTTTAGGGGTATGCAAATGTCAACATGTAATGTCAAATTTTGGCAATTTTAACATTTATACAGCTATCACACTGACAACTCAAAGCATGCCTTCCATAAAATGTGGGCACCCTGACAGAGAGCCATATTGGCAGAGTTAATGTGTGAGGCACTGAAAGTTGCTCAAAGCTTTTCGGCACAACCTGATAGTGCGTAATACGATCTGTGATTCCACATCTGCATATCTCAATACGCCAAAAGTGAACACTTATGTGGTGCCACTTCTGCCAATATGAAATGCAGAGAACTAAACAATCTTAAGAAGAATCAGTTTCTTGCTTTCATAAAAATTCCTATAATCTTCCAACAGTTCCTAAAACATGTTTTGCTGTTTAACATCCATGTTTGTTTATTAAGGTTTAGTTTGCGTAAAATGTTTCCAATCACTTCTAGCCCACCCCAGCATGCCATGTAAGCTCCTAAGCATCTGAAACAGACCAAGAAACCCCTAGGGCCCTAGTACCCTGGTGGTGTCAGTTGTCTTCCAGGAGGAAGTCTGCCTCTCTACAGAATTAAAATTAGAGTAGATCTGGAAACATCTAATGTAACCCTATAGGCCACCTTACATGTCCACAAAAAGCCAGAATAGCACAACATATTAACATTGCACATAACTTCAATAGATGACACTGAAATTGCAAATCGACGTATCATTTAAGGGCAAAGGGTTCATTTTACATGCTATTACAAAAAAAAAAAAAAAAAAACTCTGCTACTAGTACCTATTATGTACAACTGTGCTCTACAATGTACATGCACTCTTTAATATGGAGCACATGAATTGTTAACAAATCTGAAGCCGTATTAGTCTAACTGGAAGTTCATCTCAAAACATGGCAGGACAAGCCACTAAAATTCTGAAAGCTAGCAATAATATAAATTGACTTATATTAACAATAATGGAACCATAATGAATGGCAAACATAACAGGACTTACTATATAAACTGATCTGCAATTTAACCATTGCAATTGCTCCCATGTTAGTTGATACACTGTTTTCTTCAGGTAAAATGTGTGCCTTAACAAAACAAAACCCATAAAGATCTTAGAATTTCCGTAGGTGCTTTACACAACCAATACTGATAATATATTTACCCCTCATAGGTCTTGTGTTGATGGTAAGTTCTTCTGGACTTATTTTCTCTTTCGCTGCTGTGAGAATCATGTTTCTTTCGTTTACGACACTCCATTCTCTCTTCCCAGCTGTACTCATCGAGCCAGACACCTGGGGAGCGCATTCGCTTCGAGTGGCGCATCTGAAAGACACAGAAAACAAGTCAAAAAAGGAATTCCGATGAATCCTAAAAGACATTAAATTCTGATTTATCAACCACTGCAATATTTTGGTAGCCATAGACTCAGTTGTAGCATTACAAGTGGAATTGTTCTGAAGATGCCTCTTCCCCCAATGGGTGGGGGAAGCGGTAGAACCCTTCTATGTTTTTCTTTTTTAGTTATTATTATTAATATTATTAATTGTCTGCCGCACTGGGTCAAATTCCTGTGAGCTGGAATGAGCTAGAAACATGAAACTTGGGGGAATAACTGGAAATGGTGTGCTTGTGCTTCTATAGAAATATGAATCCAATTGGCCACATGGTGGCGCTGTTATTAAGGCTTCAAAATGCAAACTTTGAAAGGTCATGTCCCCACACATAAGTCCAATTGACTTGAAATTTCTCATACAGGTGCAGCTTAATGTGCTCTACAAAAAAGCCTCAAGGGTCATTAAGGTCAGTCTAGAAAGAAATTTTGATTTTTAAAAAAACAAAAACATTTGCGATCTCTTACACCGTAGCTCCAACTGCTATCAAATTTCATTGAATCATCAATGGGTCAAGCTTATTACAAGTTGTATAAAGCATGTCCATATATCAATTACATTTCAAGTTATTGACCAATGAACTTCAAAAGGAGTGTGGCTCTGGACATAAGTGAACACAAATCTGCAACTGTAAGGCCAATCATCACAAAGCTCACAGGTTATGTTCAGATAAGTGCCCCAGATATACCCAGACAGTTTTATATACATACGCCACCAGGGCGCAACAAGTGAAAGATAGGTGAGTGGCATTGCACACATTTTACTATGAATCACATTCATTGTCCAATAATCACAAATCTCTCAGAATATGTCCTCATAAGTACCTGAACCACGCCCTGAAAGTTACATTCAAATTGAACACCAGGAGGCGCTATAAATGCAAACGAACTGCAGGCGATATGGCGCAAATCAAGCTTTAAATGACTACATGTTTGTCCAATCAACGATTCCAGGAAACCTCACAAATACACTGCGAGTATTATTCAAATTGACCACTAGAGGGCGCTTTAAATGAACAAATCAAGATTTCAAGACAAAATCAGTTTGTCCAATGTTACAAAGCTTGCAGGATATGTTTTTATAACTAAGTTGGACCACGTGTGAAATTCTTTTAAAGTCGCTACTGAGAAAAAAGGTTTGAACCTGCGAATTGCCGCTTGCGGTTATGTTTTTAGTGATCAATTTTCTTCCCATATTTAAGAAATAAACGGTGACAAACAATACAGTGAGACAAAGAACGCGTCCCAAGGCCAACGAAAAATAAAAACAGACACGCAAATGACCCAACAGTAAGTATTACATGTAACCCTAACCCATGTAACCAAATCAAAACCTTACATAGCTACAAGAATTGCGTAACGTTAGTTGACAAACCAATAAAAATGCGCAATGCAACACATGAAGGCGTTTACGTTAACGTTACAGAAAACGATACAAAACGTTCTTACTAAACGTTAGTTGATCAAATGCACGAGAGCGCAAACCGCAAGCAAGTAATAACTCAACGTTAAAATAACGTTATTGTCTATGTTTCCACATGATGCATCCAAAAACAATGTTCATCCGTTGTTACATAGACGGATTGTAATTTGCAATTCAAACTGTGGTAACTAACGTGGCGTGCGTTAGGTATATGACTGTTTGTAACCAGTCAACTGGCTGGAGGTGAATGAAGCAGAGAAAGTCGTTGTTGATCTCGATTCGAGGCCCATCAAACGTTGAGCACGCTAACGAACATTAACGCTACGTTTGCCACCCATATCATTAACGTTACTTCAGTCCGCCTAACTTACTACATTAACATGAAGCCATTATAGTGTGACTACAAACTTCAAGATATTGACTGCCAAAATAACAAAGTTTCGCCCCAATTTGCCGACATACAGTTCCAGAGGAATTGAGAAACGTACCTAGCCTCAGCTAATTAGCCAGCTAAGCATCTGCCATGTTGGCGAGACGTCGAATTTCGGAAAAGCTAACGTTAGCTAGCTAGCTAACATTGGGGGAATACTCTAACGCTAAACAGTATGTAACAGAATAATGTGGCAATTGGCTATGATCCGTGAGTTGCTCTTACCTGTTTTCTACAATTATGGGATTCAAATTGGGTTTTTTTTTGTTCACTAAAAAATATGAACAAAGAAACAACAAAATGCCTCCGACTGGTCGTCTTCAAAGATGGCGAGCTTCCCTCGCGTCGAATCTAGAATCAGATTACGCAACGCACAATAACAACGCCCACTCATCTCATACATGGGATTTCATTTTCCTGAGTTCATCCTTTCAGGTGCAATCAAGCACTAGTACAGAATCAGAACCACGTAAGGGATTTGTCCCCCTACGTTGATCTTTTCCTTTACTTAAGCCAGTAGGTTTTGTTTGCCTTAACCTAACAAGCTTTCTGACAGAAAAGGCTGAAGAATAAATTCTCCCATATGCAATCTGATTTTTATTACCCTCAATGTAGGCTACATGCACAGAAATACCAATAACAGCGAAAACACAGAAAAAAACAAAGCTGAACAAAGTAAACATTAGACTATTATGTGAGGGCTACAATGAAACTTGTAGAAAGTAAGACAGTAGCACAATGGTGCAGAGTGTAAAGGGTTGTGAAAAATAGAAGCTCCTTAATCTTGGGTTTTAATGTTACTGACCAAAACATAATAAAACATTTTGTTTTAAAAAATAAGTAAATACACAGGCTATCCTAAAGGTTTCTATTGGTTGGCAGCAGAATGTTCCCAATTAGAGGAAAATTACTTTTACTAATCCCCACATTATTTGTGTGTCACAAGCTCATCTGTAAAAACATACAGTATACTTTCCATTCCCTCTTCTCTTCTTGTTAAATAAAATCTATATTAGGTTACTCATTTTTTATTGCTGTTTTTAAATGTTTTTTTTTACTACTTCAGGTATTTAGATTACCTCTGCACACGAGTAGAACTATGCTGCTGCTAATAATAATAATATTATTGTGCGTTCTGGGAATATTAAGAAAGGCTTCTGACTTTACACTGGAGAAAAAAATCATCTGAGGCATATGAAACAGATCATTATTGCATGATGTCAAATGCATCAAATGCATTAAATGCATCGTTTTAGGTATTTTATTTCGTCATCCATGCCTTGAGTTTGAAGTTTTCTTTAAATTATAGTGTGCTGTGTGTTATCCGCTATACATTGACATCCAGACAGATGTTTGCACTTACTAGTAATTTGAAGAATCTACTGTTTGGACAATTGTTAACCCTCCGGGAGTAGTAAACACCTTCGGGGCTATGCCTGGGAGGCCAAACGCAGGGGTTATAAAACCCAAACACTGTGCGCTTAGAATTGTGGGTAAACATGTCTGCGCCCTGTCTCCATCCCGAGGACCACCTTACCAATGTGATAATTGAGTTATTCAAATTGTAAACAAGAGCCTCTAACTACAGAACAGCGGACGGCTTCTGAAGATGTCGGAGAATACCTCTGGAAATGGGCTCTCAAGAGCTGTGATTGCTGAAATGCTGGCGAAGAATTTCGAAAGACTGCCTGACATTGATCAAAAAATCTTCATCTATGGACCCATGTATCTGGGGGGAAATGGTGGCCTTGCGGGATTGATATCCAACAGCTTGTATCGCAGAGCTCTGAATGTCACACAGGCGCCCATCGCTTCCAGCCTGCCGATGGCCGTGCTGCCCTTCCTCACAACACTTGCCCTGTACAATGCAGCAGTGTCCGGGCCCCTCCTGTCCGGTGACCTCAACTGTCCCACCTGTGCCCTGATGCGAGGTGCACTTGTTGGTGTGGTCGGTGGTGGGGTGTACCCCATCCTCCTGGCCTTACCTGTGAATGTTGGGCTTGCAACCAGGTACAGCACAGCGCCGATGCCACAGAAGGGCAATCAACTCCGGTACTGGGCGGACCTCTCCAGACCGATCTTGAGGAGAATGAGGGCTGTACTGGTGCTTCAGGTTTTCTTCGGCACCTACCTGAGCTCCAGGCACTTTGAAACATACACCAAACTTGCTCAGATAACATTTGAATCAGCTAGAGAGGAACTCAAAGACTAAAATGTACTCACCCTTAAAATAAACATGTTTTCATTGATAAGTTGTGTTGTATGCTTCACCACATTCACCATCTCACGTGGAATATGCCTGAGAAAATAAAATTAGGCATGAGCGACCTATCTAAAATTGCTATGTCAAGATTAACATTAAATTATTTGCATAAATTCCCAGCTTTTGTTTGGCACATGGTTAGAAAATCAGTTTCATGCATTAAACTGTTACCAACATTTTACATCATCCTTTAAAATTAGAAAAATAATCTGCAAAAATGTAGATATGTTAATTGTTAAAGTCGTTTTTATAAAGCATAATGACAAACATAGTTCCAGTCTCTCAAATGTGCAGATGTATTCTGTTTTATAACCTTTTAAATTCAATATCTTTGGATTTTGGACTGTTGGTTGATCAAAAAGTCTTTTTGACTGGTACTGATATTGTAAAGAAAGCCCTTTGAAGGTTCAGAATGGGGCTGCAATTAACTGTTGATTGCCTAATTGTCTTTTGTCATTCAGCTTTGACTTATGTCTGAATTGCAGAAATCTTGCAATGTGTGGATTTCATGCATTTTTGTTCCTCATCAAACATTTAAAAAATGTCTACATACAAATGACAGTGTTTTTTCATCAATAAAATGTCAGGGCTCATTCATTATATTAAAAAGCCTGATTGTGTGGATTCAATGCAATTCTGTTTCAATGTTTCATTCAAGGCATGAAACTTGAACGGGCAGAAAAATGGAAATCAATCAAACCAAGCACGGTCAAAAACAAAATGAAAGGAAGGCAATCAACTGAGCATGGTTTACTTTTATTAAAGGATTTTTAGGAACCAGTCACAAATGTTGCTGTGATGTTAGAACCAAAATGGTGTCTGCTTGGCCTCAGTAACCATGAAAAGCACTGAATGAACTCCACTCCTTGGATAACGCAGCAATGTATGTGGGGAAAAAAAATTCAAAGATGGACTTGGCTGTGTGATGACACCATCAAAAAGAGCAGGACTGATGTAATGTATTGTGATTGTCAATGAAAACACATGGCACAATGGCAGGCAATGTTTTATTAAAACAGGTGTTCACCTTGAACGGCAGGTTTGACTTCACATCTCTGGCTCTCTATAGTCTTAACTTATCTGGCGAACGTGTTACAGGGAAAGCGAGTTTATTGATGACAAATGAGGAAGCAGAATTAAAGTTAGTTTGTTATTGAGAGGGAAAGGTGCTTCTAAAGAGAAAACACTGACATCAATCAATTATAGCAAACTTAATAAGACTGTTTTTATAAAGCTTATAATTACATAGTTCCCCATAACCCTCCTCTACTCCCGCCACCCACCATTTAAACAATGGCTCCTGAATTACAACAAAACTGCCAAAAACAAAGTTCTGTGACAATCCCACAAAACAATAAACAACACATTTTAAGTCAGAGGAACCTGAATTGTCATAACAACCAGTGAATCGTATGGCACAAAATTCCCTCTTTACTTCATAGTCTATGATTTAATTAACCATTGTCCTTTGTAGTAATCTTTACAAGGTGGGTACACTTAATGCCCCTTTAAAAACACCTGTCAGAGCATGCTATTGGACTTCATATTCATATTCAAAGGAAAGTTACAATAAAAACTATACATCTGTCAGCACAGAATCTCCATAAATATATCAGACAACTGAACATCAGTCAGAAAAAACTTCCTGAAGAGCAGAAAGATGAGGGGTAAATGTCACCTGTACACAATCAATGTGGCCTATCTCCCATTGTGACTGTTAAGCTATATTGTAGTTGTCTCGCATTACTGGCACAATACATTTAAAAGTAGAAAACACTATTTAAACAGTTCATATTTCCCCGCCCAAAATAAGATACAATAAATTAAAATACAAGAAGGGGTGACCAATAAACAGGCTTCTTCAGTCATTCTCATGCAAAACAAGACAGGGACAATCTGAACAGACATGAACGCATGAACATCTGGATCACAAGCACACTCGCACACATAAAAGTACATGTAGGGCTATCCAGCGCCCTTCATATTGTAAGTTTCTTACAGTACATTACAAGTAAAGGAAAAAAAGCCAAATTAAATACTTGAATGAGGCTTTTGGACCATAGGGGAGAGAGAGAGAGAGAGAGAGAGAGAGAGAGAGAGAGAAGGGAAACAAATACAAAAACAATCAGTAGGAATTTCATTTCATAAAGTGGTTTTGCCTGTAACTGTACTCTCTATAGTAGTAAACATATCTTCACAGAGTAAACACACACATGGAGGGAAGGAAGGAGGAAAGGCCGTATCCCTCTCCAACATACCGTACCTCATCACTGATGGTTAATATGCTGCAAAGGCATTTTGCTCCAGTTTCCATAGCTTAAGTTTTTCAATTCACTTTTTTCGTGATTTGTTCTTTTTCATTTTCTAACCACTCTTCTTGATGAATCCTGTTCATCGTGTTTCTCCCCTCCCCCCCACCATTTCTTCATAGAAAAACACCTAAGTACCAGCTAGGTTCCTTCACAGTTCATTTTAGTGCAATGAGAACACACGCTCCCTTGCTGGTGGGAGGGTCAGCTGCCATCAGTGCCTCATGTCTTTCCCAGAACGTTAGACCTGATGGGAGAAAAGGTTAATGAAGGACAGTGTGTCAAGACAGTAGCATCCCTCATTTGAAGTGTGTTATTATTCTTACCTGAGTGCTTTCCATCTGTCCTTCTCTACCTGGTTCTCTGGGCTCTCACTCTCATAGGATGCAAGGTAAAGTCCTGGGGAAGAATGAGAACAAACACAGTTGGGAAATAACACTAAATATGGTGGAAATACTTGGAGCAACATGTGCAGAGAAGTTTAATCAGGTTCTCACCGTCCTCGCTGAAGATGGGAGCAGTGTGGAGGTAGTGTAGGATGGCCCGATCCTCCTCGAATGGACACTCCACCTGTTTCCATGTCATGAACTCTCCGACTTGCCGTGCCAACTCCACAAATTTCTAAGAAATAAAAATTGCACTGAGTAAATATTTTTAGGGTGGCTGAAATGAGGCAGCGTCAGCAGAAACATTGACATCTCACCTCAAAGTTGACGTGGCCGTTGGGCAGCCTATTGGCACATCCTTCATTCAGGAAGTAAATGTCTTTGATCAACAGACTGAAGAAAGGAATAACAATCTGAATAGAGAAAAAGATAAAATAATAAAATCACATTTCATCTACTGGTAGTTGCTGGTTTGATTGTTTCACTTTTAATGTGCTTAGAAGTGACGTTTTATTGTAAAGTGTCTTTGAATACTATGAAAAGCGCTATATAAAAAATGTATTATTATGAATTATAAGATGAAGGAAATATTGATGTGAAGATGAAAATACATGATTGAATCGATGCCAGCATGCTTTCAGAGTGATGTCAGCGGTGAGCCCTACCCGTTCTCTGTTGCTGTTGGCAGTCCGAGAGCGATGCGCGGCCCCCCTCAGAGCTGTCCTGTAGTTGTAAAAGTTTCCTGTAGGATCCATCTGATGCTGTCGAAGCAAACGGCAACAAGCAACACACTGTCAAGCTCAAGGTATTACTATAACTATCAGTCAGTGAATGGTTGCATTGAGTTTACCTCAAGAATGAAGAACTTGGCCGTCTTGGCTTTACTCCAAGTCTTCTTCAGACGTGACACAGGACTCATGTTCATACCAGCTACGGGAGGAAATGAATTTCAACTATCAATACCAAGTCGTGCAGGGAAATTCTCAATGATAATACTCTCAGAAATAGCAAAATTAAACCCACAGATGATGGCCATAAGGGAGTTGAAGTTTCCAATGTTGAAACACTCCCTTGCAACATCGATGAAGAACTCGATCACCTGGGCCCTTTGCTTCTTCTTCGCTGGCTGCAAAAAAAATAGAGGGTTCTGTTTTATATATTCACTTGATTTTTCTAGTGAATGTTATCTCTTTTAGAGCTACTAGCACAGGTAACCGTCTATGCCAGTGACAGTATCACAAATTAACCATTAGGGGTCAGTGGCGCTCTGCAACACTGAGTCTCAAGCGGCTGTCCCTCTATTGGTTTATAAGAATGAAATACTGTACTAAAATATCAAGTTATTAAAGAAATTATCATTTTAAACATTAAAAATGCAGTATGCTTTAGAAATAAATCTCCACTCAACAAGCACACCAGAATATAAATGTATGAAAATAGGGAACATCGTCTATATACGTATCTATGCTTGTTCGTTTTCATGTCTATGTCATGATTAAAGTGCTTTCCACCAGTGGTTGTCCTTGTTTGTGAACAGAGTGATTGGTCCTTTTTCATACTTTTCTCTTGGCATAATGAGTATATTTTGTGTGATGTTTCTTTTGCTCCTAGAGTCTAATGTCAGAATACTGTCAGAGTACTGGGTGTATCAACATTGGCCACTCACCATGCAGATCTCAGTAGCGACCAGGTAACACAGTCTGTTGAACCACCTGACATAAGCCTCCAGGTTGGAGGTTTTCTTCTTCTGGTCACTGAAGCATGGCTGCAGATGACACACAAACATGCACACAAGAGCAAGTCAGTATAGGAAGTGCTACCATAGGGAATTTCGCTGATCCTAATTAGCTTTATTATCTACAGGATGACCCCCCTGTGTGAGCGTTAATGACAAAGACAATGAGCGGAACACAATCAATGGAGCACACGAGAAAAAACCCATAGGGGAAGGACAGATGGAGAGAAGATGTGTAAAAGAGACGGCAACAGAATATAGAGAAAAACCCCAGTGAACAAGGAAGAGTGAAAGCAGCAACAATTAAACAGATAGGAAAAATGAAACAATTGAGTGTGCTTGTTACAGTTTGTGGTATTACGTTGCTGTGCTGTATGTGACCTCAGTGGCTTGCTGACATGTACAGTTCCATTAAAAGATAATTCAGATCAGACATTAGATGTGAACAAGACAATATACAAGGCTTTTTATGTCATATGTTTTTTTACTGTGACAGCTATTCTCAAATTCTGCCTCCTATGCAGGATCCCTAACAAAACTGAAAATATGAAAAAAAAATGCAGTGGTTTTCATTTTCTAAGTCTGTGTGTGTGTGTGTGTGTGTGTGTGGTCCAAGCAAGGGCGCAGGAAGAAGGGACTGACTGACACAGGAAAACCATGGTGATTTATAAAGGCTCAAAATAAAAGTTCACCTGGGTTCCATCTAGTGGGTCTTTCTGAACAAAGGCTTGGACAAACTCCTCCGGGCCAATATGTCTCAAATGCTCCTGGAAAACACACACATGCACAGATGGGGGTAGAACCATTAATAATTCTTTCATTTCAGTAATGGAAGGCAATCAATAAGAGGAAGTAATGACTCATTGACGTGACTCATTGGAATCCTGTTTCCTCAAAGTGACACTTGAGAAAATATTCACTTCTATTAAAAGACAACTGTGCAGTCACATGCATGTGCGAATCAAAATGACTCATTAGACTAGACGCATGACACACACACACACACACACACACACACACACACACACACACACACACACACACACACACACACACACACACACACACACACACACACACACACACACACACACACCTTAATATTTTTGAATCAGAATTTTCATGTTGCTAAAACCTACAATAGAAATATTTCTATATGTGCGCACTGTATATGCCTGTCTGTCTATCTGTCTGTCTGTCTCTTTCTCTCTCCTTTTGTGTGTGTGTGTGTGTGCGTTCCAGAGTCTGTCAGGTCACATATATCCACAGCAGTTTTATCCCCTTTGTTTGAAGCCCCAGGCACATCACTGACTTCTGGGGTGATGTCACCGCTCAGACAAGGGTACAAGCATACTCAGGCACACACATACACACACAACCCCCCCTCAGATACACGTGCCCACATCAAGACACACATGAATAGACTGAAGGCACCATGCATGCAATGTGAGGGACACTGCAGAGATTCTTTGTTCATGTATGTTGCATTGCATTGCTTTGTTCTTTTTATTATACTGGGTGGAGACCAGTTAGTGCTGACAAGTAATAATCAAGGTTATACACTACAGTAAGCTTCAAGTACTACAAGATCACAGAGTGATTCTGCCAGTTTTGGTTTGCTATTATAACTCCCACCTTCTTTCCTTTGTTCTTTCAGAATCATTTTTTATCCCCCTCATTTCTCTTCCCATCTACTCCATCTCCTCGTTTGATGTGTTTCTTGACTTCCATGCCCTTAACTGGACATGTCCCCGCCCATGTTTCACCATCCTTAGTTCCTTCTCTCCACCGATCAAACATCCTTTCCACATCATCCATCCTTGTTATCATCCCTATCCCTGACCTTTATCTAACCCACACTTTCCTCCCCCTCTCCTCACCAGCTCCACGTGGGTGAGCTGCTGTGCCAGTGTGTATGGGTCATTGCAGATGGAGAGCATGTCCTTCTGGATGGGCGGAGGCTTGGTTTTGAAGGCCACCAGCTTGTCAGAAATGGAGGAGGCGTTGAGGGATACCTCTCCTCTCCTCTCTTCCCCCTGGCTAATCAGGGCCAGTCGCTGGCTGAGCTTCTGCAACACCTGGTTCAGGGTTTTCCAGTAGGCCTGAGGAGAGGAGAGGAGAGGAGAGGAGAGGAGAGGAGAGGAGAGGAGAGGAGAGGAGAGGAGAGGAGAGGAGAGGAGAGGAGAGGAGAGGAGAGGAGAGGAGAGGAGAGGAGCTGTCAACGAATTTAATGAATAATTTATTAATGCTTCATAGATAAGTAATATGCATAAATCAAAATAACGTCTGGGTTGCCAGATTGTTAAAACATGTCACTGTTGACTCAAAATGTGTTCTGTGCTGAGTGTGTTATGTTCAGGAATGTGTGTTTCTGTGCCCCTCCCTCCAGATGAGTGGTCAGCGAGGCCGTTAGGTCAGTCTGTCTCACAAATGACCCAGAGCCACAGCTCCCACATGTATGCACACACCCCCCCATAGTGTAGACAGCAAGCTGTACTGTAAAAAGCAGCACATTCATCATCACCTGCCCTTCCCCTCTTTCTGTCCTCTCCTCCATTATTCCTGGTCTACTCTGACTGCATCCCCCTCCTCCTCCTGCCCCTGTATCTCATCCACCCATTTTCTCCATCCATCTCCCTCTCTCTATTTTCCCCTCGAGGCTGCAGATAGAGCCACTCCTCTAACATCCTTCCTTCCTCTCTCCTAGCCTGTAATGTAAGATTGTGTAACACAGCGCTGTGGCTACTCACCCAACGCTGACACTCTGACTCCTTCCATCACCCTGCCACAGTGGTAGTGATGATAATTGAATTTCTTTCCCCGAAGAACATTTCTCACTGCAGCTACAGTACAGCTTATGAAGGCTATAATGGCAACAACTACACTATGGATCAAAAGCAGGAGTCTTACAGCACATCACAAATGATTATCCTGAAGAAACTGATAACTTCATGTGTAGCATTTTGTTATTTTATCCTTTATAAAGAAGATCAAGTATCATTTCAGAAAATAATTCCTGTCTTCAGTGAAGATGAGTGGACTGCTATCATATGGCTGCAGTTTCATGTCATTAGTGTACCTCATCACACGGGGCTATCCTGTGGATGATGTCTTTAAAGTGTCCGACCATCTTCTCGTCCCTGAAGTCAGACGGGAAGGTCTCTGTCCACTCTGTCAGCAGCTCCAGGATCTTGGGACCAAACTTGCGCACTTTTGCCTGTTGTTGAAAAAGTGAAAGAGGTTTAGTGATGTGTGAGTCCCTCAGCAAAAGAAAACACAAAGATAAAGTCAGCAATCTAGCAAAAACAAAGTGGTGGTGGTTGCTTACATGCAGAACACAAGTCTGAATGCTTGTGCTGTGCTTGCTTGTGTTTCTGTTAATTAGCTTGTGCAAGCTCATAAAGGAGTATATGTGTTTGTGTGTGTTGCAGTGCTGACCGTATCGAGTGGGCTTTGATCCAGCTGCTGCTGTTTGATGCACAGCTCACACACCCTGGAAAGGAGCTCCGGAGGAGGGATGAACAGACGAGCGCTCAGCAAGAAGGTAAACACATAGGCTTTCTGTCAAAGAACAGAATGAGACATTAGCTAAAACACTGCCGCTACATCAATAAAGAACACTGCAGATTTCTGTAATAAAAGGAAGAGTAGCACTTTAAACAGAGTCATGGGGGTAGTAATGTAATTAGCAGTACTGTCAGTACCATTATAAACTGAAATGGACTTTCTGATGGAGTGTATGAGTTTCAAATAAACAGTGGACTGTAGTACATTTCTGCTTACCTCGGGGTAGTAATCAGCAGTGGGCACGAGGTTATGGATCAGGGTGTCAAGGGAGGCGGAGGTGATTGGGGGCCCATCGGCCAGGCAAGCACCAGGCCCCGGGCCCTCCTGTGGGGCATCCTCTTCCTCCTCCGGCTCAGCACAGGCCAGATGGGGGCTGAAGCCACTGGGGGTGGTGAACATGGTGCCTGAGCACACAGTCTGGGGCATTCCTGTCTAAAACACAAATAGACAGACAGAAAAATACTGTTAGCAGGATGTAGACAAAATGAGGAAGAATGATTGGGTTTTATGAAATGGAAACTAAGGTGCATTATTGGTACAGTAGTAGTGGGATTTAGTATGAGGAAATAAAATGAATGCTGTAATCTGTCTTTCCTTCACATTCTCACTGCAATGGATCTGCTAAGCCTCCTAGTGTATCATCATGTTTACCCTCATGGTGCCCATTAACACATCTCATTCCATCCAACTGATGACCCGCTGCCCTCATCAGGGGATACAGAATACACCCCAACAGCTTCCCCCGTCTCCCACATCGACAAGACAGAGGAGAGAATGAAAATGTGGGTCACTCAGTTGCCGTGGAGACTGTTGCAGCCTAAAAGCATTTGTGTGGCCTCCATCTCTGCCCTGCACGTCTTTCCCCTTAAGAAAGCTTTGGGTTACACGTTTTAAAAATGCAACATGTGTTTTCCCTCAATGGACCAACAACGCAGCTGTAGTGGAAAGATGCACTTATTGCACCGTATGCTAGAGTAGAGATACTACGGACACAGAGAGCATTATGCTCCTCAGGGTGCAATTATCATCATCTCTCATTATCGCCTTAATGTAATCTACATGCATCAGATTATATTATCAATATTTGTATCATTATTATAGAGACCCCTCTTTTATTAACAAGTTTAAGCTAGAAGAAAAATTGTCTGTTTAATTAAATGACATTCTTCAAATTAGCAAATAATTCACTGTTTTGTTTCCTTATGTTTAAAATCATTTGAATAAAAATAGACAGCGCTGTGCTCCCGCTCCCACTGACCGAACCTGGTGACTACGTCTACACCATCGCTGAAGACGACTGCAGTCTCTGGGTGCCTTCAAGTTCAGGGACACAAAGCTCCTCCCTGCAGGAGCCACGAAAAGAGCAGCTAACCCACAGACCTTGAGCAACATGCAGGAAGTTATTTTAGATGTAAACAAGCCATATTCTTCCTGCTCTTTGTAGTTCAGACAACAGCTTGGGCTAATACTAACAGGAATAGTATTAAAGCAGAGAGGTGGACATGTAACCCTTTCCGCCATGATATTGTCAGATAAGGCAGAACTTTACTTAAACTACCGCAATAAACTGTAACAGTAGCTTTTCAAAGAAAAAATGATTTGGAAATATCAGCCATCATTCTAAATCACTGGAGGACACCTAGGAATAGTCCAGGTTTGCTGCAATCAATTCATCCTCTGGTGACCTTCAAGTGTCCCCCTCCTTATCAGCCACCTCAATAAAATGGGTTCCCTGGGGTGAAAGGTCAAGCGCAGTGAGCAGAGGCGCATGTCATGTCTCAAGTTCCCTGTGTGAGGAGTTCAGCTTTCCTTTGTTCTCCCCTTACACACTACAGCACTTATTCATGCACTTGTACACACACAGACACAAATGCACACAGACAGTCGCACTAAACGCTGGGGGATGGGGAGTCTTTCTGTGGGGCGGTTTTACAGCCTTCCTACTTCATATCTCTTATAACACATGTATATGTTGTGGTTAAAGAGGGACGACATCTTCTGGTGTACTCAGAGTTATAATAATGGCTCCTCCTCCTCAAGCCTGTGAGGAAACAATACGTCTTTAAGTGAGCAGATGACACTCAGGACATCTGATGGAACTTTTTTAATCTGAATATTGAAGTTTTATTTATTTATTTATATATATATATATATATATATATATATACACATATATATATATATATATATATATATATATACACATACATACATACACACACACACACACACACACACACACACACACTGTATATACGTAATAGGGAAAACACACACAGCAGAGAAAAATAACCTACAGTATATCTGTGTGTCTCCACTGCCCTGGAATCTCAGTTGAACTATATTACTATCACAATTTAAAATGCTGGTCTACAATGTACTTAATCCAACATTTGAGCTGTTTTTCTCCTATAAACATGATTGTCACTGTCCAGATTATGTTCCAAAGGGGGAAAGCCAGGGGTGTCCATCCAGCAACCTCCTCTAGATTGGATTACAACATGCAGCCAAAGAGTAGACACAGCTTGATACACAGAGAAATGGACAAATCCAGCAAGCCTCTGTAACAACACAGATGCAGTGGGAAAGCATTACAATGACTGGAAGGAACTTCCTCCTGTGAATGACAGAAGTCCCAGCTCTAGGGTGTGTGTGTGACAAATTCCAGGAGTTTATTTGTGAGTCATCTTACTCACTCTCTCGTTCACACACACACACACACACACACACACACACACACACACACACACACACACACACACACACACACACACACACACACACACACACACACACACACACACACACACACACACACACACACACACACTTATGTACGTATGTATGGGAGTGACAGATTTATTCTACGTGCCGACACTGTCAACGATTTCCTCTATCGTTTGTGATATTCTTATCTCTCATTTCTTCCAATTGCTTCCCCTCGGCTCTCCTCTCTAGCATTTCTCCGGCTGATTCATGATTTCATCACAGCTCTGTGTTTTCGTCACCCAATTCCTCTCAGTCTGCAGCATGTGAGCAGAGGTCAATTGGGTAATTCCTCTACAGATATGTACGTTATGATACATCAATCATCAGTGTTTGTGTATGACACACCTTGTTCACACTGTGCCACTAAAACTGATGTGAAATGATTTTTAGAGTTAGGTTTACAATCAAAAAAGTGTCAGAGTTTGAAGTAGTAAAGCCTTTGACTGTTTCACAAAGAGGAGGGACACTGCATTGGCGTATCTTTAAGTGCTCATCATATTAATTTGCTGTAAAGCCAGACTGTTTAACTTTTGCTGAACAGCGGCTACTTTGGTCAAAAGTGACAATTACAGGAAAATGGCACTTTAAATTTCACTTCATTTCAACTTCAAGTCAGTTGCTTTAAAGGGGAACTATGCCAATGTTACACATCAAACTCTGGTTACAGGTCAACTAGCATAACAAACCCAAACCGTCGATCGAACTGTCAGCGGTCAAGTTGCATTGTAACCATCGTAGGGAAATATAGGAAGCAGGTTTTGACAAGGGTCAAGAATTAAAAGGACAATATCTCAGGTTTGTACTGTCCAGCATGAGTCTGATGTTATAGGAGTATAAATGCTTAATTGGTGGTGTACCCTTTTTAAGAAATCATCATGAGGTGACCTGACTGAATCCTTTATCTGTTGGGTCTCCTTGGTAGCTCACAGTGGGTGCAGGTTCAATTCCAACTTTCTGCATGTCATTCCCCCTCAAACCCCTTTCATGTTTAAGCTGTCCATTAAATAAAGGCCTAAATGCCACAAAAAAGAAACATTTATCTGTGACATGCTAAAACATAGTGTAAGAATAGAACATGTAGAAAAGAGTCATAAAGTTAACATATTGACTAAGTAATGTCTGACCAACCACAAAAAATGTCATGGATTACTATGGTTTTCTTACTGCTCTTATTGCTTTACAACCATGTAACGTACACATTTGTTTCCTAAAATGTGACCAAGAAGTCATCCACAGCTGTACTCTATGTATAACTTGTTTCTGTACGTCATGATACACCCAGCTCCCTCTTTGCCTGTCACATTACATTAACACTGCATGATACACATTGAGAAACAAGCGACTAAGAACAGGTGAGTGTAGTGGTGTGTGTTCTAATCCCCCCTGAGATCTCCAGCAGCAAGCCAAAGGCAGCCCTGCACTCTGTCTAGACAGCTGGGGGAGTGTCATTGTTTGGGGTCCTTGCAGCTGTGTGTGTGTGTGTGTGTGTGTGTGTGTGTGTGTGTGTGTGTGTTTTGTCTTTTAATTCTGTCAGACGGTTATCGTTGTCATCAGCGGATTCACTTGCATTGTTCTATCATGATTAACAGAATGCCATGGTCTGGAGACACAATCTTTATCAGCACCCTTGACTGTCTAGCTGTGTGTGTGTGTGTGTGTGTGTGTGTGTGTGTGTGTGTGATGAAACAATGGCATTCCTGGCCAAGCAGCTTGAAGCTGTCAAACAGCTTCACGTATTTGTTAAGTAGCCATTTCTGGCTTGCTGTCTGTATAACCTGTTTTACCACATAAATGGCAATACTCACACCTACCCTTGTGTGTGTGTGTGTGTGTGTGTTGACAAATCTGATCTGCCACCAAGAAGTGAATGGATGAGGTCAATCGGCATTAGAGACAGCTGTCCATTAAGACTGTTCAGAAAAATGAAACCACTGTCTGACTTCTAGCATGAAAGAGCCAAGGGTCAAAGGTTAAGAGTTAAGGTTTCTTGGTGGGGGCAGATGGCTCCAAAGTCACCTTGGGGTCGTTGTTGTAATAATGCTCTGCTTCTCTACCTAGTTTCAAGGCTACGTGTAGGCTTTGTCTTTAGTTATGGGCATTTTTAAAGAAAAAAGCCGTAACGGTTGACTTTGACTCATTGGCACTGCTGGCGATGTCTATTCATCCTCACCCCAAATAAAGGACAAGATACTGCCTACAGGTATATCCCAGGCCCACATGCTTTTTTTATATTAGCAAAAATAGTATAGGTCCTTTCATCAGGATGCAAAAAAATATAACTTTGACATGAACAAGCTGTATTTCTGATAAGTAAGTTTGAAATACTGATGGTGTAGAAACATATGTCCAAAATGTTATTGATTTATTGTACCAACACATAGACATCATTTTTATGTTTGCCCAGTAGCATTCTTCTTCAAGCTTAAATATGTCCCAGATAAGCGTGCTTATAAAGTTATTTTCATATCCCTGAGGGTATAGCTGATACACAAAGGCCCATTAAATCTATTCCTTCACCAGCAAACTGATAAGGGGCTTGATTGAAGATTGATCAGGTACTGCACGTTGTGTGATATAAAGACATAAATAAAATATATAAATATAATATATAGAGTGTGGGTTTGTAATCCCCTGTTCTTTAGGTTCCTAAGAAATGTCAAACCATAAAATCATTACATTTTATTGTTATATTTTGTAGTTTTTCATGTGCCTGAGGTAGGAATGCCTATATAACTACTTGGCTGAATAATTTTTTTTATACAGAAAGGATATGACATAACAATACTGAAAAACACCACAAAGCAAGAGTGAAACCAAGACCTGATGCAATGCTATTCTTAGAGGAGCAGCACATCATCACAGCAAATATCCGGCATGGGTACTGCAGCAACATTTTGTTCACTGTTGTTGCTTCCTGGCTTCAGAGAACACAGTTAAAGGAGGTACAGAGGCTGAGGTAAAAACTGCATCTCCTACCTTGCTCGCGGATGAGAATAGAGAAAGGTGGGCTGTGTGTGTGTGTGTGTGTGTGTGTGTGTGTGTGTGGGGGTGTGATATTCCCCCCCAGGGTAGGGTGCATACTGTCTAAGCACTATGAATGTTAAATTTGCCTCCTGCTAGATTTACTAAACTCATCTTTTCTTTTCCTTTGCCGACTCCATCATGTCACTCCCCAGGTCCATCCTCACCAACTAATTTACATACTCATACAACACATCCTTTCTAATTTAGGATCCACATTTTGCTTCTTTTACACATTACAGTTTCATCACTTTATCTATTTCGGGACTGTGCTCTAAAAAAGCAGATCCTCGCGTATTTTTGTTCCTGACACTGTTTTGTGTGCCTTAGAGTATTGCAGCTCTGGCCTACATTTTCCACTGTGTTCTTTGAAAGCTGAAATGATGCGTCTAAAGAAATAATGGAGTATTCTCATGATGGCAGGGGCTTGAAAGAAAGTAAACACATACTCTGTCATCCAGCCTCTAACTCCCCTTTCCCTTCCACATGTCCCCTCCAGTCCTCCCCTCTTCCTTTATCTCCCCTCCACGCCCTACTTTCCAACGAGCCCAGTCAGGACGCCTGTACAGATGGCCTTGCAGCAGCCTGCTCTCTCAGTGGGTGCTACTGGCATGGGAGGCTTTTTGGCCCTCTGCCCCTACCATCATCCCCAGTCTCAACGGGAGCCCAAAAGTGTATTGGCGTCCAGACTGAATGCAGGGGCCGAGCCAATCTGGCTGCTGAGCTGCACAGTGACTGCCTGGCACCGCTGACAACAGAGAGAGCGCAAAATACCACACATATGTCACCGCACACGCGTTGCAACAAAATCAAACCAGCGCACTATTGTTAGTTAATAGTTAATAGTGTATGTGTGTGTGTGTGTGTTTGTTTGGGGGGAGTGGTGTTGAAAACAAATGAGTTCATTGTGTCTTGAAACACATGCATGCACACTTGCACCCACACAGCAGCCAAACACAGGATTGAGTTACCGTCGAGGCATTCCAGCTCCCCACCCATTCCCCGGCCTATCTCTTTGGTACGAGCCTGACAGAGGTTGGGAATCCCACTCAGAGCTCAACAAGGACACACTTCCCAAATCCATTTATTGGAATTCCCCAGAAGTGTCGGAGAGGGGTCACACTGACATTCTGGCACCTGTTCCACACCCAGCAGTTCCATCAATCCCGATGTAAAGCTCACTGGGAATTCTCCTCTGTGAACACACCCTGTTGCACATGTGTAGCCATCCTCATTCCTGAGCGGGTTTGGACACAGTTGTGTGCATGTATGCATTTCTGTTTTTTGTGTGCTTGCACTCATGTGTATGTGTGTGCAAAAGGGCTGAGAGAGTGTTTCTAAGTCCAAGTGAAGTCATTCAATCACTGTGAATGCAACCATCTGTCAAACTCCAATAACAGAGAAAAATAGAGTGAGATAAAGGAAGATGCAAAGACTATGTTGCATGAGCGAACCTGCACACTTTTAATCTCTAAAGTCAAACTATTACCATGCATTTAAATGGATAATCAGCATTACACAAAACCTATTAGTCACAGAAAAGGTCTGTGCTTTTGAGACCAAATCTAAGGGTTGAGCACTATTATCCACTTCTCTTTTGAACCACTTCAATTGTGTGAAAAATTCACTTCTGAATCTATTTCCCTTGTTCGGAATGGATGGAAATGGTGCACTAAAATGAATAGAAGGTCTGTGACATGTGATGGGTCTGGGCAATCTATCATGTTACTTAGAGATAATTAAAGTTGAGCACAGATTGGCTCTTTGTGAGCACATAGTACTTGTCTGAGTCTCGAGCATCCTAAATCTGTCATTCACAATGGTCATAATGCTTTTAAAAAACAGTCATGTTTTATTCATAATAATTCAATTTACAACCACCCCTGACGCAATGCTCTTTTGGGGGGGAGAATCGGACAAGAGTGATTTTGTCTTTGTCCCCAACAGGCATAATTTTGCCTCAAGTGCCACTTAGGAATTACCAGCTCACCAAGTGAATGGAAGAATATACTGTGGAAACAGAGTGGAGAACATTCATTAAAAAGGATGAATGAAACAATGCCTATGTGCTGCTACCAAATAGTCCTTTAAGCACTTAAAAAAAAAAAATTAGACTGTTCATCCAAACACCCACTCTGCATTGTATTACTCTCAATCCAACCTGCACAATAACTGCCGCAAACTAATGAGCGAGACGGTAACAAATGCAAATCTAATAACTAGACGTTGCTAATTTCATCATGGCTGTCTCTTTTCCTGTTTAAGTACATCTATCTGCTCATTACAAACAGCACTGGCAGAGGCCATGTCTTGTGTCATTGTTGGTGTATGATGTCAAAGTGTAGTAATTAGTGTTGGAATATTGCATGGTCTGGTCTGTTCATAACTCATTCCTCATGTATTTTGGTGTGATAAGAGACAGACAAGGGTCAGAATACATGCTTCAGTAACCCTCAAGTAGTTGTTTTGAGCTGATTTCAAATCTATACATCTCATTTTTGTCCCCATAACACTTTCTGAAATAACACTCCTTTTAACATAAAGACTCTTGAGCAAAGCTAGAACATGGTTCATTCACATACTATGAAATGTTTTCATGATGCATTCACACATTCCTGTTTCCATTTGTGATGAGTTACAGCAAGAGTGTGCCCCCACAGTAGTGGAGTGTTAACAGATCATCAGGGGACTGCCCAGTGGGCACGATGGCGCTATCAATATCAAGAAAGGCATTTCCCCACATTGAATGCTAATATGATCACCCTATTTTTAAAAGTGGAACCATGCCCTTATCACATAGATAATAATGGTTCAGACCTACTGTATCCATTGGGGTTAGGTTTCTAAAGTCAGTTGTGTTTCCAACACCACTTCAACCATCCACTTATACACCTGGAAACAATTCCAACCTTTGTTACATTTACAAATATATCACTATCAAATAGGGCTTGGTATTTGAACAGTTTTAATACTCATGCTGATACATGAGTTTCAGTACAAAAATCTAAATTATTTGGTATCAGTAATGGAGTTTACATTCACCTCCACCAATACAAAGCACGTATCCTTGAGGTCTAACATACTGTATGTGTTGAATGCATTTACTTCCTCATAAATCAACTGCAATCTGATTTTTAAAGTATTTTAAATGCTACATTGTATATGTTTACTAGCCAGCATTCTTCAATGCTTTTCTGCATCAACTACCGGTCCAAAATTCCAGCTCGTACCATTAATTACAAAAACATAAAACTGTTTTGATTAATCTTTTAATCAGTAAAATAAATAAAACTTCTCAAAATGTTAAATTTAGTCTAAAAACAACAACTTTGACAAAATTATTATTTCAATCAGAAATCTGATCGTGTTTGCAGAAGCGCTCCAGCTTAATATCAACTAAAACATACTGTTCACGTGATAAGGAAAAATTGCATTACTTGGAGCCTATATCTGATGGAGTAATCCATAAGCTTACCCCTGTGATTTATTGAAAACACCAGGGATCCAATCACATTCCATTGCTTTTTTGACCCAGCCAAACCATGAAGACATACTGTCAATAGCTGCCCATATGACAGCATGCAGGCCATGTGGAGGCAGCTAAGACCAGCTCTGGAGAGCCTTTCGTTTCCATGGAGTCAAAGCCCCTATTGGGAGGTAATTAGATCCCCACAGTGACACCCCCTCTCTTCTCTTTTATTCAATCTAAATCCCGTTCCTCCCCTCGCTCTCTCATTCTTCTCTCTGTTCGCCGTGACATAGCAGCCGGCTGTGACAGAGTGATTCCACATGTGAACCCTGTCTGCCTCGACCTGTCAGTGAGATCACTCTTATCATCCCTGTGTCAGTGGCAAAGTTGCCTTGAAGCCAAAGGACATCCGAAGACCTGTCAGATACACAGGCCATCACGGTGTTCTGTCCCAAGCTGTTTATGTAAGCTAAGAACAAAGAAAAGAAAAAAATACTTGACAATCCAGAAGCACTAGAGGAAGACCAGTAACTTTTGGAATTTCCCTATTCAGCAGGAAAATTGAGATGATCCATGAATAGAAATGAAAATGTAAAAAGATTCCATTATACAAATATTTTCTTCTATTTTTAAACTATTTGTAATGTACTTATGTATTTTTGCGTACTTCCCCTAAAATACCTTCTCTAAATTAACAAATGATTTGGCTTCAGCAATAACACATTCACACATTCATCTCACACAGCAGGGTGGAGGGATGGATTTGTGAGTGAACAAATAGATTGTTCATTTAATTTAAAAAAAAAAACATTTAAGTTAAAAAAAGTTGGATTGCCTCATTTGTGTTTAACAATCACATCATATACTGGAATCTATTGTGCACTAGTAACAGAATTGCCAGTAGGATGTTGTAGTGGATTCTGGGTTTGACTGCTCCATCACAAGGCATAAGTGTAATTCTGTCATATTTGTGAGTAGAATAACATGTGATCCATGATTCCTCAGAACACACACACACACACACCACCATAAACCTTGGTGGTGGTGATAAAGCTGTCACTGGAACCAGACTAACAGCTACTGTGTACACCTCCCTGTCGGCCTGCCCCAGACAGACACTGCTCTCTCTCTCTCTCTCTCTCTCTCTCTCTTCACAAATACACACACTCTGTCCTCACTCTCTGGGAATTTGCCTCTCTCAATCTTGCGTTGAAACCAAACAATGCCCTCATTAAACAGCACACCTGTTATTCTCGGTAGACTTGGCCTGAATTGGAGGGAACATGTGCTGTAGTCTGTGTCTGTACCTGCAGACTTGCCACCGACTTCTGACAGACCCCTTCTCGGGTGACTCATGCTGTGTACAACCCGTATCTACTGTACTGTTGTTAGGGCAAGCTGTCATTTCAATTCAAAATCATTGTATTGCCAAGCAGCAGGCTTCATGGACACAGCACAGACAAGCTCAACTGAAGAAGAAATGGAAGAAAGAGCTAGCTGCACAGGGTCTTGATCACTGGATGACAAAGTCAAAAGGGTGCTGATGAGGGTACAGGATCAACATAAATCAGTGATTATCTAATGCAAGACTGAAGAGAATCAAAGGAAGGATTCACAGCATTTTGTCATTTGACAAAACTCTCATTCAGCAAGCACGACACAGAACAAAAAAAATATTTGTTTTTCACCCCCCTGGGCATACAGAAGCATATATACTGCCAGTGAAGGTGAGAGTGAGCAAATACACAGTTCCCAGGGTTGCATCCTAAACAGGGGGAGTGTGCAAAATAAAGACGAAGCAGGGCATGTGTTATGACAGACGTGAGAGAAGCTGCTGTTGCCTCTTGGAGAGCCACGCTGAAAGAGCACAGTCTCGAAATGTGATGCCCCACTCCAGTGCTTCCCTCCTGTGGGGCTGGAAGGTGCAGCCTGGCTGAGGGGTGGAGGAGACCAGAGCTGAAGATGCTGAGAGCAGAAGTCTCTTAACAGGTTATATCAACAGCTAGAATTTCTCCCAACCTAACTGGTTTCTGACCGAGCCGGTCTTACTTTCATGCACCTTGCAGCCCCTATAAGCTGCAGGAGAAAGATAACAAATCCTTTTGGTTTGTATTGGTACAAGCTGCGCAAGCTGCTGCATCACCTTTGGGTAAAAGGGCTGCTTACCATCTCTTGGGATGCTTCAGAGGATGATGCAGATTTTCTTTTTTCAGTCCAAGGAAATAAGAGTAAAAATGTCAACAGTGCCCCACCTGTTCATTCTGCCCCTAAGAAAAACAACAAAGACTCTACACTTTCATTTACATACTGTATGCAGACAGAATTGATAAGAAGAGCCTAATCAGAAGTGAGTTTACACAGAGGCGTTACTCCCACGTTAATACACGTTAACAATTACACAAAACAAGATAAGCCATTTTGCCAGTTAACCAACATGTGATATTTGTCCGACTTATCAGTGACTAGTGTCTTTGTGTTCAATGATCCAACGACTATGACAATGTCACCTGCCGACATATCCGATATTCTCTCACTGTAAATGTGTCAGAGGCAGAAGACGCAGTGACTCCGGCTCCTAAAATGAGCTGGATCCGCTCACACGCCCTTTACAGAGACCTGCACACCGCTGACTCACGCCGCCGATGCCTATTGTAGTAAAGTGATGCATACGCCAGCTACAGTTCTACCACGATACGGAATTACGATGCCATCACTGTTCCTGGTAAAGTTCAAACTGTTACAAACAGTGTTCCTGTCACAGTAAATACAACGTATATGCACGGAAGGCACGAACACCTCGCACGCTCACAAATTCACTCTCACACACACACACACACAGTGGGCGTGAGCGCAATCTTAATTTGCTAATATGATAGTAGTGGGGTAACCTTGTTTTTATACGCTACTTACCAGCACTACACCTTGATCCCCATGTTTGACCGACTTGTATTCGATGTCAAATCAATAAAACCACCGTTCCAGATATTCCCAAATGAATACGAGTTTTACAAAACAGTCCGTTCAACTAGCAGCAGTGGGAGAAGTAGAGCCGGACTCCAAAGGTACAGTCTGATTGGTGTAAGTGAGGAAATGTCTGTCGATAGCTTGTTAAATGTCCTGGCTGTGGACAGGTTTCCACCGGTGAACAGCGGACACAGATGGAGAGCTGACGCCGTGAAAAAGTGCGTCCCTGAAGGCGTGGCGACCGTTGTGTCCTGCGCCACGGAGAGACGGCGGACAGCACTGCACATTCATACGTCCTCGGAACAAGTGATAAGACGGAGGACAGGAGAGGGAACTACTCGCACACCGGTCAAGTAGGCAAAATAATGTGTCTTCCGCTTTAAATTTTCAAAATAAAACACTCAATGACAAACAGGTTGCAATTTCTGTTGCGAGTGGTAGGAACATACCAAGAGGACCTCAACAACAAAACATATTTATGTGCATTGCATCTCATCACATTCAAGTTAACAAAGGAAATAACTTTGACATATTGTTTTGACAAGATTAATGCAGGACCCATTTTAAAGACAGTTCACTATACCATTTAGACTACATTTTAGTTTCATTTAAAAACTAACTTTTTTAGTGTTTACCAAATTTCAAATTAGTTAATCAACTTACCACGCAACAATATACACAGTGAGCTCTGTGCTTTTGGGGCAGGGCATCCAAAACATTGCCGTGTCTCATGTACACACATTTTCATCATCTTTGTAGGTTAATTTCAGTCAGAGCTGAAGTTGGCATTATTAGTATTATGTAGCTTTTGTTTTGAAGGAGAATGTATTTCCGGTAGCTTACTGTGTGTGGTTTGATGCTGCCGTGGACAACAGGCAGTGGTAGATTATCTCCCACTCTCTTCTTTTCACAAGTCCCAGTACTCTGATGCTACAGGCACTCTCTCTCAATTCACAGGACTATATAGTTATAGTTATATAAGTTTGGAATCATTTTTTACTGTTAAATTATTATTGATAAAGCTGTAGATAAACCCATTATGTAAGGTGCACTTAGTGCAATTGTGGTGTCTGTGAGTTTTATGTACCACTCAGTGATGAAGTGTTAAAAAGGTGTATTACCTGTGGTAGCTGTCGGAGCCTCTTAGAGAAGGTGCTCCTCTGTTGGACCAGTGTGGGGTGTAGAGGGTGGTCGGGGTTATCCATGACAGATAACAGTTTGTTCAGTGACCTCCTCTGTACCACAGCTTTAAGAGTGTCCTGTTTGCAGCCAATAACAGAGCCAGCAGATTGTAGAGGAGAACAGAGTGCTGGCCACAACAGACTGGTAGAACATCTCCAACATTCTACTGCACACGTTAAAAGATCTCAGCTTCCCCAGGAACTAGAGTCTGATCATCCCCTTCTTGTAAACAGCAGTGCTGTTGATTTTCCAGTACAGCCTGTTGTTGATGTTGACACCCAGGTATCTGTACTCCCCAACCATGTCCACATCTCCTCCCAGGATGCAAAGGGGCTGCAGAGCTGTTCCCTTCCTCCTCAAGTCAATCACCATCTCTCTGGTCTTCCATCCACTTTCAGCAGCAGGTGATTCTTACCAGTCCACTCCACAAAGTCTTCCACCAACGCTCTGTACTCTCCCTCCTGTCCATCCCTTATATACCCAACAACTGCTACTGCTACTATATACTAATTAAAGACAAATCAAAGACAGTATACTTACTGTGTACTATTTGTCCAATGCAAATGTATTGGGGTGTATGTCAAGGTTGTGAAAATTGCAGATGTTTACCACCTAATATGCAGAATTTTGATATATTATTTAAAATTCTTTTTTGAATGGCTAATGAGTTATCCCATTATACACAAGCTCCAGACAAGAGAGCTTCTCTAAATAGTTGTAGGTAGACTAAAAGAAACAATGAGCTCTTTTTGGTAATCCACAGGCAAACCCAAACCGTGTTCCCTTAATGAAAGGCCAACTCTGAATATATGGAAATGAGACTCTGACATTAACAGCCAGGCTGTATTTCCATTAAAACCGTAGTAAATTAATACCATGATTTGAATTTAAACAACACTAAAGAAATGTCCAAAACCAAGAAGCTGGAATAATGGGTTAAGGGAGTGGGATGTTGTCTGATGTTACTCTGGCTGCTGTACTGTCATCATGTCGTTGTTTTTAATTCCAAGGGTGAGATGTATGTTATTGGAGGGGGGTAATTAATTTGAAGGGAAGTGTTGTAGAGAAAGAGGGAGAGAACTAATTAAACGGATGAGATGCAGAGTGGTAAAGGTCCTTGTCGTGCCATGAGGTGCTGTGTGTGAGCTGCTGTCCCTCGAGCTTTGATGACTGCTGCTGGGCCCTCTGGACGAGGGAGAGAATAGGTCTGACATTGCAGCAAAGGACAGAGATCACACACACACACACACACACACACACACACACACACACACACACACACACACACACGCACGTCTGGCAGTAGGGTTGCAAGAAACATGAAGAATCAGATGATCCGAGGTTGTAAACAAGTCAACAGTACGGCTTAATTATCTACCAATTTATCTGAGGGGTTTGTACCTGTATCAACATATAACTACTTGTGTTTCTCTCCATGTTGGACTTTTTATATATCCAAGATCTTAGCAACTAAAATGTATCATAATTTATAGAAATTATTTTTAAAAGGACAAAAAAAAAAAATATATATATATATATATATATATATATATATATAAATATAAAAATATCATAAACCTTTAAATGCCAGACTCCAACCCTACAAGTCTTAATGCCTGAGCTTGTGTTTTTCCCCAGATAGAAGGGTGATTCCCAACTGTGTGTGTGTGTGTGTGTGTGTGTGTGTGTGTTTTAACAGACGAGTAAGTACACAGTAATGATTCAGCCAACATATGAGGAAACAGGTGGAAAACTTAAATGTATGTTTGATTATGACGATGTTTGCCAGTGTCTCCCTCACTTACTGTGCCTCTTCACCAGTCTCTTAGGTTAGTTCCCCTTGTGTGTGCATGAGTGTTTATTTGTGTGTAGTCACATAAACGGAAGCCTCAAGGGCTCTTTTTATAGTTTCCAAAGAGCTTTTGGACTAGCAGAGGAAGTAGACAGAGGTGCATTCAAATGTTTCACATCTCCTCTGCTCCCCACTCTCCCCTCACAAGCTTGAATTACAGTGAAGGTGTTGCAACAGTATCAGTGATGGATGCTGGTTGCAGCTTTAACACTTCTCAAAGTTTGTTTGCTGTTTTCCCTTTCTACCCCCCATAATCATTTGCATGCAGTATATAACACCCACATTGCGCCTTTATCAAAAGCTGTTGCTTGGTCCCGGCACGAGGGAACAACATCCCACTCAAGTGTTGTTAATAAACTTGACAGTTACAGATCAAACTGAGCCCTATCAGACAGTATGAGAATGCTGCGTTCACAAATATAGTCTTCACGGAAACTGCAGCTTTCCATATGTATTAGCAAAATGACAAAGCTGTCTTAGAAACGTATGCAAAGAGAGCTGAAGTCACAACCCTTCCAGTGGACCTCATGGGACAATAATTTATAAAAAATATGAATGGGAGTGGACAGGGAGAGGAATTTTTTTTTTTCATTATTATTAATTAAATATATTTTGTTCCCATATACATTGAACCATGGATTACAAATATGATGTTCGTCAATTCAAAAGAGAATTTTTCGACCTTAGAAAGTCTCAGTTAGCCGTAGTCATAGTACCACTTAGTTTTTTGTGAAACCGCTCAGTGAGGTACATCTCTCATCTCACACAATTTACGTCACCTAACTTGATGCTCAATTTGCTAGCTAGCTAGCTAACTAGCTTAGCTCTGTTCCACAGCACATGTAACATTATACCTGATGTGTTTTATCCAGAGACGATCCTCTGCTCATTTGAGTAAAGTTACATCCCCGGTACGATACACACAGACATCGTAGCTTCAGCGAGACGTCATTTATGTGACATTGAAGTGTAATCTTTCTAATTACGTATTCTTTTACGTAGTTTAACAATAAACTGAGACTTTCTTCGGTTGAAAAATTATCTTTTGAATTGATGAACATCAATCCATGACTCAATTCAAACAGGATCAAAAACTAATCTACCTCTCCCCGATCACTATCGTTCATATTTTTTCGAAATTAAGGTCCCATGGTCCAGAAATAGAAGGGCGTGACTTCAACTGTCTATTCATTTGAGTTAGGCTTAGGTTAGACCATAGACTGTATATATACGGTCTATGGGTTAGACACAGTATGTAACAACCAAAAGTAGCTTGTAGCAGTGAGGTGACCTTGCAGAAATGTAAGTTGTTACTTGCAGGTGTCTTCTGAATGGGTACTGATCCAAAGCTTTGAAATCGTTTTACTAAAACATTTACTTTTTCAGACCTTTTTTCTTCTGACTTCCAGTTGCTCTTTAGTGTTTGTCTGTTTACTCTCCTCACTTCTCTCCTCTGTCTTCCTCTAACAACCCTGTTTCCTTGGCTCTCCTGCAGGGCCAACATACTTTGCCGGGGGTCTACTCATTATTTATGCCACTTAAAATGTACCAAAACGAAATTGAATTGCTTTTGCATCCACTTGTTATGGGGTTATGAGTTCTCTTTAAGAAATTAGGTGTTTAATATAATAATCCAAACACGCTGTGCTGTACTGTTAGACCCCTGTCAATCATGCTGTATGTGAAAGAAAACAGTTGTAACATTCAAGGAAGCCTAGGGCCTGTGATGTAGAGATAGACTGTTCAGCAAAGCTTCCCCTGTTCACAACAGAACGAACATGCAGCTAGTTGCCAAAGGATGAGTGGGAGGAAAGAGAGAAAAGAGAAGAGGCATTCAGGAGAGAGATAGCTGCATTGAAAAGCATGAATAGGGAGCTCAAAGACTTCACAGGACAGATTCCTGGTGGCTTTGCTTCTATTAGAGTTGAGAGACCTTTGCTGTTTGTCATTTGTTGGTCCACTGCTAATTGTGAAGAGTGCAAGCAGGCCAAAGTGTTGTTAGCTCCAGATTCCAGTCTAGTCTGCCAACCTAGCCAATCAGTCCTCCTTTCCACAGGCGCCTCTCTGTCTCCTCGGACGAATGGCTCAGTCTGTGCGACACCCGTCCCATGTCCCCCCTTTTAGAAGAGGGGGATAAACAGAACTAGGTGGCAAAACAAGAGTGCTCTCTTTTCTAGTAGTTGAGGAGGAAAGGGAAGGTTGTCTGACACTCCGAGCCGTAGGCCCCTCTCTGGCAGGCAAATCTGGAAAGTAGTCAGGACTTAACAGTCACAATAACGAGACCTAAGAGGCTGACAACATGAGCCAGAATACTGTGTTCTAGGCAAAGACAAAGAAGGTCAGGACAGACTAATCTGGAGTTTGTGACAAAAGACTCAAAAAAGACACAACCCTCCAAAATTTGCTATATCGAGTATAACCTTTACTAAAACCCTATGCACACCACTTCGGCATGTGGAGAAATCTGAAGCTTGACAGGCATGCCATGTCTACGGTTACTCCCCTATGACTGGACAATCACTGATCAGGGGAGGGGTTTAGCAAATAGTTAATTCAGTAATCAGTAATTCAGTTTCCTTAAACATCTTTTTATTAACAGATTATTCTGACAGAGGGTTTTCACGATGCGTCATCAGACCGGAAGTCGCCATATTCAAGGCACTCCGCATGCATCACAACAAAGCACAGGCACTGAAGTAGATCCCAAACGTTGTCAAGGAAAATGGTTAATTATTGCCGTGTTTTAGGTTGTACCAATGGGTCAGACCGAGAAAAACATTTGGAATATTATCAACTTCCAAAAGTTATTAAAAACCAGGGAGAGGAATACCAGAAGTTATCAGAGGAAAGGAGGCACTTATGGTTGGCAAAGCTCAAACGTTCTCAGATAGTGTACAATGTAGATAACGTAGCAAACTGGGGGTCTTTGAAAGGAAAAAAAAAAATTGAGAGCCACTTGGCTACAACTTGAGAATCACAATGATATACAGTTAAGGTTAGGTTGATTAAAGACGTTATTGCATTACCTACTTTGGCCTTCACAACACAACACATAACAGTCGTTAATGAATTGGTACTGCTTCTCCATCACCAATCCACACACCATCTGGTTAAAGGTCTCTAAACATTTGAAGGATTTAAAGTCTGCAGCTGTGAATGGGCTCGGCGAGAAAAGCAGGTAGTTGACTATATTGGGATATGCAACTGAAAGAAGAATCATCGGGTTGTCGTGGATCCAAGACGAGGGAACCAACTTGAAGGGATCTGCACCACAAATAAACTGTAATTTCTCCAAATATTGCACATTTTCTTGTGGTCCAAGTATGTCTTTGCATCTTGAATGATTTTCTGTTGTTTAGACATGACTACATTTACTTAAAGTATCCAAAGTGCACAATACTCTACTGTACTCCGTTCAGTATTTACACCAAGTGCCTCCAATATGGCCGCACATCCGGGTTACCACCCAGAACGTCACGTCGGTGAAAACCTTCAAGGGGAAACATTTTCAGACATCCCCATTTAGAAACTTAATTTACAATTATAACGTGCTACAGAGCTTACGCTCAAATCTCAGAACCAGCCATGTGTTTAGTTGTATAGATAAAGAACATCGTAGTAAGCGTCCTGGGAAAATCATGGTAAGCAAAGTTAGTTTCTAAATATCAAAACTTGACATGCCAAACTTTCCTGCCATCAAGTGGTGTCTTCTAAATCTAGGTTATATTTGATTTCTGGGGCATCATGTCTTATTTTTTGTGTGGATCTTTGAAACCGTCCATGTTGCCTCTCTGTCTATATGTGTTCAAAGACGGCTGTCCCATGTTTATTGTACAGAAAGAACATCAGAAAATTGTAAAAAAAAAAAAATCTTGGCCGATGCATTAAGTGTGCAATCATCAAATCTACAATCATTGCAGTGCAGGTAACGTGACTTATTTTGCCTGTGTGGACACACAAAACTGAGGAATTCACAGATGTAGAGGAAGAAAAAAGTGATTGTAATTGTTTTTTTTTGAAATGTCAGAAAACTCATCTTGCATTTTCTTTCCTTACCTGCACATGCTGTCACCTGTCATTAACAACCTGAGGAAACTGCGATGGCAAGCATCTATTCACAGGCTTATCCTCCCACACAGCACTTACCCCTCCTATTCAGTCAAAGAGGAAAATGTAGTCAGGGATCATAATCCTTCTGTTTACTGCGGGACTCCCAGTGTGAAGGGGTCTGTCTGTGTTTAGCCTGCCCAGGACAGAGCTCCTTCAATAGGCTACAGGCCTCTGCCACTTTCCCTGTGGTTCTGGGATCAGCAGGGTTCAGGGGATTACATGGCCACATAGTGGGCAATATGCTCTCAGCTCAAGGACACTGGGTTTCAGATTTGTTCTCAAATAACACAAACACATAAAGTTTTGCCAAAATACTTATAAAAAAACGTTTTTGTATATTAAATGTATTCATGTTGAGGAATCTTCAGGGTTGCAATGTCCCTCAGCTGTTTTCAGACAAGAGAAGGATGATTTGATGTTTCAGTATATGTCTGTGCTCCTCATCAAAGACACAGACGTGCAAACAGCACGGATCCAAATCCAATTCGGCTGCAATATCGAGCAGTACTAAGGAGGAGAAGATGTGACTCTTGTTTGTCAGCAGCCTTGTGAATCTGTTCTGTTTGCTTGTGCATACAATGATTTCAGGCCATGGGTGTTTTTTTATCTGAGCTGCATTGACATGGTTGTACCTGACAGTTTGTGACGTGTCATGTCTTATGGTGACACTGAGACGGAGCGGATATGGGGCTGATTGGTTTATACTGTGGTCACTGTGAAGCTTCAGGAATCCATGTTGACAGCTTTGGTCCTGACATCATGTGTCTCCCAAGGCTTCAAAGCACACACACTGTACATACTGCATGTCTTGGTGGTCATTCTTTACTAAATATCACAGGTTCAGATTAAATGAGACTATTCAGAGTCATTTCTTTCAGTAGTTTTCTTTTTCAGTTGTAATAACATTTAATTAACTTTAATCATGTTCAAGAGGAGTAATTAAGAGCACTGATATATAACAAAAGCTGAATGATAAAGAATTAGTACTGCCATTAGAACATTTCTTTGTATGATTTCTATTATACATATGGATATGAAGAAAATAATCAACCTTTCCTGCTATACTACCTCCATTGCTTCCCATGACTCTTGCCCAGTCAACGTATTCTGCTCTTAATGTATTTAAGAAGTGTTTCATATGTAAGGATTATCATTATGATTATTGCGTGGTCAATGAATGTCAGAGGCACAGGCAGACAAAACTGCAGCCATTATAGATCGCATGTTATCTGCAGTTTCTCTCTTTTCATCTCAGTATAAAGTATGTGAATGATGCTTACCCTCTTTTCATTTCCCCTGTCACTCACTCTGCAATTAAATCTTTTCAGCATGAAGTTTCAAAAGGATGGCCAGAAGACTACAGATTGCATGTAGAGTGCTGAATGCTTTATATTCATACTGAATGGCTATTACTGATTGCCTCTGGCTTTCATCTTCTTTCTTCAGCAAACTGAATCACCTCACAACACTTCATTGCATGTGTACTATTCTTACTTTCTTTTTTTGTCTCTCAGGTTTGACCTATACCTTTATCATAATTTTTTCTGACCGACACAAATGAAATATATTATTATTTTTTAGAATGAAAATTTGAACTTTACTATGTGAACTGTGCACCTACAACTATGCAAGGCTGCTTTCTCGAACAAATAACTTCATTAAAGACTAGTTTACATGATTAAACATACAATGTATTGTCAAGCAATTGTAGGAATGAACATTGAGAAAATAAAATATAAATACAAATTAAACGAACTAGCTAAATAAACACCAGTAAGCTACTGTTTGTTACAGTATCAGTCATGTGCTGACCATGCTCTGCCCGACAAAACGTAATGACACCATCTCAAAATCACAACAAGCGCAGCTTTTGTCATTATATGTTACATCAAAAAGTTTTCATATTGTTGTATATCAGACAACGCAATGTCTGTATGCTACGTATACGCAGTGTGCCGGTATCAGTGCCTTCAATCTATGTAGCTTGAAATTAGGGGTGGTGGTAAAGTAAGTCACTTAAGGCTCAAAATAAGCTATTTTCATTTGATATGCACAAAATTAACTTTAAAAACGTATACTTCTAAAGGTACTACTAAAACTGTGAGTTTTGATCTGAACACTATTTATCCAGGAAATTAGGACCAGCTATTTTCGTCTCAAACATGGCCACTGCTCAGTTTTTCAAATGGATTGACAGGCATGTCACTGAATGGGACTGAACGAGATCTCATAAGCAGAGTAATGCAACTTTTCATGTGCATTCATCTGAATTAACAGTGGCTGACAATAAATAAGTAAACATTTACCCCTCTCTCCCTCACTGTTTTATCTTTCTTATGTCCACATTTTGTCTCCAACACCTTCCTCCTGTCTGTCCTTAACTTCTTAATGATCCTTTCTCCATCCTCTCACTTCGCAACCGGAGGCTCCGGAGGCGTCGTGATTGACAAGTCAGTGCTATGTCTCTGCTGGATAATACCCCTCCTGTTGCCAGGGTGACAGATGGGTTTTCTCTGCCGAAACACTTTGTCTCCATCTCTGTCACCTCAGAGTGGTGAGCGAGCGGGAGAGAGGAGGAGCAGGTGAGACTCAGTCAATCCTACACTTCCCATGACAAATGACAGTGTTACAGACAAACCGTGTATAGTGAATATTTGTTTATGTTACTAACAGCTATAGTGTCTTGTAGTTTATCACACTCTGTTCAACACCAATCTTACACACTATTCTCTGGCTGGAGTGTTAGCTGACATTAAAAGCAGTCCAGTGCCTGTGAGGGCCTGTAAGTGCACAGTGTTCTGGCTGCTTGCACTATCAAAGGTAGGAGTGTTTGATTCAAAACCAACTAGAACAGGTCAAAAAACAGCCCCAGGGCAATCGGGCTACTTCTCCAGTTAAAGTTATTCTCATTTTATTTAGGTCTCTTTTTTCTTTCCTCTGTCGGGCTTTCTCTTTGTCACCAAGCATCAGCTCTAACAGTGTTGCTATGCTTATCATTCACACAGGCAGTGCCCATGGCACAATTGGGCCAATGCCAAATCAGATGGATGACATCATCCATTGAGCTTGTCGCCAATCCAATCAGGCTCCCAGACACCAATGTGGAGCCTTGGACATGATTAGCTTTGAGCCCATGACATCACCCTTTAGCCAGTTTCCCTACAAAGGCACAGACATCATCACCGAGCATGAGTGGATTATTAGAATAGCTGGTGTCTACTAATCTGTGTAAATGTCTTCACTAGTGATAATTACAGGTCCTGAATCCCTCCCGAAGAATTTGGACATTTATTGTACTGAACCAGGTGTGAAGAGTGACTCTGACTCATATTTAGACTATCTATGTGCTGTTCCAAACAAGCTGGTACATTCAGACTCTCTCACACATGCAAGTGTGAACTGGCGTGAAAGCTAAACAAGCACACCTGTTATCTTTGTTTCTGGCATCACGCCTATCCAATCCTTTCTAAAACTATCCGATCCAGTGCAGTCCTGCTACCTAATCCGATCCTATGCAACCCAATACTATCCTATATGATATGCTCCTATCCTATTCAGCCCAACAAAATCTTATCCTATCCCATCCCATCATATAAGATCCTATCCGATCTCAGCCTATCCTAATTCTAGTTGATCCTCTTATATTTGTTCCGTTCTGATGTGTTCTGATCTGATTCTCTCCTGTCTGATCCGATCCTTTCCTAGCCTGTCCCATGCGATTCCACTGGATTTCAACCCCCTTCCCTCTTTGTAATGTTTCTTATGCAAACATAACAAATAGTATCTGATATACAGTAGGTTTAACAAGTAGCAGAAGTAGACAAATAATGAGCTTTTTCTTACACGATTTGACTTTTGGTTTCCAAAGCCAGACATGATAGTTCATAATGAGGATTACCTTAATGGGGCAGGTAGACAGTGGAGCTTCTCGGATGTGACACGGACCTTTAGAGAAAGATGTGGCCTAAACTTACTCCCCCTCTCCAATCTTCTTCTTCCTCCATTTCAGTTATCTAAACAGTGTGAAGTCTCTGCCCCCATGCTAGCACCGGCATCCAGTCCATCCTGACAGGCTCTCCTTGGAGACCACACACACACACACACACACACACACACACACACACACACACACACACACACACACACACACACACACACACACACACACTGAGAGCTATCTGAGAATAATGGAGTGTGACATTACCTCATCTGACTTTACCCACAAAATGCACACACACACACACACACACACACACACACACACACACACACACACACACACACACACACACACACACACACACTAATAAGTCAGTGGAGCCTATCAGCTTCCCGGGGGTTACCTCACTGGGTAGATGTCTTACACAAGGCCACAGAGTAGTTCAGCTGTTCCTACACACACCAGCATAAATGCTTAAGTGTACTGCATGTACACATCATATATGATACACCTTGGCTGCTGAAAATCAGTTTGTATTTTTGGCACATTCCAGCATTTACTATAAAAACACATTTAGTCACAGTGTAATATATGCAGTCCGTGGATTAAAGCTTCTTCATTTTGAGCTCTGTCTTCTCTGTCTCTGTCTATCTGTCTAGATCTCTGCAGCAGCAACAGAAGAGAAGCCCTAAAACTCACTACATCCTGTAGATTTGTCTTTTGCATTAATAACATCTTTGAAGCAGGCTGACGTTCTGAAAATAAATAAACATATAAACACATAAGATTCCTGAACAGAAAGAGGTGAGTTCCCATGGGGTGATAAAACAGCACAACACTATTAAAGAATGGATAACAAAAATTACTGGAAAGCATAAGCAGGCACACATATAGCGCTCATCAAGCTCTTATCATATGTACATGTTCCTGTGAGGTCGCAGCTCTAAGATGTCATGTTGTCATCTCGGTTTAGGTCAGGATGCAATATGCATAACCCTTTGAAAGTCAGTCACCTCCTCACAGGATCTCAAAAAAATGAAATTGTCTCTTCTATTTTATCTCCTCTTCTCCTAAAACGCCTTTAGGTTGTTTCATATAGGTGGTGGTATATTTAGGGCTTATTTCATATTTGTGTGTTGGTATTTGGATGGGAGTATGTTATCTGTCTGACATGTGAGAGAAGAAGCAGACAAGGGAACAAGGTAAGATGCTAAGCCGTCTGAGGTAGTAATAAAGGAAGTACCAGGTGGACAAGTGTGACTGTTGGATTAGTCATGATGGGCTAGATACGTGTACACACAGCGTCTCGTTTTTGGCATGCACACGCACACAGTACAACCTCATACACAAACACGCATGCACAGCTGCATCCTGTCACATTTGACAGCAGTCCGCCCATTTTGTTCAGCAGGTATGTGACATGTTCAATTACAGGTGGATAATGAACATCATTTCAGATGCTCAGACATTTTTATTACATCATGAGGCGAGCGCTTTACAATGATCCACAAGGCAGTGGCACACACACACACACACACACACACACACACACACACACACACACACACAGCTAACTCCTACACCAGAATATGTGTATAGTCTCAACAATATGGCTCAAAGGGGAAATGAGAAACTACAAGACCGTAGTAATACAGCCAAATATGATCACTGCACTAAATAATTTGACCATAGAAAAATAAAATGAATCAGTTGTTGCAAAATAAAAAATATCCTACTCTAACTGTAATCATTGAGAGCTTAATATGCTCTGTGCAAATATATCGTTTCTGCCACCCAACACTTACAAGATAATATGAGAGAAAATAAAAAGGGAGCGACCCTCATGTTCAAGCAATATTTCAATGGGATAGCTGCTACACTGGGGGCTTTTGTCAGCATTCAGTGACAGTAAGATAAAACGCATTGTCAAAGGTGAGGGATTGTGGGTCATATTTTAAACATGAAATTCACCACACAAAGCACATTTCTGGCTGCGCACATCCTGGTGATGGTCCTGGTAGTATAGTCAGCAGCATATGTATCACTAATCCTGACAGCACTCTGTTAGTATGAGAAGGAAAAAAAATTGCCTTAGCATTATGGTGTTACATCCATACAGATCCTACCTACTCATGAACAGGCACGCAGGAGGAGAAATGGCATGTGGCCTGACAGCGGAAACTAAAATGAAGTAGCAATTTAGACTCAGAAAATTCAAGCAATCTTCATGTCCACACACGCAAAAAAGACTGTCCATTAAAGCCATTACTTCAGCAAAAGGACGTAGAGACCCACTTATGTGGGTTATAGCTTGTCATCCATTACATTTGTGGCTTTACATTACCAGAGAATACATAATCCGTGGATTATTATATAAAACTTTCTGCTGCAGCATGAAGATCACTGATGCAGAGAACTCTTCAGGGGCATTGAGTGGGTGTACGACTATGATCCTTTGAGTATGGTACATTATGCACAGAGAGGAGCTATAAGGGGGCAGTTACAGCATGACTCGCGGACAGTGCCGTTTGAGTTAGGGTTGTTTTGTGTATGTAATGTGTGTGTGTCAACTCCACCATGCCCCAACACATGCCGAGTACCCTGCTGTTCTGCATGGCGACTCATACAGGATTCCCCTAGATGCACTTTTTACACACACACACACACACTTCACACAACCTTAGTGTTGTGTTGCTGTCGGCAATCAAGTAAATAATACCCTAAAGAAAACAACACTCTCTATTTCTTTTCCAGGGGACTATTCTGTTTTTGCTTCATTGCACCCTCTATGATCTCACACCTGCTGCTCTCTATCTTCCTCTCGCTCCCTAGTCCTTGTTCTTATTCAGATCTCAGTACAGCCAGTCGCCTTCCAGGTCTGCAGGATTTTTCACTCCAAAGTCCTGGGAGGGATTCACAAAGACAGCATAATCAGCAATTAGAAAAGCAAATGTATAATAATTAGTGTGAGTCTGAGAGAGAGGGCAAATCAAGAGGGACACAAATGGTCAGAGAGGGAGAGAGGTATAGTAAGAGAATGAGAGAAAGAGGAAAGAAAACAGGGAGGGAGAACGGTGGAGGGATTGAAAAGTGTGTGAGGCAGATACATCTTGTCTCATTATGTGAGATAATTAACCCATGTTTTGCCCTCTTCTCCATAATTACCAACATGCTGCTCCATCCTTACTGGGATGTACAATAGCATTGATAATGCTCCTATGGAGAGACCAAGAAAGCACAGCATGAGTCATAGCCTATTCATAGCGGCTTCCCATTTCCTTGCTTCTTCAACCTGGCTTACTGAATAGACACATTTTAGATTGCATCAAATAAAACTTATACATGCTGAATTTAATAACATCTCGTTGCCCTAAAAAAACGTATTTCCTAACGGAGGAGAAAGCCTTGCAACTGTTCCATCACATTACGATGCAGACATCATAATGTGATGGAATAGTTCAAAGTCTCACCTTGCCTTACATGATACAAGGAATTTATTATCAGGATTGTTGGTTTTTGATGGTCCTTACACTGGCCCCCTGTTGGGTTTCCTAGCAACAGGTCTATGTGAGGGCTGGAACAAGGGGGATAGCAGTGTCCCCATCCTGATTACCCGCTTATTACTTTAATGGAAGTGAGGCTCTCTGGGTTTCTACCTACCACCAGCGCATAGACTTTTTCTAGACACCCATAGATTGGCAGCTATCAAAGTGGTTGCCCATTAGCCAGCTACTCTGCATCCACCCTGATTTAATGCTACAGGTGCCACTTCAGCTGCTTTTCTCTTCTATTTCTTTGTCAAACACAGCTGTACAGTCAAATTGCATAATGAAGGATCTATTCTAGTGATGAAGAGTAACTAAGTGCATTTGCTCAAGTCCTTTACATAAGTACAATTTAAAGATGACCTTTTCTTGAGTAGATTTCCATTTGATACCTTTTACAGTTTTACTTCACTAGAAACATTGCATTTTAGTGCACTACAATTATCTGAAAGTTAAAATTAAGATTTTACAAACAATGATAAGTACTGTTACAAATTAAACTATCAAACAGTATACAGTAAGTGGTTAAAATTATATTATAGGGTCATTCGTCCTAAATACTACTTTTACTTTTAAAACCTTAAGAATGTTTTCCTGGTAGTACCTCTTTACTTTAAATTTTGGAGTACTTTTACATTGTACATGATTATTTTGCACATGATGACTCAGTTTGCGAAGACTGCTTTTATAAAGTAATTTTGAAGAAAATGTAGTTACATACTGTATGTAATACACAACTATTTTTTTAGTGCACGTACAGTACACACCACACATGCAGTTTGCTGTTATCCATGGAGAGAATAAAAAACAACAAACCGCGAACTGAGGGAAAAAACAGTAGTAAAGACAGCGGAAGAAGTGGAGGGAGATAATAAGGAGCTGAGGAGGAGATAAAAATAAGATATTTTGCCTGATACAAAGAGGTCCCATAGAGAAATAGAAATTGCATTTCAAAATTTGTAATGTGGGCTTGAATGTGTGTCTTTGTGTATGTGGCCACATTGTAAGTGTGTTCAAACACATGTACCCCACCCAATACTGTGTGGGTGGAGATGTTTAGCATGCTGGAACAAGTTGTACAGTAATAAAAGATGTTCCTCCAGGATAAATATTCACCTCACTCTCGCCCCACTCTCACTGTTTATCGCTACAATAAAAACTCATCTTATATTATAAAGGATAAAATATTTTAACATAATGAAGCAGCAAAATCCATTTACATCACCTTCAAGGTGCCACAGCTTTTGCCTCACAATAATTCAATTTAATTTAGTGCTGCTACATTTTGATTGGTTTATTAACATTTTTGTCATTTAATTAGACGGACCCAGTGATTGTGCTGCATATGGTTAGACCTTTTCTCATGTGGCAGATGTGTGACAATCACTGCCTAGTATAATATAAGATATACTCTGCATTGCTGCTGTTTTCTTATTCAACATAAGTTACCATTGAAAAGTCCATATCCTGAGGACAGTTTGAAATGCAAATGAACACAGGCCAAGAAAAGAAAATTCCATTAAAAAGGTCCATAATTCATCTCAGCTCGGTGCATTTGTTTGTGTCATTTTACACTCAGACGCCAACTATGGCCCATCTCTCTGCAGAGACCAGAGTGGTTACTATGGTGCAAAGCTGAAAATAACCAATATTACAATACATTTCTTTTTAGCCCTTTCTAATTGGTCCAGGATTTACTGTGAACATTCCCATTAACTTCCTTTAATTGTGGTTTTCAAAATCACAAAATAGAGGACAAAGTCTCGCCACTTAGGTTTTGCAGTAATGATCTTCAAGATCCATGATGCTGGCGAATCGGCGTTGGGTTGTTGGTGAGTCAGAGCGTGTAGGCCCAGCGCGTGAGGAACAGTGCTTCCTCACAGCCAGCTAAAGACTGAAAGCTTCAATACACAGCTGATTACATAACAGCATTGCTGTCATAGTTCTATAGAAAACATATGTGTACGTGGATGAAGCACAAAGGACCATACTCCTCGTCCCAGGGATTTGTTTTCATGCCCACCTCATCACTAAACAATACGTCTTAAAGATGTGCCCACTACTACCCACACACCCACACCAATCAGTCAGGGCAGCTTATCCAAAATACTATTTAAATCCACTCATGCTGGCATGTGTGAGCTGTGTTATTGGGGGGTGGGGTGATAAGTAGGGTGATATCGTGTGCAGCTGCGTCTCTACAGAATCCCTTACATTTACGCATGTGTGCTTATCTGTGCATGGGTTTTTGAATTGCTACATAATACACAGCATGTATGAGCAAATGTGTGTACATTTAAATCTGTGCATTTCTGTCAATACCAGCCTCCTGTTCTTGCTCTGTGTATTCCCGCAGAGTCTGTACGAACGTGAGGTGACAGATTCTCTATTAACGTTCCAGCCACAGTTATCTGATGACTGTTCACCACTTCCAACTGGAAGCTACATTGTTTTTTTGTGGTGTTCACTGCGGTGGTAGTTCAATTTGATTTGAGGCTGGGGAAAACAGAGCTGGGGGATTTACTAGCAGTGTGTGTGTGTGTGTGTGTGTGTGTGTGTGGTTTCCCACAACTCAGGTCCCTCATTGCTTGCATCACACCTCAAAACTTATCACTGAAACAATGTCACACATCCTAAATGGCTGCCATGCCTACAAAGGAACATACATAGCATGTGCACGTCATGACAGAATAGTAGACCTCATAGTGAAAGACATATCAAACCATTTTCCACCCTCAGTAAGAAACATTCTCATGTAAATCATCCATGTTTCAGCTCTGCAATAGTAACCCTAGTACTTTTTTACACCTGGTTGCCAATACGCCAGATGTTGTTGTTATCAATTAGGAGTCCAGTGAGGTGTACATTTTGGAGATAGGCTGCACCTTCGGTTCCAGCATGGAGGAGGCTTTCTACTTGAAGGTAGTTATATACCAACTACTCCTGAACACCATCTCAGAGCTAGGCTATAGGTGCACATTACTCATTTTCATATTTACTCAACTAAAGACACACACACACACACACACACACACACACACACACACACACACACACACACACACACACACACACACACACACACACACACACACACACGTTGGTAGTAAGAGGGCTGCAACAAACAAGAGGGCTAAACAGCTTGCAAAGTACTGTGCCATATCTGCTATTATTGGCAGCAGCCACATATGCAAAGACCTGCTGCATGCCACCGGTCCATTGGTTTGCATATGTATTGTACTGCATCTGTAATAATAATTTATAATTTTTTTTAATTTATTGATCCCCAGTGGGGAAATTACAATTTACACTCTGTTTTCTTAGTAATCACTACACACAGGCCTGAAATACACACACATGGTCAGGACCTATTCATGCACAAATGGAGAGTGAGTGGGGTCAGAGTGAGGGGGCTGCCATTTGGACCAGCACCCTGAGCAATTGGGGGGGGGGGTGCGGGGGTGTACGGTGCCTTGCTGAAGAGCATCTGGCAGTGAAGTGAAGCCCAGGAAGTGAAGTGGCATCTCTCCAGCTACCAATCCACACTCTGTACTTTGGTCCGTATGGGGACTTGAAACAGCGACCCTCCGGTTACCAACCCAACTCCCTATGGACAGAGCTACTCCCATCCCAAAGTAATATTTGTGTCCCTGTATCATTTTCTTCATGTGGACATAAAGAAATGGTTAAAATGTGTGTCTGTGTGTGTTTATGCTTGTGTATAAGTGTGTGTGCACAAGTAGCCACAGAGTCCCATAGAGTGTGGGCTAAGCAGTATTCTCTTGCTTGCATTAATGAATCAGCAGATTCAGGCTTCTGAAATGTCCCTCGGGTGCAAAGAGCAGAGGGAGCGTTTAAAAAGGGCATTTCCCTATTCGACATTTCATTCATTGCATAACTACCTAACCTCCTGTTCTGTGTCATTCATGTTTTTCCTCGGGGGAATTGAACATCCGTGAGGAGGGGGATGATCTCTCACTAGTTTATTGAAACACAAAGAGAGCATGAGGAGAATAAATGGGAACAAACACTGAAGCCAAAAACGTATTTCTCCCTATTTCATGTTTTTTTTTAAATGTTTGTTTTTATCAATTTAGCTATACATTTTTTAGATATATTATTTTATCTAGCTATAACTAGGACAATGATTTAACGATTCAAGGAAAAATAAGACTCACGATTTTTTAGCTTAGAATCACAATTCTCTGCCATAATTTGTTTGTCACAAAATGTAATATTTATTGCACACATGAACCATGACACAACAAACAAATTGGCAGTACCAAACATAGATTTGTTTTGGCACCTATAGAACATTTGCATCACCACAAGCCTGTAACTATAGAGGCTTCAATGAAGAAAAGGAGAACATTGCAGCACTTGGGAGAGCTTTAAAACCTATTTTATACAGTATATGTTATATGTGTAAGACATAAGACTATATGTCACAGAAGAAAGTAGTAGCGTTTGTGATGCATTTGGCTCCTGAAATTCAATGAGAATTGAAGTCATTAAAAAAGAAAATGAAAATTATTTAAAAATTAATTCATGAACAAAGTGAATCGAGATCGCAAATAATCGTGCAGGCCTATTACTAACTAGTAAATACATTTCTTGTTAATCAGAGGAAGACTGGTAATGTGGCATCAGCTGCACCTCACATGTACCCAGATGGCCTGTGTGAATCTTTGCCAAGGCCTTGGTTTGCATTTATAAAAGAGCTTAGAGCGCTGCCACAATCAGACTCATAATTCCTCAAGTGCATTACATTGTATTTACAAGGACTATTGTGTTATAATGCAGAGAAAGACTGATAAAAGTTACAAAGTTCTTAGTTGTTGCACAAGCAAGGGGCATGAATCATATCAACAATATAGTTGTGAACTCACATTTTACTCAGTGGCCTTGTGTTGTGTATGAATCTGCAACACAAAGAAAAGGAGGATGACTTTTTAGCTTTTGTGCTTTTCGTGCAGCTGTTGGTACTGTGGATGATGATGACGATTGTGTAATGTTGGCAAAGCCTGTGCAAAGTCATCCTGAAAAAACAAGGTTAAGAGTAGCCATGTTAGCACCTTTGTGAGGTTGTCCAAAACCTCACAACATACTGACCTGACAATGGCACTAAAGAAGGATTTGAGGGAATAACCAAAGTTATTATAATTCATGCTGTGGGTGACATGGACGGAATCTCACTTACTTAATTTGATATCTTCTAGCTCCAAGGTTGAACAGCAAGTTGTTCTGGCCCTCCTCTGTGAAGGAAGTCTCAACGCTTTTATTCCTGTCCTGGAGCGAGCATCTAGGAGGGATCTCTGAAGAGCTAAGCGTGAAGAACAGTCTTCCCGGAAGCCATGCAGCTGAAAGCCAGTGCTAACTACGCCCATACAGCTGACAAATTCATGTCAAGTTTCAGAGCAAAGGTCTCATCCCTCTAAAAACACATTTTCTCGTTTCCTCTCTCCTCGCATCATTTCCTCCGTTGCGCCCATGTTACCTCGGTGGGACTAAGATGCGTGACAGGATAGCAAGTGGAGAAACCGTGGATGCAATTTAAGGGAAGTGAGATCCAGCCAGACATTCCTGCACCAAATGCTTTGAAACAAAAATGTCAACCTGCTGTTGGCGCTAGAGGAATAAAGAATCACTAAAATCATTAAGCTTAATCCTCAGGGGACCATGTATGTCTGTATAAAATGTGATGGCAATGATACTGAGATACAGAGTCTGGACTGACCTACAGACAGGCTAGGGATGCCTGAACCACGCTGCTAGCATGACTAAATGTATGATTGGCAATACAATTATTATCATAGTCCTAATCTGTCCTTTAGAGTTGATGTGTTCCTAGGAGGACAAACTGTTGCTTACTTTAAATAACTTATTTGGTAAAGTGACTTTATCAGCCATCCTCTACCACAGACTCATTGTTTTATCCATCTATTACCTTGAATATTTTAAGCTATGTGAATGGTTGCCTCTAACATTGCAGTGTCTCTGTAGGCCCTGACTGTGCACACAGAAAGCCTGGGGGAAATGGCCTGTGAAAACAGCATGGCTCTCTCCTCTCTATCACTGCACTACAGCTTGAACACACACGAGCACACACTCTCTCTCTCTCTCTCTCTCTCTCTCTCTCTCTCTCTCACTACACTCTTACTCTCTTCCACACTAAATTCCCGCTCCCACTGATTATAGCCGTTCACTATCATCTGTCTTCATTGCAGGGGCTTGGGAGACAGCTAGTAGCTGTATTAGGGTGAAAGATTAGTCTCCACTATATTCAGCTCCCTACACAAGGTCCCACATCAGCAAGTGATTAACTAGCCCCTGTCCCCTTGTTCTCCATCTCTCTCTGCTCAATCATGAAACCATTCCTATAAGTGGGCTCTAATTCACATAAACAACAACACTCATGTGGGCCCCTTGTAGTAAGGCAGATAATAACATTTGCACATAGAAAAAAACATACACACACAACAGAGCAGCTGTTGTACACAAATGTCCTCCTCCAACCTGACAGTGTCTTTGATGTAAAGAAGGAGCACTGCAGCCTGGAGGCTGCAATGACAATTGTTGAGTGGAGAAAGCCTTCGTGCAGCTCCAAATCAACAATAAAACCTCCTGTGTGCATGTTTGAGAGGGAGAGAGCGAGAGAGAGAGAGATTTATGGTCTGTGTTTTAGAGTGATTGTGTTCCTGTGTGATTCATTACATGATCTAGTGTAGAAGAGGAGAGAGAGAGAGAGAGAGAGAGAGAGAGAGAGCATAGAGGGTGTGTGACCACAGTCTGGCCATTAAAACAGGACAGCACAAAAAAAATCCTGGCTGGACAAAGAGTGAGGAAGTGAAAACTGAGACTCACTTTGTTCTCATTTCTTCTGAACACAATATAAACAGATTAGAGACTTATCTGCCAAAAATATTGCTGAGTGTGTGTGGGGGAACATTTCCTGCACTATCACAACCTGAAAAGTTGAATATATTTATGGAAAGAAAATGTAACATACTGCAGATTTAGCAGGACATTTTGTTACCAATGGCACAAAGTTACTGTAAGTGAGACAATGTGACCAACTTAAAATGTATGTATAATATGTGTCGACCATAAATGTTTTGCCAGGTTTGTTTCACTTTAAATATGAGTGAAGAGTGTTTAATTTCAGTGTAGAAAGTGTAGCCCTGTATCTCTTTGATCGTATATGCAGTATGTATTGTTCTTTACATGTAGTTATTTGTTTATGTGTATCACAATACCTCCCAAAAATTGAAATGATGAGTAACACTGATTTATACAATAAGTTCAAATGAATATATCCTATTTTTGAAAATAAATTATTTGTGAATTATTTCTTGTTATACTAGCAATGGTTATGTTTACTGAGAAGCACCAATAATGACTACCTCATTACCTGCAGCAACTCTAGAAGTGACATCACCTCTAATGCTTCAGTAATCTTATTTTGCAGAGGGGTGTATTTCTGCTCTCCAATTTGTCATCATCAGAGAGTAGTTCATTATGTTGACATTTCCTGTGTGCGGGCGTACACACACATATGCACACCCATTGCATTCCATATTCCCTGACCTTATGGCCTAAGAAGCACTACCACAAATTACATCATCATGAGCATTATGACCATTGTAGTGAAATAAAATTACATTAAACAAATTCAATTACATTTTTATTTTACTATGACATAATTAGGGGTCTTTAACTTTTTTTGTCATTATTTCAGACTATTCTCTGTCATATCATGTTATATCTGTCATATCAGTGAAGTTCGAAGAGTGACCTTCCAGACTTGAATCGCTGAACTTACATTTCTCGCAGCATAGGGCAGGGGATTTTTTACAGGGACTTTCATGTACATTAAGAGCTGGTGTGAACAGGCTGTGAACACGGCGGCCTTCATGGGAGGAGGACTTGTAATGTTCAATAAAACTGATCATTTTCAGTTAATGCTTTCACCACATACAATCATCTGCTGTGAAGTGCAGTGTGTATTATCTAGAACATTTATTATATGAATATTAATACAATAAAACGTCAGTTTTCTAATGACATCACTCTCATTAGCCTTTGAACGCCACCGGTTTTACACAGAAAAGGTCAGTTTACTCGTAATGGGTAATGGGTACTCCTCAGCCTGTTAAAGCAGTTTTATAATTTCCTCTGTGGGTTTAAAGGGAACTTTGTCATGTGTCATAAATTAATGGTTATCTTAGATTAGGCTACCTGCAATGGAAGCTTGGAAAACCTACATTACAAACTGGGGACATGGAGTTAACCAGGCATGGAGGCAAAGATGAAAACGAAAATAAACTAGGCGACTACATATCTCAGCCTCTGCTGCTGCGATTATGACCATTTTAAAAACTTTGAAGTTTCTTGTTACTCCGCAAAATTTATGAGAATGCAATCCTAAGTCACCTAAAACACCCCATTAATGCCTTAAACTCCCTTTGTTGATGTAAGGAACAGTCAACATGTCATCTCTTTCTAAAAATTGAACTTACTTCTCATAGAGATAGAAGTACAAACAAACACACAATGCCTCAGGTACTGCAGGACAGGTACAGCACAATCTTCTGTTGCTGGAATAAATGTGTAGTTCACACTAAATGCTTTTTGAACTATTTAGAAGGACCTTTAGTAGATTAGCCTGCTTTAGAGTGGGAAAGAGACTGCTTTGCCTGCAGGGAACAGTGTCTTTAGTCTTGTCATATAAGTGAGAGGCAACTTGGAGCTTCCTCATTTATCCTCTATCAATGGTGTTTTGGCTTTTAAACTGAACTACAGCAATGCCTCTGTCTGGTGTAGCATTAATAGGAATGCTTGAGCTGACCAAAAATAAAATGACAATCCAATCTATCCATAACATTAGCATTTTAATTGCTAACTGCAGTGGGTGCCAGTCTATAGAAGTGTCAGTGTGACAGTTGATAAATTAGCCCACATGCTAAAGCTGACATGTACGTGTAAATAGGCCCAAGTCGAAGGCCATTTTTTCAAACACACTTAATGCTTATTAGGCTTTCTAACAGGGCAACAATCAACTAAAAAAGAATTAGGGTTGGATATGGGTTTTTTTTTTTCTGATAGGCCTACCGGTGCTAAGATGATACTTTTGAAATGGCTCTGGTACGACTCTGGCTTAAACACTGCCTGATACTTACGTTAGGTGACATTAAAGAACGGCCTGTTTATAACTAAGGCCCTATGGTTGAATTTAAATAATTTAATTAAAACAATAATAACTTTTTCACCAGTGAATTGCTGTTAAACTGCAGCTAGGCTACACTGTTTTTTTAGCTGCAGACTGTTGCACGCCCTGGTGTTGGAATCCTTTTGAGTGAAATATGTGACTACACAGACCGTTTAGCTGTCAGCCGTTTAAGTCAGCTGCTAGCTAATGGTAGGCTAACGTTACCTGCTGCCAGGTGTAGTATTAACTTGCGTCATGTGCCCTGATACGTCTGTTGCTTCTAACGTTTGTTTTGAAGCACCAAAGAACCACAGGTATTTAAGTGGCACCGAAATGAAGCACCTAAATCTGCGTTGTCATTAGGTCCGGTAGATACCTGTTGTTTAGTATTGGGACCGGGTTTCGATTCCCAACCCTAAACAGGATTGACTTACAGAAGCTGGATGGCTCAAGAGCTGTTATGGAAGCAAAAAGCAAAGAAACCCAATGTTAGGGAAAAGATTTATCTGGAAAGTAAATATCCAGCATTTTCACTGAGAACACATTCAAGAGAAATCTATAATCACAAGTCACGACTGATATCCATGAGACTTGTACATGTGACACTGACAAAGCAGACAGAACTTGTTGTTGTTGTATTGTCCTCCAGTCATGAGGATCCAATTAAAAATCTGACTTGATCATTTATCAGTGAGGCTGCTTTGTTGAATACGTCTGTATGTTATGGAGGTTGGCCCTGGATGGATTATTTTTATTTATTCATTTGATAATTGTTTTACTCCCCAAAATGTATTTATAAAATGTTAAACTCAGACTACATATCTCTGTTACGTTTTAAAATGGAAATCTTAAAGTAATCTGATCAGGGATCATGTGCTGTGTCTTTACACACTTTTGGAAAACTTAAAGGGACAGTTCAGATTTTTTTTTTGAATTTTTTTTTTTTGTATGAGGTGCTTATCCATAGTCAGCGTATAACCTACACACGAAAGCTAAGCAATGTGCTGCTGTGGACCGGGCCAGAAGCTAAACATTTTAGCACCTAATAGCCTAATAAAAAAAATTAAACAATATCAGTTTGCTAAATTAAAAAAAAATGTCATCACTTGACCTTGCCGTCAGACAGCCTGAGTTTTAACACGTGGATTGGGGAACTGAAGCCATTCTATGCTCTCCTCAAAACCACCAGCCTCCATTGACAAAATAATAACATTCATACCCAATTACCGATAAATACATTTTAACGGAAGTGTAATGCTGCCTGTTTTATGTAGCAACAACATTTTCATAATGAACATATCTGCAATGTCTTCTCTAGCAACACCATTTTCATAATGAACATATCTGCAATGTTTTCTCTAGCAACATATATTATTTATTTCTTTTTCCAGGTCTTCGGCTATGTCGTCATAGCAACCTTGCCAGCGACAGAGCTTGAAGCCGTCATTTTGGATTAATAAACCCTTTTTATGCACATTACACTTTCAAACCCACTTAATGGTCAATTTGAAAGCATTGTGTATTTGTTAGAAAGCAGGGCTTTCAAGACCACAGGCGGTCAATAAGCTTGACCAGAGGAAATGTTTTTAAAGGTTATTGAGAGAAACTAGACAAAAACCAAAACGCCAAGGAAACCTAAAAGCATTAAGCTCATCCATTACCTCAGTCTAGGAGGGTAGAGGAGGCTGAAAGCACTGGGGGGCAGAGAGGCAGACAGACTGCGTCTGGGGTCTGAACCCAGATCTACATCTAGATCCAGGCCCTTCCCAACCGCCTGTGTCTGGCTGTCTACCAGCAGAACACCCTCCCTTACAACACACAGATGCTGCAGACTGTGGTATTATACTTTACAGACAGAGGGATATATTTCTACAGTATCAAAATCAAACTGGGATTGTGTTGTAGTGATAGGAATGAGGTGATGCACAGTGTGATGGTGTGTGTGTGTGTGTGTGTGTGTGTGTGTGTGTGTGTGTGTGTGTGTGTGTGTGTGTGTGTGCCTTCCATTAGACAGTGTTAGATAGTGAACCTCTGAACACAGAAAGCTGTGTGGTATGGTCTGGTGTGCATCCAGCCCAGTTTATGATGCATGAGTGATCTATAAATTCTCTCTGTGCGAGAGAATTTTTAGCATATTTTTATTTCCCTGAAGATGAGTGCCACCTGACAAGTGCATCGCCACCACCACAACATTTCAGGTCAGTAATACAGTCACAACAAGAAAGAGGAAAGCCAGAGAAATTAACAAAGACATGGCAACCCTACAATCTTGTGCAACCTTCTCACAATGTAATACAGCAAAAAGAGCAAAGGCAAACAATTGTGCCAAACGTGACACAAGATAATATTAATTTAGATTACTTCAGGTGGTGTCTTGGACTTTAAATGAATATATATATATATATATATATATATATATATATAGAGAGAGAGAGAGAGAGAGAGAGAGAGAGAGAGAGAGAGAGAGAGAGTATATGTTAGGGATCAAGCAATACTGTTTTTTTCAAGGCCGATATCGATTTTCAGTAGTTAATAAAACCGAAAACCAATATTTGGAATGCATATGCATATACAGTGAAAATAAAAATCTTTAAATCAAAATTAAGATTTTTGGAATGTTACAAACTCCAACACCTAACCTTGTTTAAATACTTTAAGCAATGACTTCATAAATTAAAAACTTTCAACATAATAAAGTAAGTAAAAGATAGTCAGATAGTGTTGCGGGTGGGACATTAAGTCAGACTCTGTGGTGAATGAAACCGAAGCACAGGGACAGATACAGAAGTAGCGCACTTTTTAAATTCATTAAATTTATTGGTTGTCAGGCAAATAAAACTTAGAAAGAAAGCGGCCTGATTATTGGCCGATAATTGTTCTATCCCTAGTATATATATCGCTTATCATGTACCACTAGGAATGACCTACTAACCTGTCTACATACTTTTGTGTATTTTTAGTCTACAGCTGTTTTTTTGGTCTCAGCTAGGTAACGTAGTTCCAATTAAGGAAAATCTTAATGCTATTTTGATAGAAGTATTGTAGTGTACATTGAACTTCGAGGCTTGGGACAGGCTCCATTCTGTTTTTAACATAACTTTGTCCCCATGCACAAAGCAGGGTCCATTAACAAATGGTTGAACAGCTGGCATGCACAGAGCCCAGATCTTAACCCCATCCAACACCTTTGGGGTGTATTGGAGCAAGTTCCTTTATCCAACATCAAAAACATATTGTCCAACAATCCCACATAGGTTTACAGTTTGAGTGTACCTTTACTTTGTTCAGGTGTCCACATAATTGTTATTTTTCATGTTTGGCTCAAATGTAATTCAGAATCTCATAATTCGAAAGTTTAACATTAACAGGAATATCTACAACAGATACTCAAGAGAGAAGCTCAAATATACAGTACATAGAGTCCAGTAAAGTTATGGCTTAGTAGTAGTTTGTACCACTAGCATTTGTTTGTCTCTATGTAATCTACAGTGGTGCTCAAAAGTTTACATACACATGCTTAAGTTGACTAAAAAGAGGAATAAAAAAATCATGTTTTGGAAATTTATTTTAATACCTAAATTAAAAAATGAGGTAAAATCCAACCTTTAAGGACACCAATTTTCTTTGTGAATGAATAACGTATTGTAAATAAATAAATGTTCTTATTTAAAATACAGGGGTCATAAGTATACATACCCCTATGTTAAATTCCCATAGAGGCAGGCAGATTTTTATTATTAAAGGCCAGTTATTTCCTGGATTCAGGATATTATGCATCCTGATAAAGTTCCCTTGGTCTTTAGAATTAAAATAGCCCCACATCATCACATACTCTTCACCATGCTTAGAGATAGGCATGGGATACTTTCTATAAAATCATCTCTCAATGCAAATCAAACCAGGTATTAGTCTAACTGAAATAAAACCATGCCTATCTCTAAGCATGGTGAAGAGTATGTGATGATGTGGGGCTATTTTAATTCTAAAGGCCAAGGGAACTTTATCAGGATGCATAATATCCTGAATCCAGGAAATAACTGGCCTTTAATAATAAAAATCTGCCTGCCTCTATGGGAATTTAACATAGGGGTATGTATACTTATGACCCCTGTATTTTAAATAAGAACATTTATTTATTTACAATACGTTATTCATTCACAAAGAAAATTGGTGTCCTTAAAGGTTGGATTTTACCTCATTTTTTAATTTAGGTATTAAAATAAATTTCCAAAACATGATTTTTTTATTCCTCTTTTTAGTCAACTTAAGCATGTGTATGTAAACTTTTGAGCACCACTGTATGTATTTTCTCATGGAGGATTTCTTTCATTGCTATTTCTGAAAGACATAATATTGGAGTTTTCTGTCCATATTCTGAAAGAAATTAGTATCCACTGTGCCCGAGAGTACAATATAAGCAGACTATTATATAACCAAGATAAGGCAACAATTATTTTCATTCAACTACAGCTGAGCCTCTGTCATAGGGGAAACCTCATACTAAGCGAACTTGAACACTAACGATAATTGTTACTTTATCTTGGTTAAAATGGTCAATTTTTATTTTCAAGCGCTGTAGTTTATACCCATTTAGCTTCAAAATGTGGAAAAACCACTGACCATCGTGTTTCAGCTTTTCAGAAAAACAAAAAAAACAAAAACGATCCTGGTCTAGCAGAGGCTAGCTTGAAAAGAGGGGTGGAGTTCATCTCCCTATAATGATTCCATTGTAGTCTTTTGTAGAAGAATAACAATAGCATATCTCATTCAGATGCAGTGCTCAATACTTTATACTCTGACTGATGGCCCTATCTCATGCATAGTGAATAAGAGGCTATACAGAGAGTAAATGAGTGACCAGCGACAAGGAAATAGCCAAGAGGAACGCAATGACTGACATGTTCGAAAGTAGGTCACTGGATATTTTTTACATAGTGTTTTTACCCAGCTGAACTCCATTTATCCATCCATCCACCTCCTCCTCCTGTTTCTCTCCAATCTAAGACATTTCTTCCTCCCCCTTCCCTCTCTCACTCCCTCACCCTCTCCTCCATCGCCCATTCATTGTTACCTAACTCTTCCTCTCTGCCTCTCTCCATGTCCTTCCATCTCTCAGAAAATCCCTTTAACAGAGTGAGAAACCTTTTCCTTTTCTCCTTCAGGCATATATTTGGCGCAGTTAATGGATAGTTGAGAAATGACTACCGGCAGCGGGGGAGGAAGGAGGAAGAGGAGGGCTGGCGTGGGCTCCTCTTTTGTCTGTAAAATACTATGGATGGGAGACAGGCCAAATCACATCACAGCTCTTTAGAAAAGCTCTGAAAACATTTTCATACAGCGCACATACCAATATGTGCTCTATTGAATTTGATTTCTTGGAAATAAGAGCTATGAATCATGGTTTAAGAAGTCAAACTGTCTAAAATGATAGCTCTTTCAAACAAGATTTACCTTTGGAGAGGGGCACTGTAGACAGTGCATCTTTCCAATGTGACAGGAACCTTTCGAGTGACCTGGCCCACATACTCTGTTTTTACCCTCTCTGTCCTTCCTCATCATCGGTTTCCCGCTCTCTTTAAAAGGCCAATTTAGAGTTCTCTCGCTCTGACAGCACTTTGCAGCTTTCCTCCATCTCCTCTGCCCGTCCTTCTTTTCTTTCTCTCCTCCATTACTCTGTCTGTGGTTCTGTGGCTGGCTTGTTGCCTCCTCTACTCCTTGTCTGTCTCAACATGGATCTAATGGTTAAATAATGACTAATAATGAATCTCATCTTTAACTGCTGGTTGAGCCGGCTAAAACGTCTCTGTAATCCTTCTCTGGGTACTAATTGATTTCCTGAATAGGAGGCCTAATAAGATCCAAGGGAAAAGTCATTACAAGAGTGTGAGACTAGGGTGTTGCCTCTCCTTTAATGAGGCATCTTATGAAACATACAATTACACAAACCAAAAAGGTAAGAGGATACCTCTCCGGAAATGTGATAAAAACAAGCCAAGCTTGTGCAGAAAAAAGAATGTGGTAAACAACGAGAAGCTCCGGTACAAATAACGCCTCCAGCTACTTCAGCAATCATGGTTTGCTCTGACACATGGTTAATGATTACAAGAATACTTCAGTGTCTTCAGCAAGTGGCTGGGGTGGGGGTAAATATATAGTATAAAACGAGAATACAAATATTATGATGGAATAATAATAAATTAATTCATGAATTATTTGACTATAATATAAAAAATAGCTTCACATATTTATTTTTATTTAGCATGGATTGTATTCCTATGTATCACTCCATGAGGGGAAATTCGTGAGGGTAAAAAAAACAGAAAGAAAGTTTGAAATCTGAGATCAGACAGAGGAGATGAGACGAAAAAGTAATAGAAATAAAAAAACATGGTATTTACAACTACATCACTATTCACAATATGTGGCGGAACAAGACAAAAATAGTGGTGCCTAGTAAAAGCTTAAATAATAACCTACTTTTCCACTGTAAATGGGCACTAGATTTTGCAGATCAAATTTGTGTTTCAAACTTGACCCTCTATATTTACTGTAGACATAGTTGTATGTACACACCGATTTTTTACGCACAAAGTACAAGTCATACTATCAACACTAGACTCTCTTCACACTTCAAGATGTCCTTAAGTAGGGTATTTATATGACAGATTGGTTCTCTTACGGTTGGGGCTGGTGTTCACAGGTGGGAAAAACCAGCTGATGATGCCTGAGCTGTGTCCCAGTTCCAAACTACATATCACATCTAAGCAGGTTTTGCATACAAGAAAATATGCTATGTTATGTTTGTGCATGTGTGTATTTGTCAGTGTTGTTGATGGACACCATTGTCACACAAGGAAGTGTGAGGCCCTGCCTTAAACTGTTAAAACTAGGGCCCTGTTCACAGCTACATGAAAATGAAACCAATTGTGATGAAATAGAGGTGACGCACCTCAAGCGCAACAATATGCTATAAAAAAATGACTTCACAGTACATCGTGTATTTGTAGTGTGGAATATGCCTTGATCATAGAGACATTTTGACATACAGTAGTAGGGGGACAGAAGGGACAAAAAGACAGGTGTAAAATAATAATGGCAGAATTTAATTTAGCTATTGCAGTACCAGAGTCCTGGTATTGTGCACACTGGCTCACTGTCACACAAGACAATGGCGGCATTGTTAAGGTTATTAGTTACACCTGTGCTTTTCCTGCTATGCAAAGTTAAATTGTCTGCAGTAAAACAAGGCCAATGGGACAGAGTTATGGACAGAGGAATGGTGGTTAAGCAAGAACAAAGGACGAAGAGAGCAGGCGAGAACACTGTTACATTAGAGTGTCTTGATTGTCATGTAACAAGGCTGTAATGGCTGTGATAGGGATACTTTACAGAGGGCAGTGTGAATGATGTGGCCTTGTATCCATCCAGCATGTAATAATACCTCATAAATCAATATGGAAAGGAGGAATGGCATAGATCAGATGTGAATGCCCCTCATGCCGTTAAACAATGTTTTCATTCTAAAAATAGATCACTTAGTTCACGTCTGTGGGCGGCTGGGGCTCAGTGGTAGAGTGGTTGCCTGCCAATTGGAAGGTTGGTGGTTCAGTCCCATGTTGAAGTGTCCTTGGGCAAGACACTGAACCCCGAGTTGCCCCCGATGCTGCGCTTCGGAGTGTAAATGTGTGTGAGTGTTTATCTGATGAGCAGGTGGCACCTTGTACGGCAGCCTCTGCCACAGTGTATGAATGTGTGTGAATGGTGAATGTATCCCGTATGATGTAAAAGCGCTTTGAGTAGTTGTTAAGACTAGAAAAGCGCTATATAAATACAGCACATTTACTTCTCTTCATTCTTGGACTACACATAATAATAATAATACATTTTATTTATAAAGCCCTTTACATTTCAAATGAAATCTCAAAGTGCTACAGTAGCAGGGAGTTAAAAAAAGTTCCCAGAACACAACAAAATCAACAAATAACAATAAAACACTATAAAACTAAAATTAAAACTATGACTATTAAAAGGCCTTTTTAAATAGGAATGTCTTTAGGTCCTATCCATCCAAGATATTCTAAAATGATCTTTTATACAGAGGGCAAATTACCACCCTTTTAATTTGTTCTCACTGATGCAAATAGAAAAAAACATTTCAATTGTTCTGTTCGACAGATTTTCTGATGGGAACTAAATCTCAGAAATCTTAAAAAAAAAAAGAAGCCTGTTCATGAGGATGAGAAAGAGAAAAATTTGGGAGGAGAGAGCAGGTACTGTGGGAACTCGTGTGTGCAATTGAGACAGACAGAGATAGAGCAGGAAGAGAACAGAAGCATTATATTCAATAATTTGATCTTATATGGATACCCTGTAAGCTTGAATGAGCCTATTTCCTGTCATTGTGAGAGAGAATTTAAAGAGCATCTGATGAATAGGCTCATGCAGCAGCAGGTACATTTACAGTCTCTGCCTATTAAATCTCTGCTTTGTGGTCTCCCTGCACTCATAACCACATCTTGTAGAAGATAAGACTCCGGTTTATACCTGGATATTTGCTCATGGAAGGATTCATAATAGTTTGGGAATTATGTGTGACAGATGGAGTATTGGTCTTTTTATTGTATGCCCTAAAACGCTTCTGCGCCCTTCCCAGGAATTCCAATGACTATCCAGAGAAGGAAGCAAACAATTGCTCTGTGAATCTTTTATTATTGTCATTCAGAGCACAATTCTCCACTGAGCTTGGATTAAAGAGCAAACAGTATTTCTATAGATAGCAAATGTCTGTGTCTGCAGGGTTGGGAGAGGTAGGTGTGCAGAACCATACACACAGAGATAGACAGTTGAGTGTGTGATCATCAGCCCTCCCACTAAGGAAGACAGCGGTGTGAAATCAAGACATATGCCTCTGGCTCTTCTTAGAGTTGCTTCCACTCAGCTTCATCTTTGCTTTCCAGTCTCTCCTCAACAACTACAGCAGCAGTGGAGCAGAAACAGACATATACCCAGAAAACAGACAGCTGGGATTAACAACCAGCAGTGGGCCTCTGAAGGTAAAACATTGCCTGATGTAGTGTCAGCTTTACAGTCACACCAACTTTGTATCAGAAAGCAAATATTTGTTCATTTCAGTGTCCGGCAATGAGCAAAGCAATTATATTTAGAGTAATTTTCCAGGAATTCGTAAGCACTTCGTCAAAGGCTTCCCGTTGTAACAGTTGTATCATTAATATTCAGCTCAGGTTATCAAAATGACTAAATTAAGAGCTGTTTCCCTCTGAAATCACTCTGCTGCAGACAGATTTGACAAAGTGACCAGCAGAGAGGCTATCACAGTGATAGCGATAGCCTCTCTGTCAGAGAGAGAGGGAGAATGTGTGTTTGTATTATAGGGGTTGGAAATATTACTACAATTACTTCAACAATGCTATAGACTACACTTTGCAGCCAGTGCATACAGCTGATAATCAATTATACTTCCTCGGTGTAACATCACTAGAATTAACGGAAAAAGAGACACAACACAGATAATTAATTAAAAATGACCAAATAATAAAGAGCTGTGGACACCGGGGCGGGTGCAAAATTATTTACCCTCTGCACCCTCAAACCTGAACCTGTAGAATCAACAGCAGACAACAGACAAAGAACTCCATTGCGACTGCAGCCACAAAAACTGCGCACACATATTAAAGCAAAAAGAGAGCAAAGTGGACGTTCTTCTATGAACATTACTCACCTGTCTGAAAGCAAATCTTGTCCTCCTCAAACTGCTCCAGGTTCAACTTCCTTCCCTGCACGTTCATTCCCGATGCAAAAGTTCACTGGACCAGTCCACTCAGCATGTCTGTCCCACTAGCCTATAACCATTTTTTTGTGTGAAGATTGGATGAAATATTTCATCATATCTTTATCAAACTTGATAGTTCTAGATATCACATGTAGGTGATCCTGAACATTTTTTCTGGGGTAGGCCTATCACTTACTAACTACCATTTTTGTTTTTAATAGAGGGTTTTCACCGATGTGACGTTCTGGGCGGTAACCCGGATGCACGGCCATATTGGAGGCACTCGGTGTAAACAACTGAAGTACAGTGTAGTATTGTGCACTTTGGATACTTTAAGTGAATGTTGTCATGTTTTAACAACAAAAAATCATCCAAGATGCAGATACATATAGGGAAGGACTTGGACCACAAGTACTTGAAGTTCAGTGCCTCTATTAGTTAGGCTATTAAACTTTAGAAGGTAGGCTATGGCCTGAAATCATAGACATCTTTCCACAGGGGGCACTACAGAAACATTAAAACATGATATTCTGTTGACTTTAAAGTGTAACTCCCGCCAAAATTCAACCTTAGGTGTTTTTGTGAATGTACTCGAGTCAAACTTTTATTTAAAAACATAATTAGGACGGAACTTGGCAAACAAGTTCTTAGTTAACTGCCATATCTCTTTAATATAATCCAGTGTAACATTCAGCAAAAAGTTGTAAAAACGGGGTCTGTGGCATTTGATACAATTTCACCTGTAGGTTGCACAAACCTGTTGTTTCTTTTTAAAGGACATTTGTGTAATGTTCAATCTTGCATTACTTATTAATACTTACAAATGTAGAAATGTGTACCTGTGTCTCTTGCGTAGTCGCCGATTTATATTTCTTCTGTGGGTGCTTAATTTTAAATGAATGTAGCCTACTGGCAGTCTGGCACACGTGGGTGCTCGGTATTTTGGAGCACCCACGGTATTGGCACTGTGAAAATGCAATAGCCTATATGTTTGGAGAATTTACAGAACTGTCATCAACAGATTAATCACCAGAAGCGACAGCGGCAAATGCAGCAATCACAAACATTTTCTTCGGGAAATGCAAATATTCGAGTTAAGGTAAGTAGATTTGGTTATTTCTTTTTACATGTGCCGAGGAATATGAGGCTTTGCTTTATCATGACTTTTATCTGCTTTACTACAAGGAATGTGATTTGAAATGTAGCAAAGTAGCTACAATACTTAAAATGATTTTGTTACAGCAATGACAGTAAATACTAATACCTTTCTTCCACCCCTGCCTGCCAGCATCGCACCAACAAAGCTAAAAACAATCCATGTTATCTGCAGCAATTAACATATAAATGAATGCCATCCTACTGTGTTATAAGGAAGTTAAGGCTCTAGATGACAGAAAAAAGTTAGAGTTTATATTGAGACATATGTGATTATAACCTACAGTATGTAGTGTGAGGCAGCAGGCACACAGAGCCTGTTGTAAAATAAAGCATCAATTTACAAGTGTACAGAAAGGTGGCTTCACATAGCCTGCAGCAGGTTAATCACCCAGTTTGTGTGTTTATTTGTGCTGAGATAAAAGGCAGAAATTCTACATCTCATAATCTATTTGGCTCTAAATTACAAATAACAGCTGTCAACTCCTTCATTCTTTTATTCACACTCACCAAGTCTAGTCTAACATCATGCCCTTTTGTCAATGCTATTTTTAAACTAAGTTAAACTAAAGTGATGTCAGAAGGAAATTCCAGTTTCCATTTAACCATGCTGTGTGTGTAGTTTTGGCCATCATTTCTACAGATAACAATGACGTTGCACTCATCAAGTTAATTGCTGAGACTTGGTATGTGGCTGAGGACTTGCACCAGACATCACCATAGACCATACAGGATTTAAACAACCCCTATAGTCAAAGTTTTGTTTATGGAAAGAAAATGAAGGTTAAGTACAAAATGATTACCTATCACAGTTTACTGGGTTATTTTCAGCTTTAACTTTGACCTACTGTACTTGCCTTTGTTTGTGTGCCAATAATGGATTATAACTAACATTTAAACAATTCTTACTGTACTGTAGGTACCAACAAATAATCACAGCCTTTACGTTCTTACAATGGGTAAAAATGAAAGGCCAAAGGTACTTTGATAAAAGTCAAGTTGTAATAAATCATAATTTTTTTCTTTGAGAGATGTTTGACATAGAGCAGCAGTGTTTCTGTGTGCCGTGCACTGTTTCTGTGTGCCGTGCACAGCTCCTGTCCGTTTACAGTGTAATCAGCACAGGAACGTCCTTCCTTCACTGTTCTCAGAGGGGGATGGGATCCTGGCGGCAGAAACACATCTACTGTACACACACCATCAGTACAAATACCATCACCACCCGTGGAGTCATTATGACCAGTTTCCTATTTTCTCTCTTCTCTTTTCACTGAGCCTATAAATAGGGAGGGACCCTGGGTAAAACTGGTGTCTTGCATATGCTGCATAAATATGGCGTCAGGATTATGTCATATCTCGCGAGTGTGATAAAACATGCTTACAAGCAAATTATATCATTTCACATGTGCAGATATTACTTTGTGCATTAATTCAACAATCGAGAGTTATACAGGCAGCTACGAGCATGTTTTATTGCGCTCGCCAGATACGACATAAACCTAGACAGTGTATACATCTCTCACGCACGCACGCACGCACGCACGCACGCACGCACGCACGCACGCACGCACGCACGCACGCACGCACGCACTGTGGAAAAAGCCAAGAATGATGCGCTCATAAAAGTTTGCCTTCATTCACATTTAGGCACGTCTGCTGTGTGTGTGTGAAAATATCAGATTTCAGCTCATATGTGCAATCCACCCTGCTGACCTTTGACCCTCACATTGGCTATTCCCATCATCCTATCGTTTACTCTCCCAGAACCAATCAGCAGTGCCAGGACTGTCTCCCACGGTGACCGCGGGGCCGGCCAATCAGCCAAGCTCTCCCGGTGCTCTGTGCAAACTTGCTGTTGTTTTAAATGTGTGCTTAGCTACACACACACACACACACAAACGCTAAGACAGACACACCGCAGGTCTGGGAGCCAACATTGTGAGTCCACATCGTGGTGAACTGAGAAACTGTCCTGCCTCTGTTTGCCCATTAGCCGGCAGCTAGAAGGTCGGATATGTCCGTACTCCTCTCTAGGGCATGGAAAAGCTCCTGAGGTGCAATTACATCACTAGCCAGCTTTTAAGGATCACAATTTTTCATGTTCCTGTTTTCTTCACATTGTTTATTTTTGTATTGATTTTCTCTTTCTCCCTACATTCCTATCTTTCTCTTTCTCTATTGCTTGCTTCTGCCTTTTTTTCTCATATAAAAGCATTTTTTATCCCATTTCTCTCTCCTGCCTTCCCTCAGCATTTTGTTTCTGCATAAATCAAGTGTGAAAGGTTAGTTTTAGTCCCTTTAATGCCTGCTAAGGCCTCCACAGCGTAGAGGAGAGCATTGATTTGCCGTCTTCCTTGCTCACGTCCTCTCTATTTCCAGCAATCCTTTCCTTTTGCTTCCTTCCTCCCTTGCTATGTCACCTCCACACACTCTGTATCTATTTTTCTGTCTGCTCTACCGCCTCCTGCTCCACCTCCCACTGACAGATAGACTATCACATATGCAGACACTTCAAACATGCTCCTTCTCAAAGAGATCCTAGGAAGAGAGCTCTAGAGAAACCCTGCATAAGTCATTAAATCGGCGGCATTTTTTTTTTAACCTTCCATCTCCTGGCCTTGGTGCTGTTCTGTTTTCTTTTTATTCGCACAAATACCCGCCCACACAACCGCCAATAGCTTTTCTGCTAGGGCCCACTCTCTTCAGTTTCTCCACATCTAACTTTTGTGTTTTCTTTCTTTCTTTCTTTTCCTTTCCTTGTCTGTTTTTTTCCATAATTTTAATCCTCACTCTTCTGCATCCAAAACATCTGTAATAATTGCTTTTACTCACAGATTTCCTCTATGCCCACCCAGGAATCTGACAGGACACTCCAATAACATCCCAGCTCCAAAAGGATTCTCACTGAAATTCTCTTTCCCTTGATTTCATTTTTTTTTTTTTTTTTAAAGCTTGAGTAGGGTGAATATCTGTCTCACCATACTTCGGGATGTTTGCTGTGTGATGCAAAATGGTGGTTGCATATATATCCATATGAATCAGTTGCTCAGGGCTGCAGATAGTCAGAAAGACAGGTGGGTTTGTTAAAGGTGTCGCCCATCCTGTCTACTCTATTCGAGAAGAAGTTGTTCCCATGGTGACTCTTCCAGGTCTGTTAATTGACTGTCAAAATGTGCGATGCCCCACGATGAAAAAAGAATCCTGCAAACAAAATGTATAGCATTGCATTAGTGGGTGGATTATAACAGCTGCTTCAAGAGATGACAGTAAGAGCTATCTAATTAAAATGTTAATTATAAGAGCTAAAATGTAACTATAGAACCTGTGGACAATCACATGCAGGCATGAACGTGTCACAAGTTCAAATGCACAGAGGGTTTTGACTGCATTTAGTGGATAGATGGCTTAAAAAAGCAATTTAATCCAATTTAGCATAGCAGCAACATAACCTACCCACACATGGATACCAGTGACGCACATCTCCAATGTATGAATCTACGTGGGATTGTTTGATAGAGAGCATGCCTGAAGACACCTTGTTTATGTTCTTAAATAATCCACAGTGTGGAATGAAACCTTGAAACAGAAACTGGTTTAAAGTGGATGAGAGTGAGGCACAGATGCTTCCTGACATGAAGAATTATGATTCACCAGGGTCTGAGTTAAATTCTGCACATGAGAAGAAAGTTTAACCCTGAATAACCATACTAAATAACTAAATACTAGGAAAATCAATTGAGCCAAAATGGACAGAAAATTGTTAAAATGCGTATCTGCTGCTGCTGATGTAATATAGTCGAAAGCTCCAGAACAGTTACTAAAGGGAACGTAGGGGGAGACTGTTTTGTTTTTGTTTTGTGAGCTAAACATATTGAATGTAGGCTCCAGTCGTGGAGATAATATTCAGATAATTTACTTATGCAAAAGTAGCAATTACACACAATGGAAATACTTCATACAAGTAAAACTACTGCATTTTAAAAATGTAAATATTAGCAACAAAATGTACTTTAAGTATCAAAATAAAAGTGCTCATAATGCAAAACTGCCTCTGTCATTGTGCCATTTAAAAAAGCTTTTTTTTCTCTCTATAAGATGTAGTGAAATAGAGTACCTACATAATGTACCTCAAAATAGTACTTAAATCCCTTCCACCACTGTTAATCTGTGAAGCTCAGAATATTTGAACAAAAAAACTGAATAAATGCTCCCTGCCTTCAAGCAATATACCTATAGCAGCATTAACGTCTGACTCGGTGTGACGTTGGGCTTTGTTTCCTTCGCTGAGAGCTGCTGAGGTGATGGAATATGAAACCATGGTTGTCTTAATAAAACATGAGTAAACAGCAAAGACACGGTATATAATGTACTCAGGTAGCACTGCAGCTATAAAACACACACACACACACACACACACACACACACACACACACACACACACACACACACACACACACACAGAAACACGCACAGACACACACACATGCACGCTAGGGATCAAAGGAAAGAGAGGCAGGGATGGTAATCTCTCCAAAACACACCTGCTTGCAGGAATACACACAAACTCTGCCTGCTTTCTTATCTCTCTTGCTGCCTATCTGCTCGACTCCTCATCCCTCACAACATCCACAGCCATACTTTCCCCTGACTTGTCTTAGTTTTATACCCAGTGATGCACATGTATCCTGGATTATATATACCTTATGCCTCCCCATAACCAGAAGCTGTCTGTATGTTACCCTTGGAAGCTTTGCCTGTTAGCAGACCCTGTCTCTTGTTAACAAAGGCCATCCTCAATTACTCTCCATCGACTCGAGACATTTGCTAAAATAGCCACAGAGCCTTCCTCTCGCCACAATCTTCCTCCATCCATCCACCTTTATTATTTAGAACCATGGGGATCTGTGTTGCTATGGATTCTGTTGCCATGGCTACAAACAACTACGCACATGTACAGGAAGTAGAGAAGGACGAATAATAAGGGAGGGCCAGGGCAGTAAGGGGTCTTGGAGGAACCTTAACCTCTGTGTGGGCACAATCAAGCTGTGTTCACACATCTGGGGTCACAGAATTCAGGACAAGGAGGTAAAGACGGCAGGGTTGCCCATCACATGTTCAATGACAGAAGGAGGTCAGGGCAAAGCCCCAGAGGGGCATGAGCGAGATTAAAGCACATGTGTGGTATTCCAACTGGTTGATTTCTGGATGGTGCCCCTGATGTCTAAGAATGGACATCTCAGAGCATTTTCTGCACCTTAAGCACTGCTACACTATTCTCATATTCCCGAAAGCATCTTCCTCTATTAATTCAGGATGGCACAAGGAGGAAACTCTTCCCACATTTAAATCCTGCAACATACAAACAGATAAAACATTGTGATTCCTCCTCTCTGTGCAGCCTTGAAGGACGCAGGCTGATTTACATAGAGCAGATAAGAGTGTAGTTGTATCAGGGTTAACAGACAACGGAGTGTTTAAAGCGCCCTTGCAAAAATGAAGTTTGCAAGTGCTCCCTTGATTTGTGAAGCATTGCAGTGACACCAAGGCTATCGTAGAACACTTTGTTCTCAGTATTATATATTGAGTAAATCTGTGGTCACGTGGTTACACAACGGTTTGGGAGACCTTACTTCCTCTATACTTTGTGCAGCATTTGACTGGAGGGGATTTAAGGACAAAGTGCCTCTATGGATGTTTCCTCTGATCAAGAGGAAGTGCCTTTGATAGTAGTTCCTCCATTGAATCACACTAATTACTAACAAGGGACTTCTTCATTGGGCTGTTTGATCGATAGCGGATCATCTGATCTTTATAAGGCTCCAAAACCAGCCAACTCTCTACAACTCAAACATACTCCAAAAGAAGTTATAAAACACAATTAACAAAGTTATATTCGAGCACCAAATGAAATAATTTTGATCAGAATAGTATCTGAATCATCATCCTTGTCTTCAAAATATCTTAAATGCTATAAAAGCTACACCGCCTATTGATACTAGAGGCTTTTCATAATGTTGACTATAGCGCCACCTTGTGGTTTTAAGACACACTGACCATGACACAAGTAGGGATTTGTGTCTTATTTTTTTTTCTCTCTCCTATGCAAATTCCTCCTTTCATCCATTTGTGTCCTTTACTTGCAACCCTGAAAAAAACACAAACACACAAGTTTCCTCTCTACCATACAATGTCGGTTAAATCCATAACCTCCATGATTTGATACTATCAACTGGCTCCTGTTGATGACAGCATTTCAATGGTTTGGTTCTGAGCGGCTCTCAAAGATAAGTGATAAGTGATGCACTGCAGCAGATTCGGTGAGGTGAACTCTGTCTACAGTACAAGCACTTGGCTGTTTACGCATTCGACCTACAGTGTTAATGCAGACAAAGTGCATTTAAACAGAGAAGGAAAATCAATGGCCGAGCCAAGGTAATAGGTCCATGTAATCCTATAAGCACCGTAGAATTTAAATTTTTATATTGTATCAGGTATTTAAGTGCACAGCTTTATGTGTTTTTGAAAAATATTAAGTGCAGATTATGGGGTTAATTGTGTGTGCTTCACACTTTGTGCCCATGGCCACTGTCTATTTCTGTGGTTCCATTTATGTGTGACTGTCTTTAGGAATGAGCCAGACTATATTACACCCTGGGCCCTCCCTCAGAAGATCTGCTAAAGCAACAGCTGATGTCAGTCCTGCTTAAAGACACACACATGGACTACAACCTGTCTGCCATTAGGCAGCAGCTTCAAGGGCACAGGCAGCCAAAGGGGAGGAAGGCTGCTACACCTTCCTCTCCCCACGACACATCAGCACTTGGCACAGGGGAGGCTCAATAGCACGCTCACAAATCCACAACTAAAGACTTAAATCCCAAGTTGCAGCAGGCAGAGAAGGGGAGGGCAGTTATCTAAGGCTTTCAGCACCCCCATGTGCCTGGTTGGATCATGGAGCTGAACTGTCTTACTACTGAGACCCCAACCACAGCCAGCTCCTGCTCCACGGACCCCCTATACGACAACTGCCCACCTTTTGCCCAGCCAGGGAGGGCCAGGGAAAAGGAAATGGAAAGTAGGGTTGTGTGCCCGGCTGTAACCAGACTACCAGGCCCCTGCAGCCCTCAGCCTGGTTTGGCCCCAGCTGTGGCTAAGGTTCCCACACTGGTCGCTGGGGAAAGAGGGACTGGCGCATGGCCAGATCACAGCTACTGCAGCTGGAGAGGAGGCCTGGGAAGACAGGGCTGGGAAGCAGAGCTGGGTCCAGGCATTCACAGAGCAAGAGGAGGAGAGAGAGGAGAACAGATAGGCAGCTGGGGAGTTGAGGAAAGAGCTCATCTGAACCAGAGCCCCAATCCATCCCAGAGCGAGGAGCACAGGAGTGCTCTCTCTCTGTATGATAACCTCCCAGACACTGTCACCCCCGACAGCCTCCAAGAGGTCTTTGACATGGAAACGAGCTTCCAGGAGCACTGGCAGGAGCAGATGTACAAAGCATGGGCCCCTGAGCAGATCCAGGGACTGATGGACGTCGAGGGAGTGAGTGAAGACAAAAGCACCTGGTCCTCTTGCGAGATCATCCTCGCTGAAAGCGGTTCCAGTAACCAGGACCACAATCCAGTCCAGGACAAGAAGCATGACAAGGAGCTGGAGCTGGACTCGGGATCCTGTGGATTTAAGCAGAAGGACCCAATGCCACCTCATCCACATCTTACAGCAAGTTCCCCTCGGCTATCCCAAGCTGAGTGCCAGGTTCTGTGGCCTCCAGCTGAAGCCCAGCAGCCATCCTGGTCTCCCAGGGTGCCTCCTCCCGTTCCCTTGGCAGACCCCTCCGCCAGTGCCCTCCGCAGTGTCCTCACCAGTCTCCAACAGCAAATAGTCAGACAGAGGGAGGAGTACGAGGCACGAATACTGAGGTAATGTTCATTATGTTTTGCCTTGCATTTCCATTTCAAACTACACAGCACACATACTCATGGTACAGAGATTAGGCACAACATGTAAAGGACAAATTAAATGTCCTACAAATTTATGCGCTTATGCTCTCGGCTTCAGAATTAAACTTTCAGTTCACTGACTTGCCTATGAGATTTTCCCAGTCCTTGGTGTATTTCCAGGGAAGGGTGACACGATGTTCCCAGGCCCACAAAGTGTGTTTGTCCACTCAGCTGTGCTGCTCTGTTCCACTCAGTTGGCCCCGAGCTTCACCCTATATCCTGTTTAGTTCAAAGCCCACAGAGACCTGTAATTAGTTCCTTTAGTATGTCCCAACATAGGCAGCACTACGATTGTTACTAATTAATTCCTAATTATTTTCATTTTGTTTGTGTTTTCAGTCTACTGTGGAAATCTCAATGTATCACATATTTTATGTTAATACTTGGATGTCATATAATGTATGTTATTTCCCACTGACCTTATAGATACATTCACAATGTTTCCAGTTTAAGTAAAAGCGGTTAGATTTTAATAGAAAAAAAAACAAGCATATCCTGTGTGGTTGACCTATAGAAACAGCCAATGGCACTGGAAAGAGAGCTAATTTAAGGGGCCATGCTGCTGACCTAGACACAACACATACCTCATTTATTACTGATATAGATAGAGCAAGTCTCAGTGTAAGGTCACTAGTACTGGTTGGTACAAGAAGAAAATGACAATTCTTTTAGCTTAACATAGAGCATAGCAAAGAGATAGATTTAATTTTACAATTTCACCCAGCCACCGCTTCAAACCATATCAGACATCACGAATTAAACCTACTAAAACCAAACTAAAAACAATCAACTTTCAAGTTACAGGCTGACCTCTTCTTTCACTCCTGTTCATCGGTATAAAAGCCTTACCCCGTCTTCAGCCTTTCACATACACCTTATCATTTTTATATTCTTAGTTTTCCCCTTTTTCTTCCTCGTGTCTTTACCATCAGCCTAGAGCAAAGAAATGAAGAGCTGCAGGTCGAGGTTGTTCGGTTGAAAACAAACCTCACACAGCAGCGGCACTGGTACCAGGCTGTCCAGGCTAAAATCACGGAGTCTGAAATGACCCGGGCCGCCGCAGAACTACGCAATGCAACTCTGCAGAAGGAGATGGATCAGTTCTTTGACACCTTCGGAGAGCTCAACAATGAAGCCAAGAAGACAGAATATATCGTCAAGAGCTTTTAAAAAAATAATACATGAATTGTGTGTGATGATATGAACAGTGTGTGCAAAAAGGAGAAAAGGTCACAAGACTGGCTAATCTTTAAACTCTAAATAGTGACAAACTACTACACGTGATCCTATCTACATGGAATATTTCTTTCCCTTATTAGGAAAAAGACGTGGTTATTTCTATTTTATTCTTAGTTATTCTAAGAATCTGAGAAATATACAAAACATCTCTGAAAGAAAATGATCACTGATGTCCACTTTATTAGTTAAGGGCAAAAAGATGTTGGCCAGGTGATTATATTGTGCTCATTGCATTCACAAAGGACATCTCTGAAAATAAAAGGAGAGATAAACTGAACAAAAATGTAAGATGCAGTGTATGCAATAGAGCTTTTTCTGTTTTAAACATGGTAGGAGGTTCTGAGCATCCTTATTTGATAAGATTTGTGGGAGTAAATGTGCCACTCCTCAGGTCATTTAAGGCATGACTGTAAGAAGGTGGTCATGGGTTTTGAAAAGGAAAATATAGTGTACAACAATAAAGTCTTCAGTGACTCCATAGTGTCATAATTCTGCATGTCCATCGTACTATGGAATCAGTTCTGCAAAAAGCAGCTCCAGTCTATTTCTCTCATCTTTTAAGTGTCCATCTGGAGTTCCAAGGTCCAGATTTTCATTCAGGATCCCACAGCCACATCCTCATTTTTAACCACAACATGTCTGCTTTTTGTCGACAGGCCATCTTCCTCCATATACTTTTCCCTTATAAACAGACTGCTGTCTTTAAAGGATGACTGAAAGAAGATAATGAAGGAAAACGCTGCACAGTAAATTTTTTTTAAACACACACACACATGTATAGGCTTACAAGGCAAAAAAAATACAACATCTGCATCACACTTTCAGAACCAAGAACATCAAGGTACTGTAAGGAAAAGAACAGACCTGAACGGATTTCTTTTTATAACAAGAACTACAGTATCTTATCAGCATCTTTAATGCCTTCATGCAAGCTAACACAATTATTTGTGTTTTACTGCCTTTACATGTGTCCTACATGATATCTGATCTCATACTAATGGAATGGTTTAGAAAAGGAGCAGCCAGTGCAGTGATTTGTCAATGAAATGCTTCGACAAGAGGCATATTTTACATGGGCCTCAATATGACTGTGTGCAACATTTTGCAAGAACACAAAAATGAAAACTAGCTGTATCTTTTTGCCTGCCGCAAATTTACAGGATTATGATGTTCTTTTGATATACACATTGTTAGTCAGTACCTTATGTCCAAATGTGGGTGCAATATGGTGTTCTAGATACAACAAAATGAGCACACCTTATCTATTAGTGTCACATTATGTCATCTTTACATACAGTACATAGTATCAGGAAATAGAAATGTAACACTGCAACCCCAGCTTCCCCTAGCTGTCAGGAGGAAAGCTTAAAATCCACGTCACTCAAGGCAATTCATTAAAAAAACAAAAACACAACGGAGAAAGCACCACTGTGGAGATGTGCAATACTGCGTGCTAGCTAAAGGATCCATCAAACTTTGGATGAGTGTTTGATCACCAGATGGACATCAGATGGTTGGTGCGGTCGACTTATGGCAAGCTTTTGTTCGTATTGGCGTCACATGCATGAGAGCAGCTGGCAGCTGTGGGCTATGTTCAGCGCGTGTCTGCTCTAATTTGATAACCTCTGGTCTCAACGCAATATTTGCTTAAAAAAATAAAACTATTAAAAATACATACATACGGAACAAACAACAATCCCCCACATACTCCTGGTAAAACTGAAAATCAATATGCATACATCATATGTACTTGATGAAGGTAAGCAATATCCACAAAGAGAAAGACAAACCTTTGACCATACAGATAGATTAGATAGCTTTGACCTTAGCCCATAACGGATGTTGAAGAGGCTCAACAAGATCAACCAGATCACACACAGAAAGAAAATAGAAAAATAGATCTATTCATGGAGGTTAAAGACGAATAATAAAAAAAATAAAAAAAAACACAGGACAAAGTAAGTAAGTAAATTCAGAAAATGTGTGTGTGGATTAAAGAGAAGAAAGGAAGAAAGGAAGGTGATTGATCGAGATTTGGATATTGTAAATGTGAGGGGAGGACTGAGGCAGGCAGACAAGCAAACACATGTGGCCATGGACGGTGTTCACTGACTCTCATCCAGTGGTCCCGTCAGCGTGTCGATGCTGCTGCTGTCTGTGTCCGACGCCAAGGTGTGCTCCGTGGACATGGACGAGATGTCGTTGGCTGAAGACGACTGGGAGGCTGAACCCGACACCACATCTGATACATGAGACAGACAGACAGACAGACAGACAGACACACACACACACACACGCACACACACACACACACACACACACAATGTAGCATAATGAGGGTTCCTACATGTAAACTCAAGCATTGAGAACTTTGTAAGTGTACAGTTTATTAAAAAGATAATTTATAAAGACAGTGCCGTTCTTGTATACAGGTGGGCGCCATCTTGGCAAAACAGTCACGACCAGTCGAATGACGAACGCAGTGAAACCAGTAACATAGCTCAAGCACGGTGTTTGTCGTTTGACTGTCTGTACACTTACAAAGTTCTCAATGCCTCGGTTTACAAGTAGGGACCCTCATTATGCTACCGTGGAAGTGTGGTGATATTTTGAGCCTTGTTAGTGGTATAGAAATAGCGATTTATTTTTTACTTTGCCCGTGCCCCGGCAACTAGCGTTGTAAGCTAATTAGCGGTTTGTAATAAAACTGGTCACATTTGAGTAGCATGAAACATATCCCAGATACATGGGTTGTTAACCCCTAGGTTCATTTTGCACCGGATTTGTCCTTTAATACAGTACATTTCTTTAAAACTAAAATAAAATAAAAATAAAATCTTTTCTGGGACGGACATGTCCACAATGACAAATTTCAGAAAACCAATATTAAGCTAATTATGCTCCAACACCACTCATTAGTAGGATAATGCATGTACGTACCTGAGCAGTCTTCTTTCATCAGTCCATTCTTGTTCCTCTCTTCCCAATCAATCACCTCTTCATAAATGAGTTCTGTAGAAAAGCAGAAAATGTTCGGTGCGGTCATTGTGTAATGTGTACTTAGAATGTAGCCTTTAAAAAGTACAGGTACATAAACATTGGGAAATAGGTTTTATTTACCAATGGTCATTCCACCAGCTCTTAGAAATGTCATCAATTGCTCTTAATTGGTCCTATTGTATGTTCTTTACCTTAAACTTTATAATCATTATTTCCTGGTTTTATACAATGGTTTTGGCAGTGTTATTTCTATGGTTTTGACACACTGACAAATGGGTTTTTCTTTGCTTTCACTTCAAATGCTTTGCACAGCACATAATATGTATAGTATGTATATGTATTTCTATATACAGATATGGAAGAAACGTGATTCTTAATAGGGTTAGGTTTAGTTTCCTGTAACTTTTTTTAATCAAAATGTAAAGAAGTTCAGCTGCAATGCTGACAGATTTCCCTAGAGGGCAGTGCATCCTACCTTTCCATTGCTCGATGGAGTGCTCTCTCTCTTCCAGCTGCTTATCTGAAATCTGGGGAGGGGGCTGTGAAACAAAGAGAAATACATATATCAGCATGGTCACACACAGCCAGCCGCTGCACTGATGAAGTGAACCACCACTGGAACAGGCTCCTCACCGCGTCGGCCTCTCCAGGGTCGTACCACACGTGAATGTACGGGTGATTGAGGGCTTCTTCTACCGAGATGCGGCACTCCGGATCAATGACCAGCATTTTGGACAGCAGGTCCCGTGCTTGACCTGCTGTTATGGAATAGGGCAGTGTTACTATGGAAACAGGCGCATTACATCACTTCATTTAAGTGGTCTTCATGAGAACTGATTGCTTCCCCTTCTGGTGGTGGGAATGTCAAGATGTGTTCTTGTTTCAGTGATGTGAACTTTAAATGCCGCAAATTAGGGCAGAACAACTTTTGACCTGCATGGTCATTCTCTGAACTAGTTGTTTAAGGGATCCACTTTTCAGCTACTGGGTCCCTGTAAATCTGTTGGCAAATGTCTCGTTGCATCAATATACTGCAGACACATGCCTATGACTACAATCCATTATTATGGCCTATGAGTCCTTCGAAAGAGATTTAAAAACCATGACATTAAACAATCCTCTGAAGTGTCTAGTCTAGGAAATTGCAACTATAAGCATTTCAAGTTAAGTCAAACAACTGCATTTTAGTGTCTTACTCTTCAGTTTGTCATGTTCTGAGTCAGAAGGAAAGGCCCAGTCTGGAAAAAGCTCGTCAAAGCTGACGCCAGGATACTGCGGCTTGTTCATCACATAGTTTCTCACGGTCTCCATCAGTCGGTTCATAAACTCAAGACTGGGTGTGCCCAGAACCTCGATCACTTTATTCCACTGGTCGATGTCTGGATAAAGATGCTTGTTAGGGAGAACTCAGCTGCATTATGGGTACATGTCAGAAAATGAGATCAAGCATGGAATCAAGGGACAAATACATGATATTGTTGCACTTTGCAGCAATCCTGACTTTGCATAAGTATACACGCCAACTTTCTTAAACCAAGTGGCGTATTATCTGTCCACATTTTGAGCTACCCGCGTGTATGTCTACTCTGTATACAGTGGGCGTACATATACATGCCACGTGTCCTGTGTTATAGCTATTTGCCGTTTTATCGTGAGAAGAAAGCCATGGTTGACTTTAGGAAATGTGACACGTAGAACAAGATCCCCAAGCTCCTGGGTGAAAGTCCTGTGTTTTACCCATCCACCACCCCAACCAACCTTTGTCCGGGGATTTTCGCCCTTTCATACTACCTTTTGCTACCGTGTAAAGCATTGATATACACACTAAAAAGCGAGTAGGCGTCTTGATAACATGGCAATGATGGCATACGAATTGGTGTGTCATACATACGCCATTTCATGAGATCAGTCTGATGCTCACCACCTTAGTTTAGCATGTTAGAATTCTAACATTTTCCAAAGAGCACAAAACACAAACTACAGCTGAGGTTTGATGGGGATGTTAGTTTTGCAGTTTTGATCGTAAACCAAAGTTTTGGCCAGATTGAAACTTGATAATTGTGGAAGGATTACCAAAGCTATTACATTTAATTCTGGGGGAAAACAAAATGAATATGTACATTACATTTAATGGCAATCTTTTCAATAGTTGTTAAGACATTTAAAAACCACAAAAGAATGTAGATATGCACATTCAGCGTTCTTCTTCAGTAAAAGGCTGTTATTTCCCCTGATGAAAAGCAATCTATCCTCAAATAGCATTGGCCCTAGATCCATTCTCAGCCACTCAGGTGCAAATGGACAGTGCCACTGAAAGGAGCTGGTGAGTGAAGAGGTGACCAAACCCATTAGAAACAGAAAAATGGCCAATATAAATGCAAATAATTTGAGTTGCTTCAATTTCATTTCCTTGATCAATTTAGTGGATTATAGCTATCTGAAAAACAACTGCACAGATTCATAACCATTAGAGAGGGCAGGGAACACAAAATGCTCTCTGATTAAACTGGGGTGTGCTGGAAATCTCTAATGGTCCCCTTCAAAAGATTATGTTTAGAGGGCATTAGTGGCAAATGTCTTGACAGTCAAATGTCTGAGGAAAGCTACACGAAAAGAAAATTGTCAAGATTAATTAAATACTTTGTGTCAAATGAAGGTTTGATGGAGGGTAAAAGAGGGAAGAAGTGGAACACATCAGAGACAGTGAGAGTGTTTAAGGATACGGTCGGTGCCCTGGAAGATAACGCTGCCCTTAACCATCTCTCCCATGATGCACCCCACTGACCAGATGTCCACTGGGAACAGATGACACACGCACACACACCAAACACATTATATAATGCATGTACACAGTACACAGTAAAATGACACCACAGATGTTGCAGTTACATGGTTTAAATTTTCAATGACAAACATTGAAATGCAGAACACTAGCTCTCGTTATTTTGGTCAATCCTCTAGCTGTGCCATGGCCTGATGCTTTCATCATATTCATCTTAATGCTGGCTTTCTTCTCTCTGTCTGACTTGGAAACCAGATGCAGCCTTTCAGGCCTTTCTCTTCGCCTCTGCAGCTCTGCTTATCAGTTTACACAGCTGCTCCTCTCTTCATGACTTTCCATGTGTGTGTGCGTAGCAGAGTAGGATGTATGGAGTTTGTCTCTCTTTCTCTTAGAGTTGTGTGGCAAACAGCCATTACCTCCTCTCTTCCCTCGATTTCAGTTTCACTGAAGCTGAAAGGTCTGTGCGCTTTGTTAACGTCTCCAGATCACACAGACCACTTTAGATCAAGTCTACAAACACACTGCATAAATCCTAAATTAAAACTTTGGACAGGTAACACTATTCATTGTGATTGCTTTAACAGGGTAGTTCCACTCTGGACTTGGCAAAAATGTTTTCCTGTTAGGCCAGGCCAGATGAAAGCCTGACAAGTCTCTTTGGAGTTTTACTTCCTGTTTCTAATTCAACCTCTATGTAAAGACTTGGGACTGTGCATTTATTATTCTTAACAGCTGATGGCCTTTCCTCAAATGCTTTGTATCGCAAACCTTATGCTTTCCATTGCGTTATGATCTGTTTTTTTTTTGTGTGCAAACTAGCTGACAAGATTCAAATGAATGCCAATATCAACCAATTGTCATGGCTCTTTTTTATAATTACATTTTTTAATGGAGCATTGGACAGAGAAATTAAACTTATCAGCTCACAAAGGTGAATATGTTATTCAATAAGGACATTAAAAGTTCCAGGGAAGATCTACCTTTGTGTTAAAGTATTTCTCATTTCTGAACTGATTATTTTACATATATATGTATATATTAAATTAAGAAATAATATCATGTTAATGAAATTATCACAATACTTTTGTTGATGCCAAAACAGAGCAGTTTTATATGATAATGTGGTATTAGGAGTGGAGCTTCAGTCCTTCATCTTTCCCTCTCATTTTGGAGATAGAAGTAGGACTGGGTATGGTTTGAAGATTTTCGATACAGGCACCGATGACAATACCGTGACTTTGATACTGCTTCCTAAAGAATTTTTTATACAAATTTTATGAAACAAAGAAATTCTTTTTATTTATTTTTCGGCTCCTACTATGCAAACGCGTCTGTGTGTAAAGTAAAGTTTTTCATGTGTGACTCTACGACGTGTACCACTAAACAGCCAATCACAAACATGATTGGATCTTGATAGAAGGCCCCATGCTAATTGGCTTACTGATGCTGAAGAGATTTACTCCTTAGGTATTGAAATTGGGTATTGAATGACCAGCCATTTTTCAATACTCGATACTTCAGAGGCAATTTGGTCGCTGTCTAAAAAGTATTGAATTCGGTACCCAGCCCTAGATATAGGATCTTTCAAATTAGCGTTGTGAGACTGGTGCTTGGCTGTCCTTACCATTCTCCTTATACTTCATACCCAGTATGACCTCTGGCGCGCGGTAGTATCTGGTCACCACATAAGGGGTCATCATGAAGTTAGTGCAGGCAGTCCGAGCCAGGCCAAAATCCAAAATCTTTAGAGTGCAATCTGACTTCACCACAATGTTACTGGGCTTCAGGTCCTAAGGGGAGAGAAAATCTATAAATCCAGAGAAACATACACATCCAGAAACATTACTCTTGAGGGATTATATGTCCTTTACAGATGGTTGCTGGAGAAAGACACTGTTTGTTTTGGAGAAATAGCATCTACCGGTAAACGCATAGGTTAAAGACCTCCACATCCTTAAATTAAAGCTTTAGTGCGTAATGTTTTGATTTGAATAAACCTCTGTTATATTCAAGCTATTGCCAAATGAGTTGCTACAAAGCTAATTAGGACTATCAGCTCCACACAACTCTCTCTGTATTTCTCAGTGTTCAGGGGATTGTGGCGTCCGGTGACTTTCCCACGCAGAAACTGGAGTGAAGATAATTACCTCTTCTGAAGAGCCCATCAGGTATTTTTTTTTTATCCTCCGTGGCTACTAGCAAGTGCGTGGAGGAGGGGTGGGGGCATAATCACGGAAGGCTTGTATCATGTGGACGCGCCAACAGTTTTGTTGTCCTTACTTAGAATTCCTCAAGGGGGCAACAGAAACTACGCACTATAGCTATAACAATGTAATTTTAGAATCAGGAGACATGATCCTTTGCTCACGAAGAACTCCTGAAACAAACAGATTTTCTCTTTAAAAAGTTCAAATTATCTAATTTGTCACATAGCAATAAATATTTAGGACTGGATACTTGATTGAACGGCTATATAATGAGCAAATGAACACGAGATGAAAACCTGAAGCATGGTGGTTTACCACATCGCCTCAAATCAGTGATGTCAAAGTGTTTAAGGTGTGCCAGTACATGGACATCCCAATGAGTCTTCTTAGGCCGTTTCTTCTCTAACTACATTATCATCCCATCATTTCTCTTTGTCTGTGTTATTTTGCACAGAAATGGAGAAAGAAGCGACCTTTATGTTGGCTTGGAGAAGATTTCTCCCTGGCAGCGCTGAGCGTCTGCAGCATCACAACCACACTGTGGTTACAGGTGCAACAGAGCAGGCTGGCAAAACAACCAACTTAAAACATTTTAACAAAAGTTGGCAGTAAAATACTCTTTAAGATATTTTACGCAATGTGTAATAATATTACTGTCTTATCAATATTTAGCCCACAGTACAATTACTACTTGTCCTGTTACCCTGTGGATGATGCCAGCAGAGTGCAGGTGCCGGATGCCACAGAGGATCTGGTAGAGCAGATAGGACATTCGCTCATGGTCCAAGTCCATGTGAATCACCTGGCACAGGCTGGCATCCATCAACTCCATCACTAGATACCTAAAAGCCATGGAGGGAATGAAAACAAGTTAAGGGTTAGGCAAAGTGATAAAAGATGCAAATGATAAGAGATTGAAAGTGGAACGGTCAGAAAAGGAGGCAGAAAAGGTAGTAAAGGAGTTCCTAAAGAGACAGCGTCAAACACATAGAAGCAATTAAAGCAGAGAGAATATATAAAAGCAACACAGTGCAATAAAAGAGGTCGACAGGTAACTCAAAGGATGATGGTTAAATGCTAGCTTCAGCTAAAATCTCTGAATCCTACAGAAAGCACTGTGTAGATTGTTGCAGCCAAAAAAAACACACTACAGTCACTCACAGGTCCTGGAATTCCTCCAAGGACTTCTGAGGCGTGAAGACATTGATTAGACGGATGATCTGCAAGCAGAGAGACAGGTCATTAGTCCACTCTGTTACTCTCCCATCTACATCCACTTAACTGTGGAGAACTAGCCAACGGAGGGCAGAGGCCTCAAGTGGGATTGTCCTGATTCTCTCACTCTGATTAAGAAATTAAATTCACATGGCAGCAAGCTGACCCTTTCTTTTTCTCAGATTTGTACATTATTTCAATATTTCTTAGAACAGACAATAAAAGTCTTTGTACTGCCAGTCATAGTCCAGTCCTACTGTAAATCCCATCAGCCAAACTAAAGTGGAAGGGATGCAATTCTTAAATCAGAAAGTGTCTTATGAAACAATACATGAGAAGATGTGAGGACACAAGCTACATTTTAATTTGACAGCCAGCTGTTTTGAACTGTTTTGCAAAATGTATGAAATAAAAACTTTTAACTGATTCATTATGTTATAAACACAGTACTATATCTGTATCAGACATAAAATGACATCAAAGGATGGTTTTCAAGTCTGTCCATTGTCAGGCGCTCATATGAACATTGAAATCAAAAATATATTCCAAACTTGAGACTAATATCAGACTTTAGAGATCACCAAATCAAGTGGGTATCTTCCAAATTTACAGTGTTTTAGTACAACTAAAGTTAAAGTTTAGTTAACTCTGTGTTACTATCCCTCCATTGCAGCTCAGCACAGACTGATTCTCCGGAGGAAAAACAAAAAACATTGTTACTTTGGGGGGTCCCCACTGTAACTGAGATGGCCCAAACGCCCCAAACGAGGACTGTGGATTTTGTCCCTTATCACTTATGTTGGAAAGACACAAGGCTGGATTTTAGATTTTTTTTAACAAACAGAACACAGAGAGTAAGGGTGAACAGTGCTCTGTCTGGTCAGCTTTGCTCTTCTACAGGTTCACCACAGGGGTGCGTACTTTCGCCCCTTCTGTTCATTCTATACACAAACATGTGTCAGAGCAAATATGTAAACAGGACCATCATTAAATATGCGGATGACTTCGTCACAGTGAGTCTGCTCCATAAAAATGACAGAGGCCGCGGACCAATAATTGAAGACTTTGTCCAATGGTGTGAGGAGTTATACCTTCAACTGAACATATCCAAAACAAAGGGTATGTACACTGATTTTGGTAAAACTCCAGGATATGAGACCAAAAGTACAAATGGTCAACTAGTGGATCAAGTAGAATCCTATAGATATCTAGGGACAATTATTGACTCTAAATTAAATTTCCAGGAGAATTGTGAAGCTGTCTGTAAAAAAAGACCACAGTGCCTATACTGCTTGAGAAAATTGTACCATTTTCATATAGACAAGACCATAATGACATTATTTTATCATACCTTTATTGAATCAATCATATATTTCTCCTTAGTGTCATGGTTTGGGTGTGTTTAAATTAAGCACAAGAATCACCTAAATCAAATTGTAAAACGGTCAAGTAAGCTGACTGGGGAGTCCCAGCTGCACCCCACATCCCTGTATGCTAAACAACTACAGTGGATAGCTATGGCCATCTTAGAGGACAGCCTACACCCTTATAATAGGGATATCCAGTCCCAGCTGCAATCACTCTGTTAAACAAACTGTAGAATTACTTGCATAAGCATTTTGGTCATGTACTGTTTTTTATTCTTTTGGGGTGCTATTGTGTCTCTGGTGCTTCCACACACATACAAACTTGGAAAAAAACTATCCGTGCTGTCTTGAGAGAGATACGGGTTATTTAATGTCCTCTACTTTCAGTCTCCGGGTAAGCTGTTCAAAATCTGCACGGTATTCTACGTAACTAACCGAGACGAGGTGGCTAACCGTAGCATGCTAGCTCTCGCATGCTAGCTCGTTATCAATGGCGAAACACAGCTACAACACACACTAGTTCACCACAATCTACAAAAGAACTATTTACATGTCCCTGTTCTGCAGGTATTCCACAAGCAGGCCTCATTTAGAAGAAGTCTCCCAGCTAATTGGAAAAACAGTAGCTAGCTAATGTTATCATTACCTAGCTAATGTGCAACTCCAAACAAAGATAGTAAAGAAGTGAGATGTCTCAATCTGTAGGTATTACAGAGACCTAAACACACAGGGTGAAAACAGAATCTGCAGCAATGTGCAGTACAACAAAAATATGGTGTGTTTTGAAAATGAAACCATGTAAACCTATTCTGCTACAACCTCAAAATATAATTATGAACTTGAAAATGAGCATAATATTGGTGCTTTAATGTTTTGTGTGTTGCATTTTATGTCCAGGATCAACAAAAGGTTAAATTAGACAGACTTCAAAACATGCGAACATATCCTTTAAATAGGTCTTACATTTTTGTGATTGACACATTTGAGCAGCACTAGCTCCCTGTAGGCACGCTTAGCATGGGTCTGGTTCTGGAATGGCCGACACAGCTTTTTCACTGCCACTGGTATACCAAGGACTGTATCTAGAGCAGAGCTGGTTACACATTGTATAGAGGAGGGAACAGACAGAGAGAAAGTTATCAAGAAAGAAAATAAATGCATCTGCAGAGCAAATCTGTTTTTTACCATGAACTTGAAGAGGATAAAAGAAGCTATCTTGTCAATTATCCTTTCAAATAGATTAAAGACGTGCACAAGTTTTTTCGCTCTCTGCAATTTAAACACTAAATAATCAATAATCAAATCCAAAAGCAGCCACTAGGGGTCGAAATGTGCATTACATTACGCAATACAAAAATGTTGTAGTATTTATTTATAAATACTTTTTTTTAAAGTATCTATTTTTAAGCCTTACCAGTAGTACAAATAAATTAAACTTTCTACAGTCCTCAAACTCACATAACTATATTTTACATTCTAGTGGACACCACAAAGTTTTCAAAGATATCAAATGTGTTATTCTGGATTTTGGGATGATTTGAATAAAATGACATGCAAAACAGCTAGAATATTTACATTTAATGCAATGATGCTGCCAAAAAACACACACCGTCTTGGGTGTGAATAATTTGCTCAGTTAAACATCATACAGCTACAGTGAAGTGTGAGAACAAGTTAACAATGAACATACTGTATATGCCATATTGTCAGAAGGTGTGGATTATCAGGATTTTTCTAATCTTAAAGCTTACCAGACAATGCCCTGGGCCCCAGAGCCGATGGCACGGAGCTGCTGATAGCGCTTGAGTACAGTGAAGGTGGAGTCTCCCACCTGAACGCTGTAAAACTGGCCGTCCGCCTCACTCATCCTGCTGAACAGTCAGGACCACCAGCGCTGTCTGCAGGAGGCCAACAAAACACATACAGAGGGGGGAAAAAACAGATTAACACCCAAACATCATGACTGACTTCCTGCCAGGCAGGAAGTACAGCTGTACACAAAATCATCCAATTGGCGTGCAGAGTGGTAAACAATTTATAGCACGTTAATAATCCTACATCAGCGGGATGAGGCTATTACACTTGGAACTTGAAACCTTTTTTTCCAGTCCACTGAATCACTTCAATAATCCACAGTGAGTGGCAGGGCCTAATATGGTTCCATCTGTCAGTCCTTGGCATCACTTCCTCTATTTTCATCTCAGTATCTAAAGCCAACCAATCTATCAACAAAGCTTTCTGCCCAGTTTGTTCATCTGACAACGGAGAGGACTGGAGCTGAAGTCAAGGCTGTAAATGTTTTGGCGTTCCCGAGACACACACACTCTCTCTCTCTCTCTCTCTCTCTCTCTCTCTCTCTCTCTCTCTCTCTCTCTCTCTCTCTCTCTCTCTCTCTCTCTCTCTCTCTCTCTCTCTCACGTTAAGTTAGGTTAAGCATGGTTATTATTCTTTGATTTGCATCCAAGTGTGTGCATGGCATGAGCACATGGTAACTGATACATGTTGATAAACGTAAACACGTGATGCGTTTGTGTGTTCATGAAAAAACAAATGCCAGTGTTAGCATTGATTACCCAGGCAGGAAGTGGAGGAGCAGTATTTTTCTTGGCCAGCGTTTGTATGCGTGTGTGTGTGTGTGTGTGTGTGTGGGCGAGGGCACAGAATTGTGTAGCTATGCAACAGCGAGCAGTCACAGCTGTTTGTCATCCCTTCAGAAAACAGCCACAGGCTAGATGGAGTATGATATTTTAACCTTGTCTGTTTGACAGGCAACAAGGACACAAACACTTGCTGGGTTTCGTTGTCAGAGAAACAAAGTGCTAAAGAGAAAGAAGTAGCAGGGGAGAGGCCGCGAACACCTCAAGCTGTGTCAATTGTAAAGCTACTCAGTCTAAGCTTTAGCACTGTGACAGCATTAGAAAGAACTGTAGAGAGTGAGCTACATCAGTGAGTAGAGTTGGACCAACTGCCACACTGTTATTGCCTTTTGTTTGATATAATTAGTGGAGGAAGGGAACATTATATGTTTTCTATCATACTACTACAAATAAATAACAACCAAATCTGCAGCCATCATTCTGTCAAAAGATAAAACATATAACAAATAAATCAACTGATTGGGTATTATCATTATTATTATTAGTAGAAATAGAAGTATAAACATGACGGGTGATTAAAGAAACAAACCTTAATAGTTCTTCAGTTCATACTTGTTATTATGATTTTTGACATTTTAAATCAGCAATTAACTTTAGTTAAGTATCAATGGTTGCAGCCTTAGTTTTAGCTGCAACCAGCAGCTCTATAGCTTGCTCTGTCGGTAGGTCAACAAAAAATGTCCCCACCTTTTGGCAACCACAGCTTTCGCCCTAAGATGCTAAAATTTGGCATGAAGGTCAAGTATTTATAAGGTTGTGTTTGTGTGTGTGTGTATGTATGTATGCATGAACACGTTGATGCATGCGTGTACATGGTCACACCTATTGCAACTTTGCGCTTGTTCATTTATCAATCAGTGTTGACAAAAACTAAAATGAAGGTAGGGCTGGGCAATGTGGAGAAAATCACATATCACAATATTTTTTACCAAATACTACTATTACTACAAATACTACGACGACATCGGTATGACAACAATATTGTGGGGTTGAATTGGTGCTTTTACAAAACATATACACAAGGTGATTTGTGATAAATAATCATTAGCAATGTGGCTATAATGAATAAGTGGGTGAAAACAAATAATAGGAAAGCTAGAACAGTCTGCATCACAAACCAGGAAAAGACAACTCTTATGCCATGTTATGATATGATATTATGATATCCAAAATCTAAGATGATATCTAGTCTCATATCCTGATACTGATATATTGCCCAACCCTAAATGAGGGGATTTGAGTAAAACATACATATACTTATTTTATTAGATATATTATTTGCTTTTTTTTTTCATTCCCATTTTTTGTAGACTGCAATATCAAGTAAAATGGCAAAAATGTGAATAATAAACTGTTAAAAAATGTTTTCAATAATGCTTATCATGGCTCAGTGAAGTCTGTCACCATCTTCATTCATGTCTTCAGCTGTCCCTTCACAAATTAATCTTAAAATAAAACGAACACTGAACCTCAAACAATCTCATCTCTTCTTTTTACACATAGCTACGACAAATATAAACCTTTCATTATTCAGTTCATTTTCCTAGTATTTCAATGCATCTTGTTGCGTGAGCCCACTGTGTTTATGCCTTCATTTGATTGTGTTATCTAAGCCCATGGAGTCTCTGCTTGTCATCTTGGTTTTTTGTTTATTTCCGTTGGTTTGTTCTGAATGGTTTGTTTCTTTCATAAGCCCTAGGTTTTAAATCTCTCTTGAACATTCAGTCTTTTCTGTGTTTTGTTTTTCATGAAAGATGTAATAAGTGTGGGTCTGCAACTGCACCATTGCTCAGATGAAAAATGAATCCTTCTCATCTACTTTCTTCCTCTACCTCCCTAGCTTTGTCTCCTCCTTCTCACATGTCGTAGGTCCAGCTGGCTCTTGCACGACTACACCCAAAGACCTTAACTTTCTTTGTGCTTATCTCACTCTCTCTCATTATCGTTGGCTTTGTCATTCTTTATGCTCCTGCTGACATTCCCTCACTCATCTGCCATTTTCCCTGTCGCCTCCTCACAGAGGGACTGGATGTTTTGATTATCGAAGCAGAGCTTTTCCCACTTGATTACATACTTGTTAAAACTGCAGGTGCAGCAGAAACAACATGCTAAGGCCTTGGCTGTGCTAAATGTCCCTTGACATACAGGCAGCACGGAGTCTAGGCCACAGAGTCAACACAGCACATGAACACTTTTGTGCAACAAATCTCCTGCAACCCCGTTTCCTCTGAGAAAAATACTGTGTCTACTGTTTTAGCTTGAAGGCTGCATTGGCTAAAAGTGGCACTTTGATATTTTTCTCCAGTATCTGTTTACCTCAGCGTCTGGTGCACTGATTCACAACACACACATCAACCTAAAAACACTATAAAAGGGGCCATTAATCATAACCAAAACTCATTTCAGCTGCAGCAGGCGCAGCATATGTACAATCCTTCACTTGATGCAAAGCTAGGCATGACTAGGCTAAATGTACAGTTGACTCACTCAGCACAGATATATGGACACTGACAAGGGAAAAACTACAGTGTAGAGAAAACTGCATGAAAGCTCAAAAAGCAAGACAGACACCTGCTATAGTTCTGGCCAGCAGGTATTGAGGATAGAACATCTCTAATTGAGGAATTTGTTCAAATGTAAAATGGATTTGATTAGTGAAGACAAAAGTTAATGTCCCTGGGGGAAATCTAGGTAACAGCAGGCAGGCTATAAGTGGGTCAAACCGTTCTTAATCAGACGTCCCGGTCTACAAATTGTATCCTACAGACTAAAGATCAGAAATCTTTGTTTTGTACAGATCCTCATAAAAATGATACAAAAATGACCATTCCCGCCAATATCATGAATCATATCGCAATATCAGTCAAAATAATCGCAATTAGATAATTCCCTCATATTGTGCAGCCCTACCACAAAGCTAATTAAGACTATCAGCTCCACAAAACTCTCTCTGTATTTCTCAGTATGGCTGTGTTCAGAAGTAAAGATAATTCACTCCATCAGGTTTTTTTAATCCTCCGTGTCATCCTCGGCTACTAGCAACTTCGTGGAAGAGGGGGGTGCGCAATCACGGAAGGCTTGTATCATGTAGACACCGTTTTGTTGTCATTACTGTTGTCATTACTTTTATTTCCTCATGGGGGCGACAAAAACTACAGACTATAGCTTTCACTGTTCATACAATACAGTAACGTGAACTATTTAAATTAGCTGGATAGATGGTTAAACCTTAAACATACTTTACCAGTGTATCACCGTGTGCATTTTATCCATACCAAATCCCTGCCAATAGGTCTCAAAACTTAGATAGTAAATTCCATAAACATATTCCTTGTAAATCTTTACAACCACTCACTGAGAGACTTAAGCAGGCCTGCCTAGTTGCACAAGCCAAATTTCCTTCAAAACTTGCCATTTTCAGCATGAAGCTTGCTGGCTCAAAGTTTGTTGTCGTTTCCCAAAGTGAACAGAGTTGGACAGTGGCAACACACAACACTTATCTTGCAAATTATTTGTTGTCGATCCAGACTATGATACAGCTAATTGCAACATTAAAGATCATTATCTACAACACATCAATATGTGAAGGAAAGCCTGCCCATACAATGGCAAAACACCACGCACGCACGCACACACGCACGCACGCACGCACACACACACACAATCCTAGGGTGGACAATTAACCATATCATAATGTTTTTTATGATTTTGTTTTCGTAATTAATTAAACCTGATCAGTCACAATGTTAACTGCCAGTTTCTAAGTTACAAACTGCCAGATCACAGAGGTATCATCATTACCAGGTAATTACCAGTCTCTGCCTCCCAAACATTATTAAAGCTGCATTCAAGAGCACTTTAATGTAAATGTTTTCTGTGCAGGAATGAACTAGCTGTTTGCTTTCTCTTTTGTAATTTATACTTTGCTAGAAAAAAGAAGATTTTATTTAATTTATTTTGGCATACGCTTTTGTCCAAAGCGCATTGCATTTCCACATACACATAGCCTAGATCTGAAGCACTTTGGGGGTCAGTGTTTTGCTTAAGGACAACCAAATCTACAATTAAGGACTGTCATGTCCTACCAAGATACCAACTGAGCTACAATTGCCTCAAAATCAACCAAAACAATTTAGATATTATCCTAATCTTTGGAGCCCTCCTCAATCCTATATTTATTTAATGCAAAATAAAGTGCTTTTAGTAAATGAGATTAGCGTGTAACACATGCCATATGTGCCATCATTCAAATATTATACACATAAGCTTAACTAATTGAAAAAAAAAACTGTTAAAGTTACAATGTCAAAATGCCTCATCATGGCAAGACAATGTATAACAATATGTTGCCAGTGTATTGACAAGGTGTGGCATTATTAGGAGACATACTTGAATGTGCACGGAGTATTTGCCCCCCTCACCACACACCTTATTCTTCAGGATAAATATGAATGAAAAGATGGAAGGCAAGCATAATCATTTCTTTCCCTTGTCCTTTTAACTCCATAGTTATGTGGGCATGTGATTTCTGTTCAATTCAACACTTCTCTTATCATATCAAGGAGTTGATAATAGAAATGACCTTCACCATCATCAAGCCAAGCTCATCGTGACTACTGTCCAGTTTAGTCCAGTGCAGCCTTGGGGTCTGACGTAGCCTTGGCTCTCAGTTGGGAGCTGGATGGGAGTCAGTGAGCTCGCTATGGTATCAGATTAGCATGGCCTGAAGACTCAGCCACTCATCCTGATGTGGCAGTTATAAAACACAGAGCGAACAAAACTACATTCAGGATGTTGCTGTTGAACTAGAGTGTAGAGATTTGTCTCTTGGAGAGGATGAAGGACGCTAAAGATGTATTAATGGGAAAAGATGCCAATACCACTTTTGTTGGTCTTGAAACAATCTTGTTATCCTTTCATGTTTGCTGTACTATTCTGTGGATATGTATGACCCCAGTAGGCTACTGGCGGCTCAAACCACCCATGTCATCTGTTTATGCTTTGACATGCTTCAGATGTCAGACATGGCAGATTAATACATGGTGCTCTGATACACCATGCCAAATCAAATATAGCACTAGCGTTAGCTTTCATCACGTTCACACCTGTTTTCGTAGCAACTGTTTAAAAACCTGAGCATAACATTTCTCGGCTTACTGAAATGTCATTCATTTGGCTTAATTTAGGTAGGCTACATCTGCGTAGGTCTATGGGTAAAATATGGACGCTGACAACCTTAAGTTATAACATATCCTTGATGCAAAACTGACAATTGTCACAATTTCTACACGCAGCATGCCTAACGTTACTCTAAAATACACACAGATACACACACAAAGGTATGAAGTCACCCTTGTATGACACACCGGGGCTGCAGCACCGCTGGTACTCGGTGGTTTTACAGTCAGAAAAAATCGGTTCACACAGCCTAGTCACTCTTACATAAACCTCGGTTAAATTAACGTCGCGTTTTGTTGGTTACAAAGTTACCAAGGCCTACACTGCCCGTCTTTTTCACTTGAAGCAATGCGGTAGTCGGGCCAGGGCTGAACTGAAAGCTCTGACCGAACAACATACGGCGGAGGAGGCGGCAGCGGCACCAGCACCAGCAGAGAGACCTACCTTCTCCCTTCGCCGCTCCCAGGACACTCCTATGCATCGAAAACACAGATAAAACACTCTATTCGTCTCTCAGGCACAACCTAGACTTGGAAAAGTTTAGGAGAACGGGCTGTCACGACTGATAGATCAGAAAGACCTTTCTCCAGTTCCTAGCTTACTCTAGCGGCAGCACGGAGGGACGGGTGCGGAGGAAGGGACCACCACAACAAGCACAGAGCGAGCATGCGGGTGACGTCATCGCGCATAGTTTACGTGGGCGCTAACTTTTTTCTTTCTCCACAAAAACTTCGTGAAAAAACTTTTGTTCTGGATGTTACTAATTAAAAAATGTCGATATGAGCATCAGTAGTAGAATAAGTAATCTGAAGCAAGTATACCTAATCACAAAGAGCCCAGCATTCAAAATGCCAAATTAGAAGAAAAGATACACATTAAACAGCAGTAACCCTGTCAGTGTTTTATTATGATATATTGGGTTATTATTACTGATGCTTTAACATGTAAGGGTTTAATTAACATTAAGGATTTATCATTTATAAGAAAGAAAGAAATATTATAAGATGCATCAAATTAACTTTAGCTGTCAGAATAATGTAGAGTAAAAGTACACGCCAAATAAAGTACAAGTACCTACAAATGTACTTAAGTATATGCACTTATAGTAGTTGCATTTCACCACCGTAGAGATACACCGATTTGCCAAAGTGTCCAGCAAACACAAGTAGTTCCCAAAGGTAAGGAGGGCTCTGAGGACATTGTATATACACTTTTATTCTATTGTGGATTTTAAATATTTTTTGTTAACTGGCTCCATTACTGTCATCTCTGTTTGAAATATCTCTTTTATGTTCATAGACTGAACTAGCTTCATTTTATGTATCTCATTATGATGATATGTATATTACAAGCACAAACTGGGACTAGACTGAATCAATAATCATGCAGGTTTATACCACCTCTTGTCAAATAAATGAATAAATGAATGAATAAATACATTAATGAATGAATAAATAAAAATAATTATATATGCAGCTTGTATCCTCCTGTTTAAGTAATATAGCATCAACATCTGATATTTCTTATCACAACAAACAACAGAGTAACAACAGAACACTTTGAATAGAATCCTTTACCTATTTATTGATTGGTAGTGCCTGTTTATGTGTTTAAAACATACAGTATAAAATACAATCACAGTTAAAGATATAAATCAAACCCTCTCTTAAGCCCCCATAAAATAAGAATCAGATAAATACAGAATATTATGATTATCATAACCCATACAAACAGCTGATTAAACAAAATTATGATTGAATGTCACGATACTCACATTGTGTTCTTTATTGTGAAAGTGCTCTTTAAATAGTTATTATGTGTGTCTATGGAAATGCTCCAACCTTTGACATGAATAAGTAAAGAAAGAAAGTTAAGTAAAAAAAGTTTCATGCTCTACCATGAACTGCAATCCTGTTTAACAGAATAGACTTATATATTTTAAATTAAAATGAAATAACATTAAAATGGAGCAGAAACAAAAACAAAAAGAATCAAGTAATAATGTGAAAGTCAGATTGAGGAACATCCTTCTGGTAGCTTCTGCTAAAATATTGATGTTATTGGCTGCAATCCTGTTAAACAGAATAAACTTACAACATATTTTAAATTAAAATGAAATAACATTTAAATAGAGCAGAAACAAAAAGAAAAAGAATCAAGTAATAATGTGAAAGTGAGATTAAAGAACTTCCTTCTGGTAGCTTCTGCTAAAAATATTCATGTCATTGGCTAATGGCCCACCAGGCACAGTGGAGAAATATTAAAAAAATAGATTTTCATCTCAGAAAACTCTCTGGAATGAAACAGTTTAATTCCTACATTTCCCGTTTTGCAAAGAGAGTTAAGATGCCCGCAATAGAAATAAGAAATTCATTAAAAAGAAAGAGAACAAATCACCTTACTTATAACTGTGTACATACATAAAGCACATCTGGTCCCTATATTGCACAACTGTAAACACTTCAATACACCATGTCAATGCTTTTCTGCTAAGCCTGTGGTATTTGGCTTCTTGAGATAAGAAAAAGGCACTGCATGTTGGTTGCTTTGCATGTTGTTGTCATAGATTGTTCTGCGAGGCCTCAATGAGACTGGCACTTCCTCAGCAGTATATTTGGTGGACTTCACATTTCTCTCTTTCTTTTTATAATTTATGGTACCATATACCTCCCTCTTTCATTTGACACGCACATGCGCGCACACACCTCCCCCCCCCCCCCACACACACACACACACACACACACACACAGAATGTTCAATTGCACTGTACATCTATAAATCTATAAGCTTCCTTTCTGTTTTTCTGTGCTTTTGACCTGTAATTATTCCACGGTCACAGATTTCGCCAAGTTTCTGGGAAAATCAACCTGCCAAAAGAAAAAGCAGTTTGTTAGAGAAAATAGCCTGGAATTTGGCCATGTTGTGTCACATAAAGTGCAATCACTGTATGTTAAAACATGAAATCAAACATACATTACAGTTGTTTCCAATTGCTAACACACTAAAATGACATGCACAGCACAATTGTTTAAACTGACACAGAGAGCAAATTCTCTTCTCAAGTCTCCAAAAGTCTAAACACATTTTCTGCTTTCCACACATTTTGCAATTCAAAATGACACTTTTTAAATACACTGAACACACTTCTCTTGATAAGACACAACAATTGGACATAAAGTCACATGCTTGCCATTTCAAAACACTGCCATTCAAAATGACACTACCTACATGAGCTAATTGGCCAATATTTGTGCCACGTGGCCAAACACCTCGGTGGTTGTTACCACTTCAATCAGGAAGTAAGCACTATGAAAAGACCACAGATCAGCACCTTTTTTTTATTATTTTTTTTTTTTACAACAATGGAAAACGTTGCAGAAAGAGGAATAGAAAGGGTGAGAATGAGAGGGGAAGGAAGAGTGAGAGGTAGGGGTAGAGCTGGTAGAGGAGTGTATGGCCAAAGAAGATGACAACTTTTTAATGAAATCAGAGCAACTTGTTTGGTGAAAAATAAAAGATAAATGTTTCAACAGCATGTGTGTGTATCTGCAAATATTTCTGTTTGTGAAAGAATTTTCTACAATTTGAACTATTTTAGTATTATGGCAAAGCATACTAAATATGAGAGTTATGCCCAACAGTATGTAGTTGGTTAGACAAAAATTTGGTAATATGAATGAAGTGTGTGCCATTGGGTGCAAAAGTTTGATTTTGATAATGCCATTTGTAGTTTTGAGGTATTTTACAGTTTGGGTGTGTGGTTTTGATATTTTTTTTTTTTAGCAAAACCAGCCTAGTTTGCAAAATTGTGTTTTAACAATTGGAAAAAAAACTGTAACAAGCTAACAAAAGGTAGATAGCAAATGGGGCTACAGAGGATGGATCAGCCCTCACAAAGATGTAAAATGAAAAACCACAATGTTCACATTGATGCCTGAGTCACTGACCAGTTGCTGTCTTTATGATAAGAAAAGTCACTGATGAGCCATAATTATGTAAACTAAGTAAAAACATTGTCCAAATTGGTGGTTTAGATGAAAGGTGGAAAAGTGAAATTGACAATTTGTAAAGTCAGGCCTTCCAAACGAAAGTGGTACCCAAGCAGTCGTGACAAAGTAAAACATACTGCCCGCCCATATACCATGTACTGCTTTAACTTGGTAAAACCACTGTACAGTATGTTAATAATTAATGAACTGCAAGCACTAAATAGCCTCCTAGAGTCTTGTGTTGCATGCAAATTACATATCATTGAGATGTTGAAATTATATTTGGGATAATGTGTTGATGTTCATAATTATTGGAAAATCTAAAAACTACATGTTAAGGACAGTAATGAATGTATCGGAACTATGTTATGACCACATAACTACCGTTTTGACTGAGCTTCATTGGCTCCCCAGAATCGATATTAAAGTTCTACTTTTCATTTTTAAAGCACTCCATGATCAAACCCCTCTATATGTATATTTCCGATCTCCTGTTGATTTACTCTACCGCCGGGCACTCAGGTCTACAACCCAACAACTTTTTGTCATCCCCTAGACATGCCTTAAAACCAGAGGGGACCGAGCCTTTTCTGCTGTAGCCCCCCGACTCTGGAATTCCCTCCCACCCCATATCAAATCCTGTAATACAATTGCCAGTTTTAAATCAGACGCATTTTTACTCTCTTGCTTTTAACTTAATTTTAAATCATTTTTTTTTAAGTTTCAGAGCTATGAATTGAACTTTTTATCTTTTTGTATTTGCAAATTCTGTTCCATTGTTGTTTTATTATATGTTACATTATTTGACTTTACTTTTGCCTAACCATATTCATGAAACCTTACACACTTGTTTATGTGTTTTTAAGGCATATTGATTCTGCCTTCCATGCTCTACCTGTAAAGCACTTTGGGTCAACGGTTGTTTGTTTAAATGTGCTATACAAATAAAATGACTTGACTTGACTACAGACTTAGCATAGCATCAAAACTAATATGCAACAATAATAAAAAATATATATGTGCATTTAAATGTGATATTCCTAATACGTTTTTGGTAAAAAAAAATTGTTATTGTGATCACTTTCATAGCATAATATTGAAACATAACCAATGACAAATGCAGTATTTAGACATGACAGTGTGACAAAAAAGTTGGTTAGTTTGTTAGTTTGCACCTTGGTCAGTGAGGATTTACAAAGGGGCGGTTCAGTTGTTTTGATGCTGAGCTTCGACAGTATATGGACCGTATCCATACTGTCCACTACCACAAACAAAAGTTCCTATCCTAACCAGCATAAAACGGAAATATGTTGTTAGAATCGGAATGTGATTGGTTTTATTCATGGATGTATTTTAAGATGATTTTAAGATGAAGCAGTAAAAATGGGAAGGCGGATGTGAAGAAGTCCAGCCAAATAAATAAGATATGAACGCGTCTTGTGCAGCCTGAAGTAGAACTAAACAACGCTGTGGATAGATGGCAACTATGATTTAAAAACGGGAATAATAAAAAACCAAACATTTTTATTTTCACTTTTACCGGAGGGTGTATTACCGAGGGTCAGCGGTGCTGCGCCCAGGCAGTGAAGGATCAGCAGTGCCCCATATACAGTATATCAATCATATATCAAAATTTAGGTGAGACAAACATATGACGGTCAGGAAGATGTTTTGGCAGGGGGAAAAACTGATCCGAAAATGTAATGAAAATGTAATGGAACGTTGTAGAAATATAGTGGAGTATAGATAATTGCTGCAAAATGTAACAAAGTAAAAGTCAAAAGTATGCACTATGGATTCTACTTAAGTAAAGTACAGATACGAATGAAGTATTTGTACTTTGTTACATTCCACCAGTGTATGTGCCACAATATCTCAATATAAATATTTTTTCTTGATAAGATTACATAGAAAGATAATACCAATTATTTCATTGTTTGTATGATCTCCCTCATTTCTAAGGCTCATATTAGCAGACAAAATGTCTCACACATCTCCTGTAAAATCACTGCAATACAATACTATATTGCTCAGCACAACATTTTAAAGCAAAAGTGTGTTTTCCATATACAGTGAAAATTTGTAGAGAATAGCTTGAGTCAAAAATTGTGTTGACTACTTACGTCATATCCTCGCAGGACGGCCAAGTGGAAGGACATGAGCTGCAGGGGGATGACACTGAGGATGCCCTGCAGACAGTCCACAGTATGCGGCAGCTCGATGGTCTGGTAGGCATTCTTGCACATCTCAGTGTCGTCCTGGCAACAAATGATGATGGGCCGACCCTGATGGAGATAGTCACGAGCATGAAGAATCATATAAGTCGGTCAATTCATTTTGTTAAATTTGTTGCATTCAGAATGAAACATTTGTGTGTTTCAGTGCCTGCAGATGAGTTACAGTAGAATGTTTTTTTTTTCCAGGACCTACCGATCTTGCCGTGACTTGTTGCAGAGCATTCTGGCACTTGGTGTAGCAGGCGTCTCTCATGATGATCATGATGACCGGCATGTCTTTGTCTATAAGCGCCAGAGGACCGTGCTTCAGCTCTCCAGCCAGGATGCCCTCGGAGTGCATGTAAGTGATTTCCTTGATTTTCTACATTAGAGTTTAGAATAAAACAACCTCAGAACCTTATGCTGGATAATATCATAACACATACAGCACAATAGAGATTACAACTCTACAAAAAGTTATGTCATCAGATGTTTCTACTTTGTCCTGATATTTATTATTATTTTAGGAGAAACAAATTACAGTTTTTTGACAGACTACTGTGGCATTGTCAACTCACCAGTGCTCCCTCTAAGCAGGTAGCGTAGTGGAAACCTCGGCCCATGACCAGAAGAGACTTTTGTTGATACAGTTCCTCGGCAATGGCCTTGATCTTCTTATCCTGGGCCAAAACCTTCTTTATCAGCTCTACCAGAATAGAAGATTGAGTGATGTAGACATTGAGGTACTTCACTTTATGACACTTCTCTAACCAGAGATACAGCATTTTGTTAGCTTGATTTGTCAGTGATGATCGGACATGGTTAGTGTTTTTCAGTCTGCATTTAAAGATTCGGTGTGCTAATGTTAAGACCACGAAAGGCTTTGTGTTTGTGACTGACTGGTGTTTGTTGGACTGACCAGGTAGATCCCTGAGGCCGTTGATGATCTCCAGTCTTCTCTGCTGTAGGGAAAGTCTGTCCTCGCTCATCATCAGGCCAAACATGGCGAGGGCCACAAACTGACTGGTGTAGGCCTGGATCACATACACAAAAACAGTCATATAACCCCACACGTAACTGAAGAGTGTTGTCTATCTAGCATATAACACATAACTGTGTACTGTATATCATGCAGCCATTAAAGATATGGATTGTATCATCAAGTTCAATGAAAAGTGCTGTTAGTACTACTGAACACCCAAACATGTAAAGTTTGTATATATTGCATATTGCTGTTGCCACCCACATTCTGAGAAAGAGTGTATAAACCTATGGAATGTACAGTATAAACTATACCTTGGTGCTAGCCACTCCTATCTCAGGGCCAGCATTGATGTGGACTCCGCAGTCTGTTTCTCTACAAATGGAGCTGCCCACAGTGTTGGTTATCCCAACTGTCAGAGCACCTTGGTTCTTGCAGTAGCGTAGTGCCATCAATGTGTCGGCTGTCTCTCCTGAAGGAGCAGAGGAAATGAAAAGATATGCTTACAAGGCAAAATTGCAGTACAATGAGGCCACTGTTGGAGGTAAAAGACAAAATAACAATGATACAGGTTATACATGACAGTGTGACACAAATTTTTAAGAAATTAAAATCCAACTAAATTAAACCTGTGACCTGAACCAGAAGTCCTAGCTCAGACTGGTTTGTCAGAATGTTTTTGTTTTTTGTTTTGCTTTTACCTGACTGGCTGATGAAGAAGCAAACGTCGTCTCTAAACACAGGCGTGTTGCGGTCCAGGAAGTCACTTGCCAGCTCCACCATGACAGACAGCTCTGTCAGCTCCTCGAGGACCTGTCTGGTCTGAAAATTTTGGGGGGGAAAAACAGCAGTCATCATCATGCTTGCCATCATCATCATCATCATCATCACTCTTTTTGAACATCACTTGTCATCTGTCATCATGTTTATCCCAATTTTGATAGCTCCACTTACAGCCACTGCAGCGTGGAAGCTGGTGCCGCAGCCAATCACGATTAGCCGTCTGCAACGCTTGATTTCTTTCAGGTGGTCCTTCAGCCCACCGAGAAGCACTGAGGGAATAGGTGACAGTTACATTAGTGGCCTTTTGAAATAAGGGGCCGCAGTGATGTGCAAATAAATGTTCAAAATTCCACGTTCATACAGACAATGAAGGACACAAAAACAGATCTTGTGTGCATAGCCTGACTTAGTCCCTACTTATGTTGATTCAAGTGATCAGGGACCTATTTGTTCAAGTCACCTACATATAATTAAAACTTGAAAGCAGGTTTGTAAAATTACTAATCACCTGTGTTGGTGTCAAAACAAATCCGTCCTCTCATAGTGTTGACTACTGACTCCGGCTGCTCAAAGATCTCCTTCTGCATGAAGGCATCAAAGTTACCTGCAAAGAGAGGAGCATATATGTACATCAGATTATGTGGTCAGTACCCCTCGTGGTATAGGAGGACATATCCCAAAGAGATAAGACACAAAACAAAGAGTATATGGTGTGAGGGTGCTGAAAGAGGCTGAAAAACTGACAGACGTATTATGTTATCAATTTCAACCAGCAGAGGGAGAGCAAGTATAAGTCTACAAACTAGACTTGATTGGTAGCACTGAATGCATGTTCTTGTGTATATAGTAGGTGTGGTGGAAAAAAATACTTTTTGGTATTAACATATAAAGTATCTGTGTTTCTGCAGTGCAGTTAACTTACCCTGTCCATTCCCTTACTTTGTCAACATGTTAAGGGGTTAAGTAAGGTAAGATGTTATGTCTTATCTTCAGGCTGGAGACAGGCATTATGTTGTTTAGACTAGAAAACTAAAACCAGGCACACACACACCTCTATCTGTGACTTTGTTTCTTGGGTGTAATTGAATTTGGAAGGATTGTTTCTTTAAGCAAACTCCATGTGGGGTGTTTCCTGGTACCAGTAGAATTTGTTGGAAGCTGTGTTCTTAGAGTTCTTTAAAACCTCTGACTCTTATACATTTTAACAATTTCCTTTTAAGCTAAACTACTAGTCTAAAACAAAATAAAAGTGATCACCACCAGTTAACAAAATTGTCTTTTGACCATTATCTGACCTTTCATGATCTGTTGGAGCTCCATCTGCAGGGTCTGGATTGCCCTCACTGGATCCTCACCAGCCTGCCGGTTAATCCTGTGGATGGAGAGTTTCCCCCCACTCACCGCTGCTATATCGTTATCCTCCAGGTACAACACCTTGTTGGTGTGCTCAATGATGGCACTGTGGTTAGAGATAAGATGGATGCATGGGATAAATTGATGATGATGTGCGCTGGTCTGGTCTGGTTTATAAAGGACACTAAACTTCTTTCTGTGTTTATTATTTGTGCTCATACTTGACAGATATGGTAGACAGAGATAGGGGAATCAGTGACATTAATAACATGACAAATAAGAATCCAATGACACAACCATCTACACAGACAATTGGGTTCTCACCTGGCATCAGAGGCAAAGTAATACTCCACAGCGCTGCCATTCCCCACAGAGTTAATGCCGTTGGAGCAGTCAGGACGATTATGGCTGTTCTTCTCTTGGACTCGAGCTATGGGGTATAAGGCACAGGTCAGTGACTTTAAGTCTAGATATACTCATAATTATTGAATTACAGTAAGATCAGAAACATTTTTAGGTAAAGCAATGATTATGATCATGAAAAAACATCCATATTGCTTTCACTTAAGTTGAAGTACAGATACTTGTGTCAAAAAATACTCAGGTAAAATTAGAAGTACTGATTTAACTTCTTTACTCAAGTAAAAGTATACAAAGTATAGCCTTAGAAATGTACTTAAAGTATAAAAGTAAAAGTAACCTTGCAAATGACAACCATTTTTTATGCAAAGCTACCTGGACCAGACAAATGTTGCTAGAGAGCAAGCTGAGAAACTTTAGTCGACATGGAAAAAAGACTGCCGCTGGCTACATTTTAAATGGATGTCTGAAACATCATATATATGATTATTGTGACAGAGACTGGAATTCCAGGTTAATAATATTGCGACTGAGCAGCAAGATATGAATTCAGTTGTGATTCTGTGAGAATTGACAGATGCAGTTTTTTTTTTTTTAATCTTCCCCTTAACATTTAAATGAATCTACATGTATGTGTGCGTGCTCAAATATGGCTTATGGGAAGAAAATAAAGGATTAAATATGAATTACTAAACAGACATTAATGAAGAAGTTCCCCATACTTTTAGAGTTACACATTAGCCAGGAATCAGATAAGGCCAAGGATTATCTGGAATGTCTTGCTGCTTGTCTGCTGAATCTCTGAGATCTCTGTTTTCTTCATTTTCAATCATGTCACTGTCCATACTACTATGTGCTAACATTAGCACCATCAAGCTGCAATGATTTGCAGCTAATGAATGCAGAATGCCGCCAACTTTCTCAAGTCATCTTAGTGGTGTGTCAAGTGCAACGTACAGTATAATCCCATCCAATTAGATTGAAAATGGTATTGATGACACAAACAATAATAACGGTAATTCCAGTGAAATTACTTGAAACTTGTAAGTGAGGATTAGATTAGGACTGTATTTAAAGCTGATTCTGGTTTCCAACTTCGCCCCAGGTGTGTCTGTTAAAACACGGACGGAGACAATTTCTCTCTTTTTATGCCTCATGCAACCTAGCTAACAGCTGAAGAACACAAACAACAAAATCACTAGCTAACTTACTTTAGTTGTGCAAGAACTATAGACCAATACAACAGGCTTAAATGAACTGACAACATAAGTTATACGACTTATAGTTCTCAAAGATGCACACATACAATCTCAACTTATATCATACTTATTATCCTCAGGACAGCTAGTCTCTTTTTCTTTTCTCTCACTTTATCAAATTTGGTCTCTTTTGCTAAATTTGTCATTGATTATCAGCAACATGCACTTTTGATTTTTGGTAGTGACAACAAAATGCCAATAGAAAGATGAAATCTACTATACAGAAAAGACAAATGTGCTCAGGGATGTCAGCAAGAAGGGGGTGCATAGCACTGGCATGACAAAGACTCAACATGATCTTATTTCGTAATTAAATAGTAATTATGGTATGTTCTACATTGTTTAAACAACTAAGCTATTTTAAAGAAGATGTGTGGTAATAGAGGTATTAGTTACTATATACTGTAAAATGTTACGACAAGAGAGGGCAAAAAAAACCATTCAATCATTAAAACGACACACCCTACTTGGCTCCCTCCGGGCCCCAAACCACCTAACTCTGCCTTGAACTTTGGATTACTCCATATAGGAACCATTTATTTTATAGGTATACAGATAAGACAGCAAAGACAGTCCAACGCACAATAGAGAAAAATAAGCAACAAAAAACAAGACTCTATGTCTCTATAGCTGGGAACTCTAGGATTAAGATCCACACTCTATATCAGGTATACAGATTTTTAACACCAGATGAACACTACCCTCTGAAACAACACAAAGAAATCCTGGCAACACTGTAGTGAAAATGTACGATGAATAACAGAAGAACCATAACATATGTTGTACTAGAGTTAGCCAAGGGTGTCCCTTTGTGGCATTTGTTACAGTACAGAGTAAATGGCTTAGATAAATATTACACTGTTATCCAGGAAGAAAGTGAAGAGAGAAAATGCTTCCTTTATAGGATACATGTTCAAGGGATACTGTATAAGCTTACGTCTGCATATCTTGCTGAATCAGACATTTTACATGAAAAGGCAAAAACCAACAATGACTTTATCCTACTAACAAGTATAACTATGTAGCCAAAGCTTGATTTCATTTAGTCATCTGTTCCATAAAACTCCATTGTTGCCCCAAAACTATTTAAAAAACACATCAGTGAATCAAACCGTTTCTTCATTACGATAAACATGGGCAGTGTAGTTTATTTTGAGTCAATCCCACATATACAGTCCTGCTGGCTGAAAATAGTCCCCAACAAATATTTACTCCTGTTTCAGTTTGCTTTAAACTACTGTGCCCAGCTGTTTTAGGAAATGAAAACAGTACATAAATTCACAACATTTGTAGATTCACTTCAGTAGGAATGAATGGGCTCAGGGCTGAGAGCAACTGCCAGGTTTAAGTGTCCAAAAGTGTTAAGAGATGAACCAATGCATTGTTAGTCTGGGTCTTCGCCTGCCTTATCCATTTGAGATTGGTTCATAATTGTTTTTATAACATGTAAGAAATGTGATATCACATAGTGTTAAGAGGGAATACATTCATGGTTTCTCTCACTTTTAAATTGGGCATAATTGATATATTTTAGCAATTAGAGTTGTTGAAATAGGGTTGTTTAAAACACTCAGAAATCAGTGTAGTACTTCATAACTTCCTATTAGTGTGGTCCGTCGGGATCTACTATAAGTCAATATTTAATTTCTTTTTTTTACTTTTATACTTCTTTGCTATGTCGTGACTAAGCAAGCAGCTTCAGAAGTCAAATCCCTTTATTGGCAAACTTACTTGACCAATAAAACAATGATTGTCGGAGTATCTTTATGCGACTCGGAGACACAGATTCTGTCAGGAACAAGATAACGCTAATGAATTATGAATACTCTCTTTCTGCTCTGCATGTACTACCTACAGGTGTGTCTGTGTGTGAGTGAGTGGACATTTAGGATATATCGTAAGCCGATAATGGCAGACAGAGTCAAGAACAGAGCTCACCAGTGTTGTATTGGATGGGGATGTTTTCAGTCGACAGCTCGTGCTCGCTTCGCACACCAATGAGCAATGGACTTCCTCTCCTGCCGGGACAAGAACGAGGCAGGCAGGGAGGACAAGGCGGAGAGAGGGAGGTGTGGGAGAAAAGAGAGGATTAGGCTTTGTAGACAAACAACAACATCAGATACATCCACTCTCATGTGGTGCTTTGTAAAGGTATTGTTGATGTAACCTGACATCCTATCCGGCAGTATTATTCCAAACAAAACTGAAGTTCTTTGGTACTCCTTATGATCTCTCCTCTCTTTCCTCCAATACTTTTTTCTTCCCTCCAACTCAATCTTTTTAACTCTCAGTTCTTCATTATTTTGTACACAATCTTGAGGTTGGGTTGGTTACTGTACAGACGGAGGCTCAGACATTTTCCCACTTATTCCAGATCTTTTTGAAACATTCTCATCTTGAACATTAGATGGGTAAACTGATCCTCCATTCCCCACCTACATCCGTCTAGGAGTTGCTCATAGTTCCTGGACCAAGTCACTGCTTTCTCATTGGCTACTGATATCATGTGGGCTTCTCCTATTGGCTGTGAAGCAGGGAGGGTGGAAACACACACACACATATATATATATATATATATATATATATATATATATTGACAGGTAAGGGAGGAGGGTGTGAAGAGGCTAACCTTCAAATAGATTAAGCCTTTACATGCCTATCTTGTGACCACAGTCCAAACAGTATATCAAACTAGAAAATGCATTTCCTGCAGAAAATGCGTGGGAATGCTGAATAGCTAAATTGCTAAAGCTAACCTGGTTGAATAGCTTAAATCAGTAAAAGTTGTAAAAATAGTTGAAAAAGTAAGAATGGTTGTAATTAAGTTGAATAACACCACTAATGTAAAAAAAGGTGGAAAAATTGAAAAAAAAAATTAAATGCTAAAGCTAAACTGGATAAATGGCTTAAATCAGTTAGAATTATTGGCGTGGGAGCGAGTTATAGAGATAGAACCAAGAGGATTTTTTTGACTCTCTCCACTCTAGTGACATCACTCCTCACTCTACTACACGCAATACACACTCATTATAAATGCAGAAAAATCATAAAATGTTCACTATACTTAAACTGCTTCTTCACAAAAACTGTAAAACATATCAATGTGAAAAGCACAAGCCGGATAGCTGAATATTTTGTGAACGTTTTAAAGTTTGAAACACGTCTGTAGGTGAAATTATGAAGGCGCTGAAAATTTTGGGAGCAGAAGAAGATCTGAAGGATTTGAAGCTTGCTCTCATTGACTTTAATGTTAAAAAAAATTGTTTAAAAGCTTAATATTTGAAAAAGTATAAATAGTAGAAAAATAGTAGAAGAAGTCCCATCATCTGCTGAAAGAGCTGAAGATTGTATCGGTATGAATAGCTGAAAGTATGCAGAAGATAGAGAGAGCCAAAAAACGTACGGAATAAGGAAGAATAAATAAAGAACCGAATAACAATAGTTGGAATGCTGTGGAACAGCATTCCCACAATGAAAACGTCTTAATGGCGAGTTACTTTAAATGACAACACTTCTTGAGAAACTGTGTCCAAAGAGCCTCTCCTTATTTCTTGTCTTTCTCTTTTCTCTGGGGCTTGGCTATGCTGACGTAAGACTGCTGGTTGTTTTAAGGGGTGTGGGGCTTGAAAAGGGAAGGCTTGCAAACAGAAACATGTGGTCACTATCCAATACAATATTTGACCTGAGGGAGGGAGACAAGGGAAAAAGGAAGCAAAGGGATGAAAGAAATTAAGAAGAGAAAGACAGAACAGCGGAAAAAAATTGCACAACAATAGATTGAGAGAAAGTTAAAGAAAGAGAAGGTGAGAAGAAGAGGTTTAATGTCCTGCCAGGAGGTTGATGCTTGACAACAAAGGGCGGTTAGATAATAACAAAACTTCCCTCATCCCTGTCTGGTAGACAATGCTGACTATTCAACATATTAACCACAAAACTGCAAAGGCAAAGCTGTGCAATATACTGATACCAGAATATTTTCTTTAGAAACTACAAGCACGCAATAGACAAAAGGAGAGTTTTCTGACTTTAGCAGCAGGTGTGGCAAGAAGCAGCATTGTCAACACTGACACTGCCTGGCAAGTAACGGCCCATGTGTCTCTCTTCACTTTGTTGCCCTTTTGCCCTCCTCCTTTTTCTCTCTCTCACTCCCCTACTCCCAGCAATGCCCTTTCCCCTGATCCATGATGGCTCACTGAGGTCAAGTCATATAAAATTATGTAAAGTGATTAACCAGGAGTCAGACTCTCTAGTCTCTCCATTAATGAGTCACAGAGAAGCCGGCGGTCTAGAGCAAGCAGCCCAGAGTCCAGAGGCACAGGAGGTAGAGGGGGAACCTGAATTCAACCTCTGACGCAGAAAGCACTGACACATGCAGGCGGACGCAACTTTACACACATTCACATACGCGAACGGAAAACCTTTTAATTATCCATTATCATAAGCAAAGTAGGTTCTAGTGTTAACATCGTACTTGGAATGGATGACTGAATTAAATTCTCCCTAAATCATATTTTGTATTGCTTCATAGTTGTAATAACAGGGATGACTCATCTCCAATGAGTCTGGCTCACTGCAAAAACACTGGACCAAAATATGAAGTGAAATGTCCAAGAAGAGTGTGTGTGTGTGTGTGTGTGTGTGTGTGTGTGTGTGTGTGTGTGTGTGTGTGTGTGTGTGTGTGTGTGTGTGTGTGTGTGTACTAACCTGGTGGACACAGCCTCTCCAGGGTAATGACGACTTTTAAACACCAGAGCAAAGGCCCCCTCCTAAGACAAAAAGAAGCAGAGGAAACACTGAGTTAACATTAGCTTGATGAAAGATTGAAATACAACAATGTTAAAGTAGAGTAGCAGGGCAGAAGAGGAGAAACTTTCCAAAATATAATGTTTTAAATGTAAAGGTATGGTTAATCGTGTATTCCTGGAAGCATGTAACTTTTAAGAAAAAAGTTTCCAGGACAAAAACTAAAATTTCCTCTGGCCCTGTGGGATTTGGCAGCTATGATGGGGTGTGTGGTAAGTAGTGATGTACCGTGAGGGGGGGATAAGACATAAGACCTCTATTGTATAACATTAGCTGTGTTTCGAAAGCACTGACTGCAATGCTGCCTGCGGTGGTTAGAAGCAGAACAGGCTTGAAGTGTGTGTGTGTGTGTGCAGTGTTGAAAGTGGGGGGATAAGAGAGGGAGACAAGGGCTGTACATTTGTCTAACTATCTGGATTCCATTACTTCAAATCCAAAATGGCTGCTTTGCCTCCTAGGTTCTTCTGAGGAGAGAGAACCCACTCCAATCAACAGTGTGAAGCTGTGAGGCATGAAAGTTACCCAATGGAAAAGAGAGGCTTGCTCCAGCTAACCCAAAAAACTCTGTTTCTATGAGTGATGATGTCACATGTGATGCTGTGAGGGTGGTTGCCATAGAGACATTGAGAGATGTTTTTGTGATGCTGTACAACGTTTTAATGGACAGGAAATTCAAGCACACATCGTAGTAGAGTGAGCAAATGAGTGTGTGTGTGTGTGTGTGTGTGTGTGTGTGTGTGTGTGTGTGTGTGTGTGTGCGTGCGTGCGTGTGAATGGTCAATGAAACATTTTATGACACTAATCTACATGATGCTATCCTTCACAGTTATCAAGAAGCCGGTTGTAAAAATGGTTATCCCTTAACCTAGAGGTGAAGTAAAACTTTAAGAAGTTAAGAAACTTTGGTGTGTCTCACTGGCAGTGGTGGAAGTACTCAGAAACTTTACTTCCATAACATTTAAAAAAAATAATAAATAAAAAAGACTCTATTACAGGTGAAAGTCCTTCATTTAAAATGTTACTTAACATAAGTATTAGCAGTGAAATATACTCAAGGTACCAAAAGTTAAAGTACACATTATGCAGATGGGTAGATTAGTAATATAGTACTGCATCATATCATAAAGGCATATCTTGTTTATGTAAATAAATAGTAACTATCGCTTTTAACAAATATAGAGGAGTAAAAAGTAAAATATTTCTCTGAGATGTAGAGTAGTCAAGTATAGAGTAGCATAACATTGAAAATACTTTGTCAAAGTCTGTTAAAATGTACTTAAGTGCAATACATGAGGAAATGTACTTAGTAACATTTCTTCACTGCTCACTGGCAGAACAAAGAAATAGAAGCCAACCCCCGATATCTTGTAATATAACAACAAAACAAAGGTTAGCATGCTAACACTAGCTGTGCTGCTGTACAGGGGGCAAGCTGTGTCGGTGTGTGAGCTACTCACCAGCTGCTGAATAACCCTCTCTACCAGGGTGGAGAAGGTGATGTCATTCTCTTTGTTGTCGTAAACATATTTGGTCAGTTTGGGGATCACCTCCGTGTCAGTCTCTGACTCAAACTCATATCCTTTGGTGATCTGAGGAAGGTACAGCTTATATTAATATTAATACAAACACTGTCAGTCATTCTTTTTATGAAGTTGGTGTCAAAACTGTAGCTTAGTACCCTGGCCAGAATTACTATCAAACATCAAACAAATGTTAAAGCTTTCAGTTTTGAGGCGGGAACCCATAACCTTCTACATGTTGCTGATTGAAGGAAACTGGAATTATGTTTAAACTTTTTGACAAAGCATTCAGAGTCATACTTGTTACATTGTCTCATGTCACTGTTGTGTGTAAACAACTAGCTACTTAATTACATGGTAAAATCGTTAATACTTATTTGCTTAAGTGATATTACATACTTAAGTTGCATGGGCCGATTAAGTCATTTCACACTGAATGTTTTCTGTATAACAATCTGCAGACTTCATTGATTTTGTCAGCATAAAGTTGTGCTATAAGGTTATTTCAGCTTTTCATTATTAGATTTCCTCCCTCTATAAAAAAAAATACTTGAGAGTGGATGTACTTGTTTATTCCAGTCAGGTCTGACTTTTGCCCAAATATAATGTGGCAACAAGTCATACCCCAGTTAATGAGTAATACTGAATAATGTTGCCTTAGTAGATAGTTCTATAGCTGACGGCTGGAGTTATTTAAAAACCGAATTAAAAATTACTGTATGATGTTGTTTTGTTGGTCCTTTGTTTGCAGTTGTTGCCTATGTAGTGGACAGACTTTTTTTTTTAGAACAAACCCAGCGGAATAAATACAACAAAAGGCACATTATGTAGTCTTTATGACTTATTTGAGGGATTTTATGATTCTCACAGAGACTGTGACCGAGCGGCTTGCCACTGAGCAGGATACTGGACACTGAGCCTGGCGAGCGGGTCTGAGATGACACTGAACATGGTTGGGACTCGTTTTTTTGTACAAGAGAAATTCCAGAAGATAATGCGACTTACCAGGTAAGCCTTAAGCTCTTTGTAGTTGGTGATGATGCCATTGTGGATGACAACAAACTCTAAAAGCAAGTCAATGAGAGGGAATATATTAGACAAAGGGGCTAAAGGTCAAAAACTATTTAAGTCATGAGAACTCACTGCTCTCTCATGATTCAATCTTAATGCATGTGGACTAAGCAGTGGATTTAGCAACAACTAAAATGACACAAAAACAGTATCAGCACATATGAGGTACATACAAGATAATATTTTACATGATAACCACTAATAGGTTTGTATACCCATTACAATATAGTAATAAATCAAAATACAATTCAAACATAAGTTACTCATTGTTTCTCCTTTTCTGTAATAGGAACTCTCACACTTTGGACTTACATACATAATATACACACCTTAGTCTAAAGCCAAGGTACATTATTGACACGTCTACTAACATGGAACACTAATGCCAAAGAGATGGTTGTATATTGAGTTAGTTTAGTGTGTTAAATTAATGGGTATAGCATCTCTTATTTTAATATATAGCTGGATGACAATGTAGTGATATGACATGTGACATGATAATCGCAGAGTCACAGAAAAGGTCAGAGTTTATGATAATTGTTTTCCTTTTGTCAAAGTCTAAAACCACCATTATATATATATACATTATATGTTTTGCATTGATTTATAGTTGAGCATGATTGTTACAGTATATGCATTCATATGTTGTGCAGTGTATGCGGGCATGCATTAAAGTACATTGGCACATATTACCGTTTTCCTTGTCAGAGCGATGAGGATGGCTGTTGACAGCACTGGGCTCTCCGTGTGTTGCCCATCGAGTGTGAGCGAGGCCAAAGTGTGTGTTCAGCTCCTCATCCAGGTCCAGCGAGTCTTTCTCTGAACAAGCGAAACACAACACCTATCCCTTTACTGACATAAACAGACTGTATTTAACTGCCATGAATAGAGTGAAGGGACTTTTAAAGTCAGAAAAAAATGAAGCATATAATGTTTAATAGAGGGGGAAAATGTTGGATTTTTTGATACATTCTTCAAAATGAAGTACAAAAAGAATGGACACTTTTCAAATGGGACACACTAAGGACTATATCTCAAAATTGAGAGCAACAAATGTAAGTTTTACATACAAAAACTGTTGTGAGAAATATGGATCAAATGTGCATGAACCCACTGTAAAGCTCCTCATCCAGAGCCTTGACCTTCCCCTTCTTCTTGATTAAGCAAATGGCGTTGTTGTTGATGTCAGTGGCCGTCTTCCGAGGGCCATCGACAGCGATACCTGCCAACAGACAGGGAAGGGCAATGAAAAAGATACTTCTATAGTGAGGTAAGTAAGACACTAAGCTTATATTAGTGATCAGAGGTCAAATTTAACTTCATCATGAAAACGCATGGATGTGTTATGACTAGTGATTCAGGATTTAATATGTTGATATGAGAAAAACAGCACATACATGAGCACACAGTAACAGCAATACAATGACAGACAAAGGTACAAACTCGGGAAAGTTCAGCAACGCCTATTGTTAGGCCTGTAAAAGCGGCAAAACAGCATGTGAGGTATTTATTGGAGGGTGTAAGGGCCTCTTAGTTCCGTGGCTTCGTCTTGTCCAGCTGGCAGGAGGTTCTGAGTTGGAATTCACTGGAGCTTCCTAAAGTGTTTTGGTAGCTATCACATTTTATTCTTACATGTTTCTATTTGATATGCTCTATGGTTTATAATTAAACTTGACACCAGCCTCTCTTTGTCAACCAGTTATTGCTGTTATACAGGTTTTGTAGCCCTGATGCCAGCTGAAGTTAGCCCCGCCCACAACGTTTGAGGTCTGACTAGAATCTGAATGTGATGACGTCAGGCTTCCGGTTCTGCATTATTCATTAAAAATAGCTTTGATTGTCCATTCAAAATAAATGGCACCAAATGTACAGTAGGAAGCAGTCAAAAGGGTTGGTAAAGCTACTTTACTGTCACATACATGTAGCAAAATCCATTCTCTTTATTTAGCCCATCCCCCAAGGGAGCAGTGGGCAGCTAGCGACCAACTCCAGATCTGAGCCAGTGCCTTGATGAAGGGCACTGACTGGAGAACCTAGTACATGTTTTTTGATGGTGGGGGATGGCGTAAGCACCTGGAGAAGACCCACGGGGAGAACACACAGAAAGGCCTGGGACAACCTGGATTTGAACCCAGAAGCTTCTTGTTGTGAGACCACAGTGCTAACCATTGGGCCACCATGCTGCCTAATTCCAAATTCCAAAGTACAAATCCAATAACTGCTTGCAGTGAACTCCAAAAAATAATTTTTCTGCCAGATTATGTTTTCTCAATGCCTTGAATGCTATGAAATGTTGACCAAATGTTGTTTTTTTAAGGGCTCGACACACAGGGACCGCCAAGGACAACTATACGCTTTTGTGCATGGTGTGTGTATGTGTGTGTGTGTGTGTGTGTGTGTATGTGTGTCAACACTGTGAAGCCAAGTGTCTTACCTGCTGAATCGTACCCTCTGTACTCTAGTCGCTGCAGTCCCTTCACCAGCGTCTCAAATATCTCCTTTCTGGTGCGAGGCACTCGGTAATTCAGATAGGCAAAGATCCCTTTTAGAGAAGGAAAAAGAGAAACAGAACTTAAACCCTCTGAAACCATGTTGGCAGTTTAGACAGTATCTTTTAAGCTCAGTATTATATTTTATTTAAGTATGAATTTACAAGGTAGGATATAAGAACAGCTGCCACTAGCCTATTTGTTAGATGACATTAATATACACTTTTCTGTTTTTTGAAATAGATGATAGAGGAAGGACATGGCAGATCAATGAGGTCAACTCCTAGCTTTCAGCTGTTTTATCTGTTATAGTCTATATCTTCACCTAACACTAATACGCTTAGGAGGGACAAAAATTCACTACAGGCTGTATGACAGAGCAGGAATGGTATCTCGTTATTCCAGGTAATTACATGAGCTGAGTCAAGTTGATGCATCCTTCAATATTCATTCAATATATTTGATAAAATAACTGCGCACAGTAGAAGGTTGCTAGGTTGTTTATATGTGTGTGTGTGTCTCATTGGCGATTTTAGACCCTTTAGGAGGGCTCAAGCCCCCCAACATATACTTTATTTTAAAAAAAAATCTATTTTAGTGCTTCAAGTTAGAGTTTGCAAACTTGTCTGTTAGGGACAGAGGATAAACAATTACAGGTTCAAAGGGTTTATTATCCTGTGTGTCTGTCGCTGATGCAATGCTCCTGTATTCCATGTCACATTCTCATTAGGGGCTGAGCCCCCCTAAAGGTCTGATCTTGGAATCACCATGTGTGTGTGTGTGCGCAGTAGCAGTTTTGGCATGGGGCACGAGTTGAAAGATAGCCTACTTTACGGCTTTATTATCGAGTTAGGCACGTATATTGGCGTCGGCCGCTGTCCATTTCTTAAAGTTCTGAAATGCAAACATTTTTTGACTACTTTTTTTTTTAAGGGAGTGCACCCGTGCACCCACGGAAGAAAACGGAGGACCATGAGAATTCTTGAGCTTATCACTTTTATGCCTAAAAAGGATCTATCAGAAATCTACCCCCAACTTTTGGACTTCTCTCAGGAGTGCATTTACTCTGCCAGTCACTGTGGCTCAAGCAGAGAGGAGCTTTTCAAAACTAAAGTTGATCAAGTCATACCTGAGGTTACTGGCCTTTTCGTCAGTATCAATCACTCCATAGGAGAACAGATTTCATACAATACCATCATTGATGATTTTGTATCAAGAAAGGTCAGAAAGGTCAGGTTTTAGTTTGTGTTTTCTGTTCTCGGTGCAATAGTGTAGGCCTAATAATTAGATTGTCTTTAGTGTGATAAAAAATGTAAGTGCTATTTATAATATTTATTCTACAATTTATTTGAATATTATTCTTTTTATGTTATTACTATTATTAATAAATTGAATGTGTACAGCGCTTTCAAGGAACCAAAGTCGCTTAATATTATTGTTGCTCTCTGCTCTTGTTACATATTTTTGCCACATTGGCGGGCCGGGTGCACGAAGGGGGTCTCGCCATGAGTGTGATTCAAAGTAGAACCGTGTGTGTGTGTGTGTGTGTGTGTGTGTGTAGGAATGTTTCGGGCAGCTCTGCTCCAGCAAGCACACAGCTGACAATTGACGGACGCACATTGCGCGCAGTGTTGGAGCAGCCAGGTAGGCAGGCTGCTGCCTCTTCCTTGCAGACACAAGAAGAGGGCGAAGTGCTGTTAAAAATTAAGTTATGGCTGCAAATGTCCCTGTTTCGAGAGATTTGTTTTCACGTGAGGCTGTCAAAAGACGCGATATGTAGGCTAACTGTTTAACTTCGGGTAGCTGTAGTTGTGGCGGTGGGTGTGACTCTCTAAATAACTTGCCCCTTAGTTACGCTGACAGTATCTTACTGTACGACGTCTGTCAACATCCGTGAGGGAAAATCCTGACACGTCGCAGCTGGGGCGTAAAGCCTAAGGTAACAAACAGAGCGATTTATCTCACCGTTGTGGTTCAGAATTCTTATTCCACTAACCACTAAAAAAAACAACAACAAAGGTAACTACACGAGACCAATCGTAGGATACGATAACTTTGCGAATCCCTCGCTCGACATCGGTCTCATAGAGACTATACCCCGGACACTGCAGGAGCCCGTCAATGCAATGTTAAGGTTTTAGAATAACTTCCTACAAGTTTCTAAATATAGCAACTCGATGAAATAGGTAAACTTACCACACATGACTCAAGCTTGGCTTTCGTTGATGGATACCTTTTTGTGAGAAAACGACTTGTAGTTTCACCGCTTGGAATGATGCTTCTGCCTCTGCCGTCTTATATCCAGACTGCACACACTCCCTTTATTCATTTAAATGGTGTTTCTTGGAGAGGCAGCGGCTCCGCCCCCTCGGACAGCTTCCCTGTCTTGCCAACATCGTCCTGTTGCCGCCTCACCTGTATTCACCGCCTCACCTGTAACAGGTTGATAGGGCGCATGTCAACTTATTTACCTGCCGACCCACCTGTTGACGTTGGCAGTTTATTCAAGTCTGTCCACTTTCAATGAGGTGATTAGGCTAAGGACTTTACATTGTCAGACATTTGTTTGATACAGGTTATAGGCCCTGACTTCTTTTCGTCAACTTGAAACGTTTTTTACCTGAGAAGGTAACAGAGTCTGTAGCATTTGGCAGGTATACTGGCAATAAGGAAGATGATTCATTTCTTACTGATGCATGCCTTTAACTGTACTCTTACTTTCTTACTTTCGATTTCACTAAACAAATGTTAGCATACCTTTTTTTGGTCCCTCAGGCGCCCTGTTGCTATATAATCTATTTTTGGAAATAAATAGGCTATTTCTGTACATTTTTTTCTACATAGCAAGGAATCTATTAATATTGTTGTACTGTTACTGTGTAAATGTATTGTTCTTTTCCAAGAATGGGTGAGTAGCTATGTTCTTTTGTTATTAAAGAAGGAGTGAGCAAAAAAGAGGAATCTAAGTGCTAATTAACCCTTGTGTGTTGTTCGGGTGTTTAAATAATTGGTTATTGAGCTAAAGTAAACATCTGTTAAGTATTTTTACATACATTGTTGTGGCTGTGCTGATTTAACAGCCAGACCTACCACAATATAACAGTATGATTCATATGAAATATGAACACCACACAAGGGTCAATGAAGTGAGTTCCTGAATAATTGCATCAGGGACATTTGTGCAAATATTCCCAAATAGATAATAATTAGGACATTTTGATCAGTTATTTCTTTTGCATCATTTGGCACCTGATCCAGTAATGATCATATCAGCGTATCATATCAAAAGCTACCCCCATACTACGCATGTAGTCATTACTTCAGTGGTATTAAGGAACTAGTTCTATTTTTGTTACTCATCATTCAGCTCATTCCTAATGTGTTCATCACTTCCTTGGTAATAACTCACAAATAGTGCACCTTCCATACCTTTATCAAGAGGAGTTATTCAGTTATGTTGAAGAGGAAGTGACATCCACAAAAGGTCAACTTTCAACACTCTTATTCTTTGATACTGGTACAGGAGGTTAGAACTTGTACTATATATAATCAATAATTCAAAACTCCTTCACAAATTCCAATCTTACTGATGATCTGATGCCAAGCTAAACTTAGAGCAATGAGGAAAAACAGAAAATTATGGCCTTGGACATATCTTACAAGTTGCTTCCTCTTCCTTCCTATCATTTTGGAATGTCTCCTGGACTTTTGAACATCTGCTACTTTAATGGCCAGTTAGATTCAAAGTTTTTATGTTCATGTTGATATAAATGTATCGTTTTATTGTAGCATACGCCTCCTAAATGAAAACCAATTCAAGTCCTTGTACGGACCAAGTACACGTGTGTACTGGTAACTCGAGTAGGTCCAGTTCAACTCTTGGGCACTGCTTAAGGTACCCTTGAGCAAAACACTGAACCACCAACTACTTGGGGCACCTTTGATGGGCAGCCCCCTCACTCTGCTATCACATCTTCCCATTAGTGCATCCACAAGGTCCTGCTTGGGCATGTTTTGCCTGTTTGTAACAACACAGTGTAAAACTGTATTTCCCACTTGGGGATCATTAAAAAGTATTTCTTCTTCTTCATCATCAGTTTTGCAAAATTGAAACAGTTTTCCAGCACTGAAGCTATGCACTTACAACACTGTAACTTTTCAACCTTATCACACTGGTTATCACACCTACTGCTACTAGTTTCGCCTGTGCAAAGGTGGTGCCAGAGTTCAGATCGGATGCCAGGATGACTAGGACAGCTTGATATGGATTTACTGCATCTGCATAACGTGCGTTTGCACAAGACACTGAGGCAAATTAAATTCTAGGATTAACTATAGTTTGATAATCTATTTCAACTACATTTGTGTGCATATTCAAAAACATGAGAGATATCAGTCAGAGTCTGAGGCTTATATCAGTCTTTGCCTGTATCTCAGTTGCATGGTACCTACAGGCATTGAGTGGATAGAAGGAGACAGGCGCAAGTGTGTGTAGGCAGAAAGACCTATAGAAATGACAAAGAAGTGTAAAATGGGCGCTTATGTGTTTCTCTCTTACCCTGTGTACTTTAAACATCTCTGCTTGAGGGATGCATTAGCATCTAGTCAAGTCACACGCCTCACTTCACTTTGTCCAAACCACGAAAGCACAAATGTGATTAAGATGTAGAAGAACAGGGATGGACCATTTTACAAGCCTATTGTGAGTGTATGGATAAAGTAACACTTTTATATTGGTTTGGGACTGCAAATGCAACACAAAACTCCAAACACTAAAAACAATATTACCATGTGTTTGTTCCCATGTATTTGCATATTCTCATATACTATATATGCAGACTATTAAGGATTGTTTTCCTGATGTTACCATGAAATCCCCTTTGAACATCCCACAACTCTATAATTGTACATGTGATTATCTCTCATTGTACTATATGTTGACATACATGTTCAGGTGTGGTGTGGAAGTGCGTGAGTGAGAACCAGGGAGAGAAGCCAAAGAACTGCATTCCTCTCCTGGCTTAAGAGATTAATAAGTGTAATGATGTTATCCAATGAGATCCACCCAAAAGATCAAAGGTTCCTTAAGTACTACGGTGATATAAAATGATGGGCGTACAGAAAGATTTTGACGCAGATAATAAAGGAATTTCAGAGAGTTTCAACATTTTAGTTTGTCTTTCCTTTTAGCTTTTGAGGCTAAAACTTTTAACTTCTGCTGTCTAGTTTGTTATGTAAGTTATGCATTTTTTTATTTAATTGCTACATTGGTGATTTATCTTTTCTCATTATGACTTACTCATCATAATGGAAAATGTGTGTCATAGCAGTGACAATGTCATAAATATTTGTGAGGATATAGATTAGATTAGATTCAACTTTATTGTAATTACACACGTACAGGTACAAGGCAACGAAATGCAGTTTAGGTCTAACCAGAAGTGCAATAGCAGTAAGTGCAGGATATACAATGGTTCCATAGTGCAGGATGGATATGTACTGAATAAATATAGAAATGAATACTACTATAAACAGAATTTTACGACTAGATTATCCTATGAATATAATATATAGATAACAAGTATTGTGAACAGGATTTACAGGTGGATATGTACTGAATATAATATACAGGTGGATACTACTATAAATAGAATTTTTACAGAAATGTACAATGATCATAATATACTGATGGTTTACAGAGTTTACAGGTGCATATGTACTATGAATATATATATACAGATGGCTATTACTATAAACAGAATTTTTACAGATAGATATATATAATAAGTTAGGCTAAAATGAGCAGTATAACAATGGATTTAAAGGTAGTACAAATAAAGTTTGGGCAGAAACTATCCAAATTAAAGTGCAGTGGAAAGTAATTGCATATTACAGTTAAAGTACGATATTGCAGATGTATATGTAAACAATTTGCACTGTGGATAAACAGTCAGCAGTGCAAATTGAAAGGTAAGGTGTCAAGGTAAGTAGTGCAAGATGCAGATATAAACAGTTGTTACTATAGTAACAGTCAGCAGTGCAAGTGAACATTATAGTATTGCAGATAACAAAATGGAGGCAGGTGTGAGGAGGGTGGGGGGAGTCTATCAGTATATGAGGGGAGTGGGGTCAATGAGGGTTAGAGTTCAATAAAGAGACAGCTCTGGGGAAAAAACTGTTTCTGTTTCTTTAGTCTGCTGGTCCTGGTCCGGAGGCACCTGAACCGCCTGCCGGAGGGAAGGAGAGAAAGCAGTCTGTGGGCTGGGTGAGAGGAGTCCCTAAGGATGCTGCGAGCTCGATGCAGACAGCGTTTCCTCTGGATGTGCTCGATGGCGGGTAGTGGAGTCCTTGCGCTCTGCCACAGAACAGCTCCCATACCACACTGTTGCACAGTTGGTCAGGATACCTTCTATTGCACAGTGATAGAAGTTCACCAGGATAGTCGAGGAAAGCTGATTCTTCCTCAGTGTCCTAACTCAGTGTAAAAGTCATTCAGCTCGTTCAGGAAGTTGACATCAGTGGCTGCGGGGGTGGAGTGAGTGGGTTTATAGTCACTGATGGCCTTAATGCCCTGCCACATGCGTCGAGGGTCAGCGTTGGAAAAGTGTCCCTCTATCTTAAGCTTGTAGCAGTGCTTGGCCTCTTTGATGCCCCTTTTCAGATTTGCTCTGGATGTTCTATAGGCTTGTGCATCTCCTGATCTGAAGGCAGTATTGCGTGTCTTCAATAGGAGTCACACTTTCCTGTTCATCCATGGCTTCTGATTTGGTTATGTGGTGATCTGCTTCTGGGTTGTAACATTGTCAATGGTGGTATTAATATAATCCAGTACAGAGGAGGTGTAGCAGTCAATGTTCCAGATAAACTGCTGTTGTGTTGTGTCTTGAAGGTGGGTGAGCCCAAGACCCAAGAATAACAACAAGCCAAGTCTGGAAACTCCTGATACCAAAAATCTATTAATTTTCCATATTCACCCAATGAAGACATATGAAACTATTAATTGTTAAAACTAGCAGGTAGAATTCGCAAAATCCAGGATAGAAGTTGTTGCTTATTTGAGGGTTAAAGGGAAATGTACATTTGAACTACATTTAGTGTTGATGTAAACATTAATATTAATAATACTTATATCTGTTTGATTGAACTGGTCAATAGCCAAGTAACAAAGATATACAGGAAAGGAGGAACCTTAATCTTTGGCTAGATTCCATGTGGAAACATTGCAGCATGGACTATGGGATTATGGTCAATTGCACAACACATGTCTTGGGTATTAACTTTATCCCTTATAAAAGTACACCCAAGAAATGAATCATCCCACACACATTTGTTTCACTTTCACGCACACACGCACACACACGCACACGCACACACACACACACACACACACACACACACACACACACACACACACACACACACACACACACACACACACACACACACACACACACACACACACACACGGACAGTGCTTTGTAAGTGGTGTGTGGTAGTGGTCAAAGCTTACTTGTATTTTTTTCCTTTAAGTGTTAGACATTGGTTAGTACGTCAACCAGGATGTGATTCAGTGAGCTCCAGTTGACTGTTCAGACCTCGTTGTAGGGGATCTACTCTTCCACATCTGCTTCATGTTAGGGCCTGGGGGCCTGCACAGGAGGGCCCAACAACTCTGCTTCTCAGTGGGGGATGGCAAGAGAATGCCTGATGAACAGAGACACAGCCTGATGGCCAGAGGCTTATTAAAAACAGGTAACATTTTCAGTTCAATACATCAATTGATTCCTTTTGTTCAAAAGCACAATATACAAAAAGAAAAGCATAAACAAAATAGGGCAGTACACAAAGGTAATCCCTCTCCCCAACCCATCCACATAAATACATAAACAAAGCAAAAGAAGGAAGGAAAAAAAGACCAAACACCAAAAACCATCCATGTCTGAATATAGTTCATTTGATATTCGGCTATACAAAAACAATGTACTATTGGGTAAACCCTATTGTTTTGAATAGCTGACTTTAAAATTGGTATGTTAGCTTTTTCATGTAAACAGATGGCATTTGAAAGGTCCACAGTTGAGAAAACATAAATTGTATTTACTCTATGTACTGTGCAGATGCTTACACTCCCTACACACTGTAGCTGCACAAAGTTGTAGCCTATTCTTTTCCTGCAGGGGCTCTTCAGGGACGCAGAGATGCTGAAACCGAGGTCATGTCTTCACAATGTACGAGGTACAGCAGTTTGTTATCGCGTACCATAAGCAATTAAATTGACTGAATTGTGTGTGACCCACATCTGTAGCTGTAACACTGTAACTCTATCTCCAGGCAGTGGGCCTGATTAATGTCAACTTTCACAAGATACAGTACCTGAAGACCCCCTTCCCCAAGCTTGTCTCAGCTTGGTGGGCCAGCTCACTGCAAATCAACCCCAGGTGGAGTCCGATGGCATAGCATACGACAATGGGAACCCAACAAACTTTAAAAGGAACCTCCTTCAAATCCCTTGTTAAGTTTTGTCACCAGCTGTTTGTGTCATTAGGTGAATGCAGATAACCTCTTTAAAACCACTGAGTCATTGCAGTGGTTGGTGAAGCTTGTCACCAAACAAGTTGGAGAAGAGTTACCGGTTAGCTTACTATACACAACTTGGACGTAATCATTTGAAATGTGAGTCCAGTAATAAAGTCTTGTCTGTCTCTTGTAAATGTTATCTTACCACAACAGCTTTGGTTACTGTAACATATGCAATTCATCTCGATTTTCTTCATAGTTTAGTAATTAAAATCTTGTGTACCGCTAATATAGTAAACAAACAAGCCTTTAAAAGAGTCAGGTATCAGTAGTCCAATATCTGTTTATTGTGAAATCCCTGTAACTAAATTGATGCGCTCAGGAGCTGGTGAAAGGATTTCCCTGTATATTTCTGGAGTCACCCTGACATAAAGTGCTTCTACCACTCCTACATGTATTAAATGAAAGTGCATGAAACCTTCATCACTGTTGACCTTTATACAGAGCCCTTTTGGAATGTTTTCCAAAACATTAACACACATAAACCTGGATCACTAGATCAAGCTGATCTAAAAACAAAACAAAAAAACAATTGTCATGTAAACTGGCACTGTTTCCTATTAATGTGTCCACATCATGGTAGCTTGGCCAGACTGGCACGTCAAAGTTTTGTCATAGGGTTCTGAGGAATGTAGGCCAAAGTCATTGTTTTGATGTTGTTATGGAAGTAATTTATCCAGACCAGTTTTTTCGAAATACAGATGAGTAAGTAAGTGTTGCAGATGAGATCCCAGTGTTTTGGTGCGTGGTGACTCTGGCAGCAGGGTGGTGCTTGCCATTGCACATCTGTCAGTGAGCTAAATGATTTGTGTGGGATCAGAGCAGGGGCAGGGAGCCGAGAAGGGGGAGAGGGGGCTACGCAACCACGTCATGTCGGACCCAGAGTGAGAGCCATCTGTATTATGTCATGACTGCTGGGGCACTCCACCCTTTGCTCTCTTTTTCCCAGTTTCCCTGTGTCTCTCACTCCCAGACTCCCCCACCCACAGTTTATTTTGCCTTTGCTTTACTGCTGTGTTTTTGGTTTAGTGTTACTGACAGTCATCGTTGCCATGTTGCTTGCCTCTGACAGAAACGTAACTAAATATCTCAATTTGGGTTTGTACTTTTACCAAATCTTCTTTACCCATACCTGCATATCTTACTCCTATCTTCTCTCTGCCTTTCATGTCGTGTCTGTCTATCCATCACTCTATTTGCCAATAATGGCTGTCCATCTTCAGCTTTTGACTGACAGCTCCCTGTCTGCACTTGTCCGTCTCATTTAATGTTCACCTTCGCTCCTACAGCACCACCTGAAAACCAGATGTGGACAATCAGCAGCCTGTAATTAAGTAGCGAAGCATTCCCTTTAGGAGCTGCAGCTAATTTATGATGAAAGTCAAACATTGGCAGATCTAGGCGGGTGTGCCCTTTGAAATGGTCTAGCACTGACACTGACGTCAAAGTTACCAATGTGTGTTTTGTACCGGGCTGTAATGTTAGGCTACTCATACGAGGAACAGGGCATGCTTGTTATTTTGCTTCCCAGCTGATAAAAAGATGCAGGTAAAGCACATAAGGTAAGATAACGTCACACAGCTCAAATGTCAAATTGTCTCGACTGACTGACACAGACAGACAGACAGACAGACACACAGACACACCTTCCAGTTAATGGCTGGTCTGGATGTTTCCTTTGATAAAGAGAGGGGAGGTTGGGTAGTTAATATTCAGCTATCGTGTGGTATTAATAACAATATCATTGCTACATATAATACTAATTTCCCTACCAGCAGTAGAACAAAGGTAATTAAATCTGTAGATGACCTAATGGACTCAAGAACAGAAAGGTACATTTTCCTGATTCGTCTCTCACCTCTGCCTTTCATGTCTGTGTGGCAAAATGACTTCACTCCTTTACTATCACACTTTTAAGTTGGGGAAAGAAAATAAATTACAGCTATTTAATACATCATTTGATTCCAGGAGACATGCTGCTCTCCTTGATTTTAATGTGGGTAATATAATAAAACATAAGAGTCAAACTAATGAGTATAAAACTTAATGTGCAACAACCATGTTTTTATTTTGAGCTTATTGCGCCATCTTCTGGCCAAAGACTTCCTGCACATTAACATCACACCATGTTACCGATGTATTATGGCAATGAAAATTCAGTTTAGAGCAAGTTGATTTGCTTTGCACATGACAAGGAAAGTTTCCAAACGTATTATCAGGGTCACACCAATGATTTGCTTAGCGATTAGATATATGAATCAAGAGAATATGGCAGTTGTCTAATTATTAGGCTGTACTTTCACAGAACAATTCCTATTCTGCTGTAGTTTGATTTACTAAGCAAGCACAAACACAAAAAGAAATATCCTGTGTCAGAATTCTAAATTGGTCAGTCCTTGGGTCCGTTTCAGGAAGGAGGCTTAACAAACAGAGTCTAACCCTGATCGCTGAGTTGATTTACCCTGAGATGGGAAAATTTGTTGATTTAAGTTGCTTCAATCAACTTTGTTACCATAGTAATGGACTCTGAAGTGAAGTTACCTCTCTTTCAGGAAAACTGTTTCTTCTGGTTTTATCTCTAACTTTCTTTGAAGGTTGTGCTATATAAATAAAGCTGCCTTGCCTTGCCTTTCTGAAACAGAAAACTCAGTTTCTCATCTCAGGGTCAATTAATAGAATTTTCACTAAACCTGCTTTATGAAACGGACCCAAGAACAGTTCACGTGAGACACTGCTACGATATTGCATGTCAATCGCAAAATGTTTTGTTGCACAAGGAATACATTTAGAAATTAGCGTGCACTGAGCCAATACAAAGAATGTGTGCACAGTATAATAGGAGTGAGGCGTACTCATTTAGGTCTGCATGAAGAAAACCACCAGAGAACCATGTTTGCTTGTTACTATCAGATTTATTTACAGACGTAAGTGGGAGACGATCTCCCTTGTGCAATTACTTACGGGAATTCAATTACATTTTCAAATAAACAGCAGGGACTCTTGTATTGTGACACAGAAAAAGCTAAATTCAAAATGACCACTTCAAAACTTGGCATTTTATAACATGTTGAAATAATATTGTGATGCAATATAAAAATGTGATAAACCCAACACTATTATTTACAATGAACAATGTTGATTTAAAGCAGAACAATATCAAAAATACTTAAGTTGAAATTTAAAAAAAAAAAAAAAAATCAGGTCGTCATACATACTCTCACACGGTAAGCTATGTTCTTCCATAATAATAATAATAATAATAATAAAAAAATGCTGTAATTGTATGGCAAACATGCCGCAAGTTTAGGCACAACAGCAGTCATCCTACTACACAATAATCTGCATGCTAACAAAGAAAAGCACTACATAGCTACAAAGCTGTGAGATTATTCTAAATAAAAAATAAGACAAATGAGGCAACTGAGCATTATGAATTGAATGAAATAGCTGATCAGTTTTAAAAGAGGCAATGCTTAAGTTATAAGCTTGAGCAAAGGACTGACAACTTCAATCTCATGCCATCAATGACTATGGAACGAGGACAGCAAGGCAATGCATGCCTATGCATCTATTAAGTGACAGAACAAAAATAATACAACACAATACCATCTTCAGGGATGACAATGAAGGTACTTCACATGGTGTTTTATTTGGGTCAATGAGCTGGAGGAGATAGGAAAGGGGTGGCGTGGACTAATAGAAGATTGAAATCCATCTGGGTAAGTCTCAGGGAGGAGCAACAGTGCGGTGATGTCTCTGGGGCTGGTGAGCTAATACTATAGGTGGTCCTCTTTCTCTCAACCTCAGTAAATTTACAGGAAGGCAGAGGGGACTGGAAGGCAGGAAAGAAATCAAGCAACCAGATTGACAAAAAAACCCACACAGCTAGGGTGGCTTCAGAAGCCTGAAGGTGTTAAAACATTCATGTCCCGAGGTTTAAGTTTGTGTGGCCGTGTGGGTGCTTGTTTGGCCTCAATGCCCGAGATTTCAATCTTGGGGGGCATGAAGTTGGCAGGGTTGTCTACCTTGAAGTTGACCTGGGTGTTGGTGCCATCCATGGTAGAGGATTTCTGCATACCAAAGTAGGACTGCAGTGAAAAACCTACAAGAAAGATGAAGTGGTAGGTGTTTTAATTAAAGACCCAAGTGGTTGTAAAAAGAGAACAGCGTTAGTGTCATGATTTTACCCTTCAAACCCCAAAACCCGCTGTTGGGTTTAATAAAGCATGTTTTGTTTAAAAGATTGTCAAAGAAAAACACTTACACTACAAAGAAGCTGTAAAAACGGAATTGTTCGTTGGATTTTCAAACTCACGACTGTCCCTGAATGCGTCTTGGTAGAAGTGCCGACATTATGTAAAAAGCTCCAACGTTAAGCCAAAAAAACCCTGTGGATTTTTTAGCTTCAAGCTGCAATCATTGTGTTCACAGTGTGATTGCTGCAACAGCACAGCCTAGTGTTAGAACAATGGTGGAAGAAGTATTCAGATCCTTTACTTATGTAAAAGTTCTAATACCACACACAAAAAAAGTTATGCATCGAAAATGCAACTTATGTAAGTATCATCCGAGAAATTATCTTAAGGTATTAAAAGAAAAGTACTCAATGCAAAACTAGTAATTAAAGCTGTCAGATTAATGTAGTGGAGTAAAAAGTATAATATTTCTCGTAGTAGTAAAAATTTGACTTATGTACAGTACTGGAGAAAATGTACTGTAAATGAAAAAGTTTAGAAAAACATAGAAAAATTCTGTCTGTGAATGATTTTTTATTCCTGTATTGTATATACAGGAAATGTTTTATTATCTGATTTAAATGTTTTTCTATTTAAAAATGAATAAATTATCAAATAAATTTAACTAAATTAACGTTTTTCTTTTTATGTTTTTAAATATTACAATGTGAAATAGTATGATATGATCTGCTTGCACGCTTTCACTTCACACACGAGCAGATCAGTTTCTTCTCCTGAAAATCTTTACTTCCTGCTTAGCAAATATGTCATCATAATAGCAATGTGCCAAGGTACAAACACGGCTGGCTTTTAAAAAGGTGCTGTAGGTAGAACTGCAAAGATCCAGGACTTAGCCAAAACATTTTAACACTGACAACTTCTCAGTTGCGCTAAAATGATGAGATCAAATGATTTAAACTTTGACCTGGTTGCTGCTGACCTTTCAAAAGTGCAACCAATAAGATAAAAACATGTTACCTAGCAACAGGAAATAGCTTCCTTGCCAGGGTGATGACGAGTCTCTGCGCTGCACTTTGCTCTTTGCGCCCTAGAGAGAGCAAATCGCTTATCATGTTTAGGCGGCTTAAACCAGTTGGCTAATTTTTCATTTTAGCTAATTGGGATTACTGAATTCAGCGAAATACAAAATACTGGGGACGCACCACGGTCTGTCACGGCACAGGATTCAACCTAATTCTATGAGATTCTATCCTGTTTACTGTGCATTAATACTGTAAAAAATGGCTGTTCAAGTCAAGATCCAAAAGCAGGACTGGGTATAAATCTCTCACCTGTGCTAGTTTCACAGCCTGGGTCAGTCGGGGACTTCTGTACCACGGATCGGGTTCCAAAGAAGCTCCACTTCTCTCCTCCTCCTCCCTCATTTCCTCCCATGTCTGTGCTGGGGTTGGGACAACTGAGATCTGGGTTGGCAAGAAAAGGCGCAGGACTCAGCTGGAACCAGCTCCTGTACTCCCACCAAGCAAGAGCAAGACATGAACATACAAGCGAACATGGAAAGGATATGCCATATGGCAAATTATATGGGCCACGTTAGAAAATATAGAATGTTATGATTAGGGTTTCGGTTCCATCCATTTCAACATAACATTTTGGTTGTTGCCTACCTGCGACTAACAGCCGGTGATGAGTGGGGACTAACACAGGGGGTGACGCTGGGGGTGACGGAGGGGGTGACAGAAGGGGTGCCACTTGGCGTGGATTGTGCTGATGTTGTACACCTGTCCTCGAAGTCCCCGCTTGGCATTCTCAACTTCTGCACAGACAGAAAAAAAACAAATTAATGAGGAATACACCTAACTGATCCAGAATTAGCCTGGCTTGTACATTACAAAATTATTATAAAAGTTTTGCACCGTGTACATACAGCAAAGATGTGACATTGCTCCCCCCAGTTTGTTTGGGACAAAATGTGTCAGAAACAGAACATGGCAAACACTCCCTGAATACACAATGAAAAAGGTCAGGGTTTATCTGGACCGCAGACCATAAACAAAAAGTGCATCACAGATTCTCAGAGCTTATTACCTGCTGCTGACTAAATGGTGTGTGAGAGAGAGAGAGAGAGAGAGAGAGAGAGAGAGAGAGAGAGAGAGAGAGACACATACTGTAAGCACTGAACCAAGAAGTTTTATTATTTTAAAAGGGGCATTAAAATTAATATAAACTCTTTGAAACTCATTTAGAAAACTGGTTGCTCTACCTGCAACACCACCAAGTCCAAGAGGACAGTGGCCATCATATAAATGAATAACAGGGAGCGACCCCTGACTTTAATTCCAGTATGTTTTATTTGAGTTGGTATCCTGCTGGATTACATAACTGCTCCAACGCTGCTGGACTTTAGCCAGAATATTCCAAATAAGTAATAAACAACATTAGGGCAGTTGAAACTGTTGTTTTGTTATGAATAAAGTGCACTAGACAAAGAAAAGCCCGATAAAAACCATAACGCTACACAATTACGTAGACCCACGGGGCTTCTTAATTTTTATTAACACTTGCTAAATGAGCACATGGTAAGCAGAAGTGGGGCTTGTGTGGAATACGTTTGAAATAGCCTTGCTAATGTTAGCGTTAGTTTGTCTCATTTAAAATAATTTCGCTAGCTAGCAAGTTTACATAGAAATAGCTAGCTATCTACATGAGGGACATAAACTAGGAGACTAGGGTTAGCTAGGGACATGGCGGTTTACTTAACAGTGTACAAAAATTATTCGGTCATGGAAGCGGTCTCTGGTGAATTTCACTCTTTATAGCTTCCATTCTCATTGAGCAATAGTAACGTTAAGTGCTACCACTAGCATTCGTTATCAGGTGCTAACGTTAAGCTGGCTAACTCTGGCTGAACTGCCACATAACTAGCTGCTGCTAGGCCTAAATGAACCGATCAAACTAACGTTACACAAAACGCTACGTCCGTCTCTTTGTTTCTGAGTCAGTTATGAGTTTCATAGCTAGTAGTTTAAATAAAGTTGGTGTAAGGAGATTAACAGTAATAAAGAACTTAACTTGCGTTTGTTTTTTGTACTCGGGTTAGCTCGAATGCCAGCTTTGCTAACTAGCTAGCCTAACGTTACAATGTTGCTTTGCTAATGGTCAAATTGCTACAACTTAACGCAATAATTACTTGACATACCTTTTTATGATAGGTTTTCTTTGACGTTCTAGTCCGACAGATTCCTTAATTTTGTCCATAGTTAGCGGTTTTAACAAGCTCTTTTCTGGAAAACCCAAACGATAGCGTCTGTTCACACTCAACAATAGGCCACCAAAACATCGTTTTTGTTAGAAGCTCGCTGATTGGTCCGTTTGAGAAAATAAGGGGGCTCGATTCATTCAAGGGCGTTGCATGGCAACAATACAGACGGAAGCTGTACTCTATGGAACCAGCTAGAGCTGATTACATAATGTGTTTACCAAGATGTTGTTCCATGATGTACCCTGCAGTCACTTGTGCAGCGCTGTGGAGACAGGTCTAGCAATGCGAGATTAGCAGGCAATCAACAGGCTAAACTATAATATTATCATATCATTTCTCACAACAACACTTGAGTAATGACAGACACAATCATTTTTGTAGTAAGAATAAAGTCCTCATAATGTAGGCTAAATGTTATCTGGTCTGTGGAATGTTGTAGGGCTGTGCAATTAGCTCAATCGTTCCCAATGATCACAAAAACAGAATAATAAAGGAAAAACAGTTATTTAGCTCATTACTTTTTGCAAGTAAACTCTTATTTTCTTGTTTTCTGAATAAAAAAATAAATTAAGTTCTATTTTTTCCCCCCACAGTTGTTTTAAGTTCAGTAATTGCAACATCTTTCCAGAAGTAAACAAGTAATCTTGTTAAATTATCGTGATTCCAATATAGACCGAAATAATCGTGATTATATTTTTTTCCATAATTGAGCAGCCCTAGAATGTTCTATGTCTGTTAGCCACAGTCACCAGGGAAAAGAAAACACAACCTTTGTGCATCCACGCATTGTGTGTATGCACTGTGACCCTCCTCTTTTAAAAAAACCTTCCATCTGAACCCATGGACAAAAGATAAAGCCTAACACTTAAAGGCAACATGGAAAGGCCACAGTGCTAACCACTGGGCCCCCATTCTGCCAGTACAGTAAGCAAGACAGTGTGTTTGAGTTTTTCCTTTCACTTTTATTCTGTCCTGAAACACACCTGTCAAACATTCAATTGTGAGATATACTTTCAGTTCTTTACTGTTATTTGAGGGCAGAGAAACCTTTCACAGCTCCTTGGCAGATATAGGCTTCTACCCCAAATATGTTCATACTCACTGGTATTGTGCCATCAACCAGTCGGTGAAAGCGGGTCTCCTCAGCAGAGAGCCCCTTGTGGGGAGAATAGCCAGCATCAGTGAGTCCTGCCTGGTGCTCAAACTTCTGGAGGTTCTCCTGGGCATGCTCTAAGTCAGGATGGGAATACAGTCATCATTGGTTGAGTCAATGTTTTAATATGCTGCACACCATTACACCTGGCACTGAATATTGTTTCCTGTATGGAATTTGTATCCTATCTGGCAGCCAAGGTAGTCACCATTTGGATAATTGTAGGTGAAGCATACATAATTCTGTGACATGAAGAAACCGATAGTGTCTGTAACTTGTAGGCTGTCTACATATTTTTCAAATTAAATGAAAATAAAGGTTCTTAAACTAAGTTTCTCACATGGTTATCTTGACTTACTTATCATAAGTGAGCTCATTAAAGAGGTGGCTTTGGCTTTCACAACAGGCACTGGTGACTTTGCTGGTGCTACTGCTTCAAAAGTCAGCAACTTCTTACCCCTCTCACCTTCCTGGTAACACACAAGTATACTGTTAGGATTAACTTTCAAACCAGTTACACAACAAATAAGAGCAGATCAAATTTGTCCAGGCATGCACCTACCCTTCAAAGCAATTTGAATCAGATAGTATGAACAAAGCAAGAAAAGCACCTCTGCAGTGTTCCTGAAATTGTGCTGTGGGATAACAGGGTCTTTCCATAAGATGTTGATGGACAAGTCAGAAGGTGGTGAGTGCATGGTGGCATCCATGAACTCATCATAGCTGACATTGTGTCGAGTCATTCCAATAGGAGATGAAAAGGCACCAAATGGACCGGATTGCGGGCCAGACTCAAGTGCTGAAGAATGAGAGTAAAGAAAACATGTTCAATCTGGGTTTTGCATAAGGAAACTATTTCTGACATCTCCCCGAGGTAATACTTTTACAAATATGTTGAAATTATAACACCAAAATCTAAATTCCTGTGTTACCTGGAATGTCTCCGCGTCGTGAGGCCATTTTGACACCAGATCAGAGAGGCTGACCACAGGAGACTCTGTAGGGTGACAGGTCCACTCTGCTAGGGGCTCCAAACCTGAACACTTCATTGCATGACATCACATAGTGTTACAGGGTCAATAGACAGATAAAAGGTTTTATCTATCAGTCACACAGCACAGAACATAATGATACAATATACAATACACATGAAATATACATGAAATAATAATAATAGACTACGCTACACTTTTGGAAGCATAATGTGTAGTGCAACAACACCTTGATGTCAGTCAGAATGAGGCAGCTAATACATAAATCATGTTTTTATTAGTTCAAGGTTGGATTACTGTAATGCTCTCTATGTGGTTCAGAATCAGACGTCCATCTCACGTCTTCAACTTGTGCAAAATGCTGCTGCTCGCTCTTTAACAAATACATCTAGACGTGCACATATCATTCCCATTCTCTACACTCTACATTGGCTCCCTGTGCGTTTTAGAATAGATTTTAAGATGTTATTGTTTGTTTTCAAGGCCTTAAATGGTCTGATCCCGGAGTATTTGTCTGAAATTTTAACTTTGCGGGAGCACAACTGGTCATTGCGTTCTTCAAATCAGCAAGTTTTAGAAGTGCCAAGGTCAAGGCGGTCAGCGGTGGGGTGATCAGGCTTTTGCAGTTGCTGACCCGAGACTCTGGAACAAGTTAACCCCTGACATTTGCACTATTACAGATGTAGCCCTTTTTAGGTCCAAACTCAAAACATATCTGTTTAGTCTGGCTTTTAATACCTAGCAGTGGTGTGACAATGTTATTCTTCTGTTTTCATGTAACCTTTTCTGATTTTACTGTTTTCTATGTTCATTCTTTCTATTGTATATGTGTTTTAACTCTATTACTCTCTTCCTGATGTAAAGCACTTTGGATACCTGCTGGTTGCTGTAAAGTGATCTGTAAATACATTTTGATTGATTAGTTGATTGATCCATGTTACATGCATGTTTATTAGCCTAAATATGGTTAAAAGAGAGAGAGCGAGAGAGAGAATTAACACGTCAGAGACTTGCGATTACTGTGCAGTGCATAGTTTACTGTTACTGACTTGCTCCAAATAGAAGCAGAGTCTGGTTACATCACTGCCATTAATATCAGTTCATGTCAGTCACCCTCATATACCAGACCAAAGCAGAAAATAAACAAGCCAACTGCGAATTAAAACAGGCTTATTTTCACGGAAGGAAAAGGAAATGAAACTTTCTGAAATAAGGAAAATACTGCCTGTTTGATAGAAAAATATCTAACTCTACCTTATTTTGTAACATACAAAGAAAGTCAATCTCATTAACGTTAACCCTCTTCTGTTATGGTGAACCTGTCTACCTCTGTTGTTAATACTGATTATCAGCCCTGACTCACTTTCAATTGAAATCCACATGCATCTTCCTCACTTAAATGAATGAGGAGACCGTCGGCCATCTAAATCTAAATCTAAAAATGCAGATTTAGATCGCTGGTATTTTGAATTCTAGTTTACTTTACAGACAGCTGGCATTTATGCTGTTGTTCCCGTCAGCAATCAGCATTGTGGGGTGCCAGAAACAGTGACTTGCAAAAACAGGAACCGAAATCAGAAGAGAATAACGTCTAAAATAATCCGTAAACTATACAATGACATTTACTTCACGGAAGGACACCTACATGCTAAAAATATTGAGTAGGCTATTTAAATCATATTTGCATTTAGGTGATTGTCAGTTTGCTAAATATTGTTCAGTCATTGGCAGCGTTTATGATAAGTATGCTACAGTATTTATTTATTTATCTTACCTCAACCTGTCAATATTCCCTCTCCTCTCCTGTTGAAATTATTCCACAGCTAGAGTGGCATCGACTTGACAGATTGAACGAAGAGATATTGTGTGTTTGTTCACCGATTGGCTCTTCCATGACTTTTGGACATGCAGAGAGTAAAGAGAGCTGATCGAGACGTCACACGGCACCAGTGAAGGCACCTCTAGCGGGAGCGGAAATGACCATCCGAAACCCAGAGCCCTGCAACCTGGTTGGGAACATACGTGTGTTGCTTTGGAAGGTTGGTTGGAAAGTAAGCAGTGGTGAAAGGACTCAGACAAGTCCTGCATTTCAAATGTTACTAGGTAAAATTAAAAAAAGTATTATTTATTGTGTTTAAAAAAAAATATGTTTATGTATGCCCCATCCAACAAGGCAAACTTGGCAATAAATCCTTCCTTCTTTATTCTGATTGTGTGTGTGTGTGTGTCATCACAGCCTATGAGACGCTACTGATCCTAGCTGCCCCTTCAGAGTTGAGGGACACGTGAGGTGGGTTATTGAACCTGCAATCTCAGAGTCTGCCTACAGCTTTGGTGTCCACTGGTATCTGCTAATGTAAGTACTAGTAAGACCCATTAATTTGTTACTAGAAGACATTTTAGAGGGTAACTCTTCCCGATATTTAATGTTGGGCAACCTAATCCTGCATGACATCACAGGATATGGAAACTGACACATTTAGCCGAGTGCATTTGTTGCATTGGCAGCCATAAACCACAAGGTGACACTGTCGATGTAGAACACAAACAGTAACAGACTTGGAACAGAAAACAAAAACTCAATGCTTCGTTGATTTTCTTTTATTATCAAAAACAAAGAAATGACCAAAATACAGAACATTTGGTTTACGATATATAAATATTTACAAACACAGATTAGAGGAAATAAAATAGAACGGAGATATACTGTAAGTGCACATCAGCATAAATAGAAGATAAATAGACAACACTTTTCATTTATTTCACATATACATTAATTGAAGGTGCCATTGTTTGGGGTCGGAGGTCATCATCAGCTTCTTATTGATCCAAGGAGCTAAAGAGTCAGATGCGAGCTGTGTTGGTGCTGCCTGAGGTGGAAGTGAGCTCTTTTGGTCTGGCTGTAGTGGAGGTTTTTTGTTTCCTACAAATTACCATAAAACCAGAAGAACACACATTAGTTCTATAAAATATTGAGATTAACTGAAAGATTTAAATTAATAGTTTGGTGGTCAGTGTATTCTGGAGATGATGCTTGGATTAATGTCTGTAAAAATACTCACATGATGGAAGCCATGAGTCTTTGCACTGCCTTCAGCTTGGGGTTCAGGCAGTAGCGAAGACCACTTTTGATGGTGACACTGTTGAAATAAACAGTAGAGGTGAGCTCAGGTGAAATGATTCTCTTCACCAACTATGGTAGATGAACAGATACATAAATGATTTTGGCAGGTAGACTAATGACTTGAAATGCCTTAAAGGTGTTTTAGCAGGAGTTTATTATAATTTTCACTATAATTGAGGCCGGAAAAAATGCCATTCTAGGCGTTATGGTTCCAAGTTTGCTGAGGAAGATACTAGCCTCCTATTAGCATAGAAATATAATAATCATGACAAATTATTGCACTGAATTTCCCACATTTCCACAATCTTTATTACAGATGTTAGTGTATCTTACACAATCTCCACATTGTTACAGAAGATGGTTGCTGGGTAGATCTGGATGTCTGTTATATCAGTCTTTGAGCCGATTCCATTCCTGACACGTTGACACATACAACGTTGTGATTGATGACCTAGAGAAAAAGACAAGGATTTTTTTTTTTTTTAGATTTCATTACAAATCTTTTCACTGCACATATTTCTGCTAACAGCTACCAAGATGTATACAAATGTAGAAAACAAACTTTACATTGTCTATGTTAGAGCTGTAAATGCTGAAAAAGTGTAAAAACTTACTCTGTGCTTTGGTGATGCAGACCATGACAGCCAGGAGCAGAAAAACCTTCAGAAAGCTGGACATTGTTGGTTTCCTCTTCGGTCAAAAGAAATCTCGTTCCTTGTGGAGAAGATAGTAGAAAGGAGCTGTAACAAGTGCAGCTGGAGAGATTAGCTAGAGTCAAAGAGAGTGAAGTTTGTTGACAGGAGAACTGTGAGGGATAGAAGCTGAGGGTGGTCTTAAATACTCTGCTCAGACACATACCTCATCACACTTCCTGTGATTAAAGGGAAATTCTCTGAGACAGGAAAGTGAAACTTCAAAAACCACAAAAAAATCCAAACCTACTCATTCCACTCGTCTTTACCTGTGGCTACTAATAATTTAACCAGATTTAAGATTTTAAAAGTACAGTTTAATATCATGTATGATAATAAGAATATAAAGACAGAAGTGTAACTTGTTGGAACTGTAAACCTGCAACTGAACGTTGACATCAAATGTGTACAAACACTACGTGACCTATGAATAAATAATTTTGAACATTTTGCACACGTTCATTTTGATACAATGAAAATCAAACATCCCAAAAAATGGTTCATGTACAAATTATTCATGAAAAACATCTAAGTTAATGACGCCATATTGTGTCCCCTTTGTTATTATTTCCCATTGTGTCTTGGTGACAATACAATTTAATAATATAGAATAAAGAAACATACATTTTTTTTATTGTGTCATCTTGTCATTTTCATTCTGTCACAAAAAAATAAAATAAATATAAAAAGAAATAAAGTAAAATATGCCGAATCATTTGACATGTCAGTACACAAGTTAGTTTAGATTTACGTGGTCCATTTAGATTTGGCAACACAAAGTGTGGGCTGGTGATCTCAACAACGTCTGGTTCCGTATTAGTGGTTGATACCTTTGGAGCAAGTATAATTTCATTTCTTTCCACTGTAGCTGCATGGTAGTTACACTGTCCTGACATTTGTGGTTTAAAAAAGTCAGTATTATACACTACCGGTCAAAAGTTTTGGGTCACTTAGAAATTTCCATTGCACTCCATTATAGACAGACTACCAGCTGAGATCAGTTGCATTGTTTTTTTTAACCAGGGCAGCAGTTTTCAGATTACATTATGTGCTTACATGATTGCAAAAGGCTTCTCCAATGTTTTCTCAGTTAGTTTTTTAAAATGATATCAGATTAGTAAACAGAATGTATATTTGGAACATTGGATGAATGGTTGCTGATAATGTGCAATGTAGATATTGCATTAAAGATCAGCCACCATCTCAGATCAGCTGGTATTCTGTCTATAATGGAGTGGTATGGACATTTGTAAGTGACCCTAAACTTTTGACCGGTAGTCTAAGTAATATCTGATTCTGATCCTCATTTCCTTATTATATTTTCTAGTTGTTAGATAACAACTCCACTGTCAGAGAGATCTAATATGACCTCCAAAGGTCATGCAGCTTGAAAGGAAATGCTTGGTTTCAGCAGAAAGCATGGTCTAAATGTGAGTTTCAGTTTTATGTTCTCTTTCACTTTTTCTCCAAAGTTATATCTTATCTTTTTCCCTTTTCTATTTTTAATATCCTTCATCCTTCTCTTTTCTTTGGCATTTTGACCACAAAGCTGGAATTAAAGTAAAAAACAATTAACTTACAATGAAAAGCCTGTTTTCCTTATGTCAATGGTAATGACAAGTATTAGAAAATGATAAAGAACCATAACTGCAACCGAAGGTGACTACATGCTGTGTTGTCATATTACTGATAAAAGCAGGGCCCAGGGAAAGACATATATCTAAAAATGTCAACTTTCAGAAAAAAATGCATGTTTTACATGATCATTTCAACTACAAAAATAAATAAACACATTTTCTTACTTACTTGTAATAGCTTCTAGCTATGTAGAACATTTTGGTCTTACTTGTCCCAGTTTTAAGATATCTATCTCTTTTGGAGGTGAAGGCACAAGTCAGAGATTGATATCTCAAAACCTGGGCAAGTAAAACTGTTATCTGCAGTTATCTCCATGGCTGGAAACCCCTTAAAGTAAGTGTGAAAATGTTATTTATATAGAGAGCATATGTGTTATATAGAGCAGCACAGTGGCCCAATGGTTAACACTGTGGCCGCACAGCAAGAAGGTACCAGGCGCTCCGGTTTTCCCCACCACTACAAATACATTCCCCTCCCTCTCTACCAAGCTGATGTGTGGTGAGCGTCTGGCGTCATAAAGCTGCCGTGCATCACCAAAGTGGGTGCTACAAATTGGTGGTGTTAGAGCGCTTTGAGTGCCTATGATCAAGCGTTATATAAATGTAATGAATTATTATTATTATTTTCTAACCCTTTAAGCGAGGTGACAAAACGTGTGTAAGACAATACAGTGGGATTTGTGACAAAGTGAAGCATACAATCCTACAATGCATTTTAAAAACCATCATAGGTGGACAGACATACTTTAACTCTAAGGTTCTTTTTACTTTCTTTAAATCTCAACTTTAAAACTGGTTGATAGTAAACATTTGTATGTTCCACTAAGCTACATTTCTTAACCCTGGAAATAGAGACTGAGTTTTTTTAATTCTTTGGAAATCGGTCAAGGCCAAGCTGTGCTAATTTAAGACACAGGGGCAATAAAGAGAATTGAAAGGGACTTTCATCTGTTTCTACATATGTCACAGACCAAACAACATTGACTCAACTCAAGATGAACTGATTAGATGTTAGAGGTTAAAGGTCAAGATCCCTCTGACCTCACAAAATGCATCTTTGGACAAAACTCAAGAATTCAAATGCTAACTACGATAACATTTTAAACAAATGTCTCAGAGGATAAAATAATAAAGTGATGATATTTTATGTCCAAAAGGTCAAAGATCAACTTCAGTGAGATATTGTGATGTTATGAAAAAATGCTTTTCTGGCCATCATTTAATGCCATAACTCAGGAATGGAAACGGGGAGATATTTGGATGGACACTGAATTGGTGATACTAATCTTGAAACTGTGGTGATTTGTAATGATCTTCTGTGCTGCCAGGTCTGTTGAGTGTCTCCCTGTCAGTAGTCGAGATGCCGCTGCCCTAGCAGACCACTCCATAGGAGATGACTGATGCCACCACAGAGTCAAAAAGGTCCTCAGGAGTGGCCCTGCACTCCAAAAAACACCTAGGTCTTGTTTAAGCCTTTGATTTGATACAAATGTCTACTTTCACTCAAGGATGAACTGATTTCATTTAGGAGGTCAAAGATCAAGGTTACTGTGACCTCACATAACACATTTTTGTCCATAACTCAGGAATTCATATGCTAATTATGACAACATTTCACACAAATGTATAAAAGGATACAATAAGGAAGTGATGACCTTATATCCAAAATATCAAAGGTCAACTACCATGTGACATCTTAATGATCTTAACACATTTCTGGCCATTATTCAATATCATAACCCAGGAACAGAAGGGAATGTTGTGACCCTGTTTTACATTTGGGCGGAAACTGAATTGGTTGCCAACCTTGAAACTGTGATGCCGGGTTGAAGATGTGTGTGTGTTGGAGTCTCATGTAGCCCAGCTCATGTAATCTGAGCCACCCTTGTCAGTATTAAGCGGGAGGGTGTTGGTGGGTTATTGAACCTGCAATCTCAGAGTCTGCCTACAGCTTTGGTGTCCACTGGTATCTGCTAGTTCTAGTAAGACCCATTAATTGTGTCTAGAAGACATTTTAGAGGGTAACTCTTCCCGATATTTAATGTTGGGCAACCTAATCCTGCATGACATCACAGGATATGGAAACTGACACATTTAGCCGAGTGCATTTGTTGCATTGGCAGCCATAAACCACAAGGTGACACTGTCGATGTAGAACACAAACAGTAACAGACTTGGAACAGAAAACAAAAACTCAATGCTTCGTTGATTTTCTTTTATTATCAAAAACAAAGAAATTACCAAAATACAGAAAATTTGGTTTACGGTATATAAATATTTACAAAAACAGATTAGAGGCAATACAATAGAACGGAGATATACTGTAAGTGCACATCAGCATAAATAGAAGATAAATAGACAACACTTTTCATTTATTTCACATATACATTAATTGAAGGTGCCATTGTTTGGGGTCGGAGGTCATCATCAGCTTGTTATTGATCCAAGGAGCTAAAGAGTCAGATGCGAGCTGTGTTGGTGCTGCCTGAGGTGGAAGTGAGCTCATTTGGTCTGGCTGTAGTGGAGGTTTTTGGTTTCCTACAAATGACCATAAAACCAGAAGAACACACAGTAGTTCTATAAAATATGGAGATTAACTGAAAGATTTAAATTAATAGTTTGGTGGTCAGTGTATTCTGGAGATGATGCTTGGATTAATGTCTGTAAAAATACTCACATGATGGAAGCCATGAGTCTTTGCACTGCCTTCAGCTTGGGGTTCAGGCAGTAGCGAAGACCACTTTTGATGGTGACACTGTTGAAATAAACAGTAGAGGTGAGCTCAGGTGAAATGATTCTCTTCACCAACTATGGTAGATGAACAGATGCATAAATGATTCTGGCAGGTAGACTGATGACTAGCAATGCCTTAAAGGTGTTTAAGCAGGAGTTCATTATAATTTTCACTACAGCTGAGGCCAGACTTGGATTAAATTAACATTCTAGGTTTTATGGTTCCAGGTTTGCTGAGGAAGATATTAGCCTCCTATTAACACAAAACAAATGCAAATAGCAATCATTATTTTCTATTGCACTAACATCACACATTCCCACAATCTTTATTAAAGATGTTAGTGTATCTTACACAATCTCCACTTTGTTACAGAAGGTGTTTGCTGAATAGAAATGGATGTCCTTTATGTCAGCCTTGTTGCCGATTTTATCATAGACACGTTGACACAGACACTGATGTCCTGATTGATGGCCTATGAAGAAAGAAGAGTATTTTTTTTAATGTGATTAGAATTTCACTGCACAGATTTTTTCTTTTAGTTACCAAGATGTATACAAATGTAGAAAACAAACTTTACATTGTCTATGTTAGAGTTGTAAATGCTGTAAAAATGTGAAAACTTACCCTGTTGGGCTTTAGACATGCAGACCATGACAGCCAGGAGCAGAAAAACCTTCAGGAAGCTGGACATTGTTGGTTTCCTCTTCGGTCAAATGAAATCCCGTTCCTTGTGGAGAAGATAGTAGAAAGGAGCTGTAACAAGTGCAGCTGGAGAGATTAGCTAGAGTCAAAGAGAGTGAAGTTTGTTGACAGGAGAACTGTGAGGGATAGAAGCTGAGGGTGGTCTTAAATACTCTGCTCAGACACATACCTCATCACACTTCCTGTGATTAAAGGGAAATTCTCTGAGACAGGAAAGTGAAACTTCAAAAACCACAAAAAACCTACTTCTTACTCATTCCACTCGTCTTTTCCTGTGGCTACTAATAATTTAACCAAATTTAAGATTTTTAATATCATGTATGATAATAAGAATATAAAGACAGAAGTGTAAGTTGTTGGAACTGTAAACCAGCAACTGAACGTTGACATCAAACTTGTACACACTATTTGTACAAATTGTCAGGTGACCAAATAAACAAATGCTTCTTTTTGTTCAAATTTGCACACTTATAATAATAATATGAAGAACAAAGATCCAAAATAATGGTCATGTAGAAATTATTTATAAAACATATCTAGGGTAATGATTGCATTGTGTTCACCTGTGTTGTTATGTTCTTTTTACGTATTGCAATATAAAGTTAACACAAAGCTTCTGTCTAATGAGTCCAATGCTGGTAAGTTACATTTGTGTCTCCCTTTAGCGTGCATGTAAGTAGATGGTGTTCATTCACATACCTCATTTAAAACAAACAAAGCAAAACCCGACCAAATGTTTCTTAGTGACAATAAAATTCCTTTATGTAAAAAAAAAGACAATGAATAGTTTTCATTGTATTATGTTATAATATCCCTTTTGTCACAATCAGGAAAAAAAGCAAAATGTCATGTCAGTACACAAGAGTGCTAATCCTCCATGTCTAATAGACTTGGTAAAAAAATGCTTTTGGACAATTTAGATTTGACAACACAAAGTGTGGGCTGGTGATCTTAACGTTTGGTTCTGTATGCATCGGTGGAGCCTTTGGAGTGTACAAACCTGTGAGTGAAAATGATGGCAAGTATGATTTAATTTCTTTCCACTGTAGCTGCATCGTAGTTACACTGTCCTGACATTTGTGATTTGAATAAGTCAGTATTATAAGTAATAATACACAGTATGTAATACAGTAATGATGGATTCTGATCCTCATTTCATTATATTCTAACTTTGATGTCAGAGAGCTCTAATATGCCCTCCAAAGGTCATGCAGTTTCAAAGGAAATGCTTGGTTTCAGAAGAAAACATGGTCTGAATATAAGTTTCAGTTTTATGTTCTCTTTCACTTTTTCCCTTAGGCTTACTTCAAGGAGTTTACAGCCATGTAAATAGTTTTGGTTGTACTTGCCCAGGTTTATATCAATCTCTGACTTCTGCCTTCAGCCTTCAAAGGAGATAGATATCTCAAAATGTGGACAAGTGTCACAAACTGGCTCAACGCATGTGACACAAAAGGGAGACCAAAAAGGTTACAATGCCAATTAACTGTTTATTGTAAACTAGAGAACTATTAACAAAAGAATCCAAACATGTATAGAATTAGTGGTATCAGTAGTGGGTGAGTGGAAGATGTGTGAAGGAATGACAACTGCAACAGAAGAGAAGAAACAAACCCGAACTAGGAGGTGTGGAGCCTAGGAGAAGGAGAAATCAGAGAGAGAACAATCAGACATCACTTATAGTCTTGGTTGAGGCCTACCCAGGTGTCCACCAATCAGCTAACGAACCCTCCCAAACTGCCAGCCCAGCCAACAAAGCCAAAGGAGCCAACAGCAGGCAGAAAAGGGAGTGTTTGTAACAACAAGTGAGACCAAAACGTTCTACAAAGCTAGAAGCCTTTTGCACATTGACATTTTGGAGATATACAGTATGTCTTTCCCAGGACCCTGGTTTAATCAGTAAGACAGCACTATAGCATATAGTCACCTTCTGTTGCCTTTATAATCCTTTTCATGTTCTACTTCTTCACATTACAAATAGTACATTACAAGACAGCAGGAGTTTCTGTTTAATTTAATATGTGTTATTCATTATTTCATCTTTGTGGTCAAAATACAGAAGAAAAGAGAAGGATATCAAAAATAGAGAAGGAAAAAGAAGTTGTGATGGGACGTCTCTTTGGAGGAAAAGTGAAAGAGGACATAAAACTGAAACCAAGCATTTCTTTTCAAACTGCATGACCTTTGGAGGGCATATTAAAAGCTCTCTGACAGCCGACTTATTATCTAAAAACTAGAGTATATATATAATAAGGAAATGAGAATCAGAATCCATCATTACTGTATTACATACTGTGTATTATTACTTATAATACTGACTTATTCAAACCACAAATGTCAGAACAGTGTAACTAACACGCAGCTACAGTGGAAAGAAATTTAGTCATACTTGCTGTCATTGTCACTCGCAGGTTTGTACGCTCCAAAGGTGTTAACCACTGATAAATATGGAACGTTAAGATCACCAGCCCACACGTTGTGTTGCCAAATCTAAATTGTCCACACAAATCTGAACTAACTTTACTGAAATTTCATCCAAAAACATTTTTTACCAAGTCTATTAGAAATGGAGGATTAGCACTCTCATGTACTGAAATGTCAAATGGTTCGGCTTTTTTTTTATAGTGACAGAAGGGACATGACAACATGATACAATGAAAACAATTTAAGAATTTCTTTGATAGTAAACATTCCTTTTTGCTCGATGTTCCACCAAGCTACATTTCTTAAGTTTGTTTAAATCGTTAGAAATTGGTTAAAACCAAGCTGTGCTAATTTAAACGTACAATATTTTGCCACTAGGTCTCTCAATCAAAACAATAACAAAAGACTGATCTACAGTATTCATGACATTGTGAATAACGTGGAATCCTGATTCTGTTTTACATATTAACAGTTCTGAACTGGATGCACATGCATGATCCTCATGGCCACTCAAAACTGCCTGGTCGGAAGTATGAGTGAGGTGCATATTCTTCCTTTATCATTCCTCTACCAGTTTATGTATGGGAAAAAGTGTACACTTTTGTGTGTTCATAGACATTGTTTATATCATCTGGCCCCAAATAAAATATACAAAATACTTAATAAATAAAGCATTTCAAAGCTTTATAACTCAGTGGCATCTGATCTAATTTAGCAGATTATGTTGACTTAACAAGAAAATGTCACATTAGTTTAATAAAAAAAACAGTAAACATGATATATAGATTTAATTTTAGACTTAATTAGATTTAATTTGTTTATTAGTCCCCAGTGGGGAAATTACAATTTACCCTCTGCGTACACACTTTGTTAGTAAATCACACACAGGCCTGAAATACACACACATGCTTAGGCACCTATACATGCACTAATGATATGATATAAACATGATATGATATAATATGTGCAACTGATGTTTTATGCATGTTGATCCAACAGATTTATTTTTCAATATGGGGTGGAAGTGATCTCAGTTGGTCTGGTTGTAGTGGAGGTTTTTGTTTTCCTAGAAATGACATTAAAACTAGAAGAACACAAATTATAAAAATTACAACCACGCGGAGAAGGCATCATGTCCCTCATTACTGTTATTTCTATCAAATAGGGATATTTACTGAAATATTTAAATAATAGTTGAGTGGTCAGTGTATTCTGAAGATGAGGCTTATATTCATGTCTGTAAATAGAAAAATCTGTTGATAGAGCCTTCTCTGCTTGGGTCCCCCAGGTGTGAATCGACTAGTCTAGAGTATATTGACAACATTTTGTTTCCAGGACAGTTCCGGATGTCCTTTATTTCGGCTGGATATCCGTCACCTTCCTCCTTCTTTGTGTTGGAATTTTACAGGATAAAGCTCTGTATTTTGCAAGTTTTTGGCTTTTTTCTTTGCACTTTTCAACAGGAAATAAGAAAACGCACAGACATATCTGTAAAATAAAATTCATTTAAAATCCATTTTTGAGTCTTTTGGCTTCTGGATTTCTTTTCTGTAGTAAGCGGAGACATGTGGCTATGGTATTGTGTTGTCTGTATCTCACCAGATGTGTTACAGCAGTGTATTAAAATAATTCTACAGATAAAGATAGTATAATTATTACCATCATTATTATAAATATACTCACATGATGGAAGCCATGAGTCTTTCCACTGCCTTCAGCTTGGGGTTCAGGCAGTAGCGAAGACCACTTTTGATGGTGACACTGTTGAAATAAACAGTAGAGGTAAGCTCAGGTGAAAGAATTCTCTTCACCAACTATGGTAGATGAACAGATACATAAATGATTCTGGCAGGTAGACTGATGACTAGCAATGCCTTAAAGGTGTTTTAGCAGGAGTTCATTATAATTTTCATTACAATTGAGGCCGGTAAAAATGCCATCCTAGGTGTTGTGGTTCCAGGTTTGCTGAGGAAGCTACTAGCCTCCTATTAGCACAATACATATAATAATCATGATGCATTATTGCATTGAACTTCCCACATTTTTACAATCTTTATTAAAGATGTTTGATAATTTTCTAGATTCTTAATTAAAGATGATTTGTCTTACACAATCTCCACTTTGTTACATAAGATGGTTGCTGGGTGGATCTGGATGTCCGTTATGTCAGTCTTTGAGCCAATTCCATTCCTTACACGTTGACACAGACACTGCCTTGTTTCTTCTACTTTTCAAAAAGGGAGGAATAAAGTAATTTCATTTATTCTAAAAGCTACCACAACATATTGAAATGTATCAAAAATTAAATATTTTTCTTCTACTCTCAGTGTCTGTCAACAAACCAACCTTGTTGGGCTTTAGAAATGCAAATCATGACAGCCAGGAGCAGAAAGACTTTCATGAAGCTGGACATTGTTGGTTTCTTCTTTGGTCGAGATGATACCAATGCTTGCAAAAAATCTGGTTCCTTGTGGAGAAGATGATTGAAAGAAGTTGTATTAAATGCAGCACAAGAGATTCAAAGAGTCAAAGAGGGCAAAGTTTGTTTCAGGTGGATACTAGTGTGTGTGTGTGTGTGTGTGTGTGTCTGTGTGTGTGTGTGTGTGTGTGTGTGTGTGTGTGTGTGTGTGTGTGTGTGTGTGTGTGTGAGTGGGTGTAGAGCATTACAGCCTATGAGACTAAGCTGCTATGAGCCGCCCCGACAAAGTTGAGGGACACATGGTGTCGGTGGGTTATTGAACCTGTATTCTCAGTATCTGCATCCAGCCTTGGTGACCTCAATCCGATTCATGTAAGTAATAGTAATAGTAATTAATTGTGAAGACAGAAGACACTCCCTCGGAGAGGGACCTTAAAGGACCTTAGGCGTCCTCTATAGGTCAGGGACCCTCAGGATTTGTCAACTGACACATATAGGCTACTACAGGGTTCAACAATAAGGGTTACCCGATTGCCTGGGGCAAATAAAATGCCACGTCAAACAAATAACTCTCACTCCCTTGTTTGATCGGGCGAGTTGTAAAAAAGAACAGCAACAGAAAACTCAGGTTGGACAGATAGTCTGGATAGCTGTCTCAATTTACCATGCAGAAATCTGAGGGGCAGTTAAACATAGTCCTCAAAAATCCACACAAAGAAATGGACATTCGGCCAAAAAGAGGGACATATTCAGCTGAATTTCCAGCGGCACAGGAGCTATCGAGTATAGATTGTAATCCTTTGTAGCGCACCCTAACTGTCCTTTCTGGAGGAGATGTCTCTGGAGCGTCTTTCCTCCTGGGAAATGAGGTTACTATTATGGTTCATGTACACTGTGGTGTTTTTTGAAGGCAGGGATTGCCATGCTTCCCAGCATACTATAATAGCAGTTATCAATTTCTCTTCAGTTTCTTTTCACTGACAAGCAAAGAAAACAGGCTACACCCTCCCACAATCACGATAGCTGCAACTGATTTTCCGAACGCTTCACGTGAGGCTGTCTGCTCCAGGATTTCAAAACAGACCATAAGGAAGCTAACCATATAAATCATGGTGTGACCTAACGCTGTTATCGGTGGTCAAAACAGTCATGACCACTGACAAACATTCACCAAGCATTAAAGCTATAGTGTGTGAGTATTTTATATGACGAAACATCCGTTACATTCAATCCTTTGCCAAATGAGTTAATACAAAGCTAATTAAGCCTGTCAGCTCCGACAATGACAGTGTTGTTGACATTAAAAAGAATTTTTAATCGTGGAGACAAAGTACGCGCTATAGCTTTAACATGAGTGACTCGTCTTAGCATTAAAGTTGCTCTAAGCAATGTTGGGTGACCGCACTTTGTGTTGACATTCAAAGTATTTTCAAACTTAGCTCGCCCCTCCCTTCCGTGCTTCTTCCCCAAATCCTTCTTGTTGGTTATTGGCTGGAACTCTGCTTGTTATGTTTGGTGGTGCAGGTTGGCAGTTAATTTTTGTTGCAGTGTGTAGACCCTAGGCGGTCTATAGAGACCCTGTTTTGTTTTTTTTCATAGTGTGTTCAGGGGACAGGCAGCTAGCGGATAGTGAGGAGATGTTGTGTGTGACAAGAAATGTAAGTTGAACAACGCGTGACGTTGTTTAGAGCACCTTTAAGCCTATCTCTACTTGATTACTATAATTGCAAAATCCAATTTCTATGGGTTTGAACTTTGTTGGAAACATTTGGAATAATGTGGTACACAACAACATTTTAATGATGAAATGCTACATAGCTTCATCTCCACTGTCAGCAAGATCTCGTATGCCATGATCTCCTAAAGTCATGCAGTTTAAACGAAATGCTTGGTTTAAGCAGAATTCATGGTCTAGTTTCAGTTCATCCTCTTTCCCTTTTTTCACTCTACAAAGTGACATCACAACTTTTTTTCTTTCTCTATTTTTCACATCCTTCTCTATTCTTTTATATTTCGACCACAAAGATGGTATAGTAAAAAAAAACTCAATTCATACTGAAAATCCTGCTTTCCTGTAATGTACTATACCGTTTATATTGACAACATTTAGAGAACGATAAAGAACCACAAAGGCAACGGATGGGGACTACATTATGCTATACCATTGATATCTCAAAACCTGGTCAAGTAAAACCAAAACTATCTGCATGACTGAAAACATCACATATCATCACATTATGATACGTAGTTCTCAAGTGTTAACTCGGACTACTTTCTTCAAATATGGACGATGAAAATTGGTTCATTGTAATATGTATTTTTGCTTAATGTTGCACCAAGCTACAATTCTTAATCCTGGAAATAGAGACTGTGTTGAAGAGTGTGTTGAATTCTTTAGAAATCGGTCGATGCCAAGCTGTGCTAATTTAAGACAAAGGGGTTGCCACTGACAATAAAGAGCAGTGAAAGGGACTTTCATCTGTTTCTACATACAGTATGTAATTCATAGACTAAAGAACAGTGGTCAGGTGGTCAGCAAGTGTCACTTCTTTAAAACCAATGTCATAGGAGAGAGCTTTTGATGCAAAAAAAAATCTTTTTCCAAAACAAGAAATGTGAGCATATAAATGTTTTTTAAGTCATATCAGGACCTTCTCTGGTTGACTTATTGGTGGATTTATTTATCACGTGGTGCTTTGCAGTGGTACAGTGTACTGCTGCTACCTCTGATTAATTGATTTTCATTCTGACAGACCGACTGCACTTAGCAAGCTTGAATATTTCATACTTCCTTTCAGTTAATATTTCATGGGTTTTACTTATTGGGGACTGGAAAGTGCACCAGCTTACATCAGTAGATTTTCTCTGACTGGCACAGGAACCAAAAGGTGTGACACTGCGGTCCAGCTTTTAGTAGCAGTACATGTATGTTTGTTTTGTAGTTATTCCTATTGGCTGTGTAGAGAGTGAATGTAGGTTTGGGTATGCAATGGGATTACCAACCATAACTATTTTTAACAATTTGTGTTTCCTTTTTGTGAAGCAGTGCAGCTCTTCACCAAAGTCAATACCACAAAGTGTGACCCTGGGTAGAAATGAACCGAGAGGAACTAGTAACGTCAGCAGAGTTTCCTCCTCTACAAACTTTGGGCATATAGCCTAGTTTAGTTGCACTTCTCATTTTATTTAAACAGTGATTTTTACGATTAGCAGAGAAAACAAAATCAGTGGTAGAAAAAGTACTCAGATTCTAAATTGTATGAATAGAGATAAACTAGACTCTTTTCGAGACTCATGGAGTTTCATCATACATCAACAACTCTGCATTTTAAGTGACCCATTGCCTCAGGCTGTTGTCCAAAGGGTTTTTATGTTGATTTGATGGTGGGGGTCAAACACAACATTAGTTTTAATATGATATTTTGAGGATTGTTCCTTTGTGATGTTCCTAATTGTGGTTGATTTCCTCCATAGCATGGTCAAGACCTTTGCTAATTTGTTAAAGGTCCTATATTATTCATTTCAAACATTGCTTAGAGCACCTTTGAAAAATGTATAATAATGGTATCTGTAAACTGTGTAAAATCCTAAACTATGTTTGTTAGATTCAGCCATCAATGCAATTGGTAATGACAAACATAAACATTGTACTCACCCAAAAAAATGTTTGGTTACAAGGTTACCTTGGTTCTCTTAGTAAAGGGACTGTCTCTCCAAGGCAAGCCCTCTTCACCGTTCAAATTCATGTCATCATTGAACCCATGCCCACCTGAGCCTTTTATGCCCAATTATGGGCCACACGGTGTGTCTTAAAGTGATATCCACGTCAACTGCCCCAGTGGGTCTGTCCCCCCTACATATGGAATATGTAACTCCGTGAACAGATAGTCTTGATACAATAGAGAACATGGCAACATTGTCCCAACAAATGTTCATATAATCAGACAGGTAGTAAGCAATCCAACAATGCAGCCATATTGACTGATCGATTTGATGATCAAACCAAAAGTGAGCTCCCAAAATGTTGGTATTAAGCCCTCATTGCAGATGATAACTTTGTTTGGGAACTACTACGGCAAGTAGGTTGGCCAAATTTGAAACAGCAAGAAAGTCTTACCCAGGGTTTAAACCTGCATGCTTATCTGCCACCAATGCAACGTCCCTTTAGCAATGTTGCAGCATTCCCAAATCTTAGTAATTAATTAGTTGAGTACAATATGGTCATTACAGACAGAAAGCTTGTTTAAATCTTTAAAATAAATAACCAAGGTGTGATAAACCAGTATGATCCATAAGCTCTTTAAATAAATAGCCAATGTCTTTTTTTCTGGTAAAGAAGAGTCTCAGCTTGACTTCTCTAAACTTGAACTACTTTTGCTTCAAAATTGTTTATCACAATACAGTCACAATGATCAACAGAAGAAAGTTCAGGTTAGTGACTTTTTCATCCTCTACCTTCATGGAATAGAACAACTTGTGTCTTCTTTGTTGGTCTTAAGTGTATTTTATGTTTAGCTTTTAATGAATTTTTAATGATTTTATACTTTTGTATAAAATTAACTGAAATGTGTTTGCTCGTTGAATTGAAATGTATATTTGAAACAGCAACACCACTAGCATTATCACTTTCTAGAAACAGTAAGTTCAGGGTAATCCTCAGAACACTCTTGTCAAAGGGACTGAAGAACGTAGCTCAGTTCACAGAGTATGCAGCAGGGACATTGTCTCTGGAAAGACAAGTTGATTTTTTTCAAAAGTAAAATCCTTTAATCAGCACAAACAAAATTTAATTTCCCTTCAATATATTGGGGTGGGAGCAAAAATTAAATAAAAACAAATTGCACAGGTATATGTTTTTGTGTTATATTTTTTGGGTGAATTGAGACTTTTACCATGACCTCTGATGTGCCAGTTTTAAATATAATGCGTATTTTATGGCTGTCCATGTATAGGAGATTTCAGGTTATAAAATGTGTGAAGGGCTGTATGTAAAGTAGGTTAAAGCCTGCCCTCTAGCGTTTAAGATTCAAAACTACAACCAGTAATTGCATTATTTGGCTAAACTATCCCAGATGAAAACAATTCTCTATAATCATAGCCAATGTTTTTTTCTTTCTAAAACTAAATTACAAACAAAATTCAGAATATTCTGTTCTGTACAATATTGAAATGTGTTCATGTGAATCAGTACTGTTATGCTTTTGATTATGACATGCAGCGGTCCCACTATAGCAACATGTTTACATTCAGCTGTGTCATCTTTGCTCAGCCTGTGTTTCTCCATGCTCGTGTTTACCAGAGCAGGATCCCATGACAGTTACCATAGAAACCTCTGTGCCTGGCACCAGCAGAGCCAAGATGAGAGTTTTTTTTCAAAGGATTCATGTACAAAACACATCACACAGTTTGGTTGAAAGTATCAAAATATTTTTACTGATTCAGATTATGTCACAAAAACACTGTGGAAAAAAAAGCATTTTGCAGAATTGTCCATTTTTAGGATTTTGTATGACCACCAGCATACATAAGTGTAGGTCATAACTGCATACAATAACATTGAGATAACTTTAGAGAAGGACATTAATGACAATATCCACCTGCCTCTGGATGTTTTGAAATGTGTATTTAATTGTATCCTTTCAATATATCTGCATAATACAATACACATCTTCAGTCAATGTCTCATGCACTTACAAAAAAAGATAAGGATTTTTTTCTATTGAGGAATGTTTACTGTCACAATGTTGTTGCCCTATATCTCTGCAATGGCGGGCAGCATGCAGGCACGCACACGCGCCTCCCTCCATGCCGACCTGCAGTCAGAGATCCACTGGGAGATAAGGGATTGTCTGATGGTTGGATTTTGTCTCTCCGCCTCTGCTCCTCTGTCTGCCGGGGTCCCTCTCCTGGCCTCCAACCTAGAGAAGCTGTGCTTTGGTGAGATGTTTGAAATAGTGCTGTGTAAGTCAGGGCAGCTGCTCTTGCATTGGTGTGAAAAGTCTGGACTTGAAGCAATGGGGAAGCTGGAAGCTCTGGAGCAAGCCTGGCCCTCCCTACCATGTTGCCTTGTAAACCTTTCCTCAACAAATGCTCTCCTCACACCTCCTGAGAGGTTGTTCTGGTGGCCATAAAGATACTCTAGGGGGTCAAAGTTGCCAAACATCAGCTCACCATTCAGTCCTTTCTCGTCTCCCTGCTGCATATCGATGGCATGGGCATCCTCTGTGAGGCTGAATTCAAAAGTGGCTGATGTGGTCCCACTGAGCCGTGACAGCCGCAACCTTTGGTGCACGGCGTCCAGCTGTCGTGTGTGGATGTTGTCGGGGGAAACGCCCCTGTTGGGGAAGGTAGGGTGGGCCAGGTGGCAGATGGATAGGAGGTAGTCTTCAGAGGAGACAGCCTGGCCGTGGCCAGCGATGTGGAGTGTGTTGGCCTCATTCAAATCCCTCAAAGTCTCCTCGGTGCCCTCTCTGATTGTGGGCAGCAGGAGTCTTCTCTTGGACAGCAGTCTGGACCGCGGTCGCATAGCTGGGAGAAAGAAGAGGAGGGAAGACATCAGGTTCTGAGCAAAAACATCTGTCAAATTTTTGGGAACATACAGTGAAATGTACAAGCAGTTTTATAGTAAATTCACTGAATTTTTTGAGGTTTTGAAACACAATAGTTGGATGTGGTAATAATAGTGGTAAATGATTGGCTGATAGTATTACTGCTAAATTTTAAATCGTATGATTTTAACAAGGTATAATAAAAGGCTGTGGCTGCCAGGTTCTGCTTTATTAGAAAACAGCACATCAATGTGCTATCTATCCAAGAAAACATCATTTCGATTCAACAGCATTTTGGGGACTTACAGTTGAGAATAACATATGTATACACTATGCTGTATATCCAATAGCCAAACAATTTTCTTTTAAGCATACAGTTTGTTTTTCATGAATCCGTTATGTTAAACCTCATCAGATGAATGTGTTTTTCCAATTATATAATTTTGAAACAAAACACAACCATCTATTTTTGCCCCTGACTGTATCAAACCAAATTTAATTAGCCTTGCTCTCCTCTTCTTTCCCATTTCAGAAAAACAACCCCTAGTTTACTTTGGAGTTGCAATGTTAACAGCCCAAAATACAAACAATCCCAGCAAGACGCAACATAAATAGATGACTATTTGAAATGCCATTTCAGTCATGTAAAGCCACAGAATGTGTCAGCTTATATTTTGTTATATAACCCCACATTGTTACAACCCTGAGTGGAGCCCACAATATATTTTCGTCTCAACCTCCATGCCAAATATAGTACAACCCAAACCAAAATGCCAGCCTCTCCCAGTTTCTTCCAAGGTGTAACCATTGCTAAATTTAGACCACACCTTCGGTATACAGCAGCTAAAAATGGTTCCACACCAGCAGCTCTGTGCTGAAGCACAGAATAGGCACCCTGTGTATTTTCAACCTCATGCATTTTCAGTAATGATATAAGGGTTTTCTGCACTCACCTTTGTCTTTGAGTCCAGTTGATCTTTTCTTTTACTCTCTTTTCTTGTTATGATGCTGAGTCTTCAGCCAGTGATGCTGCTTCTCCTCTCTGTAGCTCAAACTGTCTCTGATGAGAGGCAGCGGCAGAATGCAGATTTATCTTCTTCTCACATCCTCCCTCCCTCCCTCCCTCCCTCCCTAGCTTACTTTTGATTTGCCCTCCTTCCCCGGTTCTAAAAATAGACACACCATCTATTTTCTCAGCCCAAGCACTGTCGTTGGCCAACTGTATTGATGGAGAGAGAAAAAAAGGGGTAGAGAAAGATGGAAGAGAGAAAGAGAAAGAGGGAGGCCAAAGAAAAGGGAAGAGGAAAAAGAGGAGACAGAGGGGAAAACAAAACAAAACAGAAAAACAGAGGGAGAAAAATAGATGGAGATTTGTTTTGTCTTCATTTTTTTTCAAGACATGGAATAAAAATGGATATGACTGACTGTAAATGAACACCCCCGGTAATTTTGGCAAATATAGCTAAATAAAAATTCTTTGTGCCATGAAATCTACATATTGTGGCGCTAAACATGTTTGACATTGATCATGTAAAGCATGTAACATGAGAGCTTTGCGCGTATGTGTGCATTACACATAGATGAGATTATAGGAGGCTTCCACATTCTCCCCTGTTGGATAATTCATTCATGTCATTAATTATTATTAAATGTAATACACTTTACCACTACAGTTCATGTCAATTTAGACGTTTGTCCCACATTGCTTTAATTTATAGGTAAATACAAATTTAGTAGCAATGAATAATGCAGCAGATATTTTACATAAGCATTACAGCTTGTGGTAAAGAGGACTTTGAAGGACAGCCCATTATTGAGGATGTGGGGCAGCTGTAACAAGAGTTATATAAACATAAAGACTTTCCACTGGGCAGCTTTATTTGTGTCTTACTTAACAGAAAGATTTGACAATAAAAATGTGATGGCAGGTGGCTGGATGGAGGCAATCGTTGATGTATTTTTCTTCTGCTTAGTTTTTGTTATTACTGTTCAAAACTGAACAGATTTCCTTTCCCCTGAGAAACTTGTTTCACTAACTCTCATTACATTAGTTGTTTAGAGACATGTGGCATTTCGGAAGAATCAGGCCTGTGACCACTGTAGTAATTAAAAAAAGGGGGGGTAATATTACAATAATTAATTTCACAGGAGTTCATCAAACATTCAGGATTTGTGTAGGATCACATGACTGCTCACCAGAAGATTCATACACAAGACATCCTGCTTCAGACCCTTCAGTCAACAAGATGCCTCTGTGCCTGGGGAAAAAGTCTTTCAGTCTTATGGAATTATGTGTGTGTGTGTGTGTGTGTGTGTGTGTGTGTGTATGTGTCTGTGTGTTGGGGGCAACATGACCTCTGATGAGTCATAGTCACGTTCTCTTTGCATCCAGCCTATAAAAAGATTCCTTTCCTTTGATGAGTCTCTAATGGACTATAGTCACAAATAACTAAAATATGCCATAAGACAGACACACACACACACACACACACACACACACACACACACACACACACACACACACACACACACACACACACACACACACACACACACACACATTCTCTCTCTCTCTCTTGGCACATTGCTCAGTTATACTCTTGACAGACTCTCTGGCAGCACACTGACTGCATTCATCATGACAAACACAAGGCTCAACATCAACTAGGCTTCAATTCTAAAGTATTTCAAAAGTAAAAGACTGAAAATGTATTAAAAGAAACAACAGCAGACATTAACATTAAACACCAGTCATGCTGGCATTTGTATTTGTTGTTGTGTGTGTGTGTTTACATGGAAATAGCTGTCTTATCAACAGGGGAGATTAGGAATGGGTTGAGTTGTTTTTTGATGATGAAGACAGACAATTAACCAGTGCAACATCATATTATTGGATGATATTCAAATTGCGGCCATACAATAAGCAAAGACTTTTTTTTTGAAAAGTCATCATACATGATGCCTTTTCAGTAATTATGAAATTCTTCAATTTACTTTTTGAATTTGCTTTACTCATTTAGTTCAGGAAAAATCATATTTTCTCCTCTCTTCTCTAAAAAATGTTTTTGCATTAGTAAACTACAAAAATGTGTTGCCCCTTTGTAGCCCATGATTTACAATATTGTCAAAAAATACCAGAGATGGCTTCATGCATTGACTTTACACACAAGGCGGCGTTTTAACAGTAGGCATTTTGACTATCTAAAGGAGGAAATGCACAGGTGTTACTAATAACATTAACGATGTCTCCGTTCTATTGTGCTCCCGTAAACCATGACAGTGAACCAGCATGAACTATGGCAGCACTCAAGCAACTACCAAATTTGATCTTTTATCCAATCTTACAACATAATGCAGCAATAATCGTGTGCAGTTTATCCTAGTGACATACAATGACAGCATGGTATTTTCACAATAAAAGATAAGATCATTTCAGAGTGTTCCTATATGCAAAGGCAAAAGGAGGGTTAAACATTTCCACTTCTGTTCGGTGTGCCTCTTCTCTCTGACCTGAACCGTTTGTTGTCAGCCACTTGTAGGTTCAATAAGAATTAGATTGATACAGCAGAATGCTTGTGTTATATGGCTAATACAGATTCAGTGTGTGGGTGAAGAGAGCTTGACACTTTGAGTAGAAGGATGGATAAATGGAAGAGTTGTGGTTGTTGAGCCTGGTTATTGATTTTAATCACTGAGCTTCCTGCTGCCAGAAGGGCGCTGAGAAATGGCCAAGAGAGTCGTCCTCTGAAGGGCAGAGAGGGCAATGCCCTATGAGAGACAATTGCTTTTTCCAAAAACAAGTTATTTTGAAATATTTTTTGGGGAAAATATAGTCACAAGGAATGGGCAAAATACACACATAACACATAACAGTATAACAATATAATACAGTTACAGTAAATAGAATCACATTGCAATACATCTTGATTTATGAGTTATGACTTACGAAAGATTTTCAACATTAAGCAATCCATTGCAACACAACTGTGAATTGTTGCCTTAAAACAATCAACACAATTGGATCAGCACTTCTCTGATACAGTCTCGCCAAAAAAAGATCATAATCAATAACAATCTTCACGTGGTGGGCTGTTGGACTCCACAAGTGTACTGTTTTTGTGACCCCTTGTACCATAAGTACAAACCACAAGGGATAAGTTATGTAAATTGAGTCAGGAGAGCTGTTATGAAATTTGTTAGTTCTCTCTCATAATTTCTGTTCATGAAAACATGAGGCTCATCTCATGCTGAAGGGCCAGTCCACCCAAGTCAGAAAAAAACATTGTCCCTCTTACCCCAAGGATAGCTAGCTATGCAGTTAGGGTTTATTTGCAAAGGTTTGGATAATCTGGCAACCCAATACAGAGGCAAATAGTATTCCTTTAGCGCTCAAAGTGTAGAAAAATGACACAAAAAAATTCAACAACTTGCTTTTTGAGAAACAATATCCAGACCTCAGTCCCTGTACTCTTTTCTTAGGTTCTTTAGTTTGGTATTATTCTGCTCAACGGTTCGGTTGTACCCTGTGGCAGCCATCTCCTATTGTATCTCCTTGAACACGGGTTTCATTCTCAAGGCTCCCTCTAGTTTATATTGGACAATTCTCCTAGGAGTCTCATATACCGACCACTGTTTTGATTTAGCATCCATGATTCCACAAGCTCAGTTTTTAAAAATGGCGTGTTGTTGGTCATAATAAACCCACCTCCAGCCCCTGACATAAGCAAGACTTGGTTCAAGACCAGAAAAGAGTTGGTGCCACTCTGGAAACAGTTTTTTTCTGGCCGAAACTCGAAGAACTGGTTCAAGATTAGACAGTGGCTCTGAACTGGCCCTCAAAATGCCTTGGTGGAAACAGGGTAAATGTGAACAACTTTCACTTTTAGTTTTACCTGATGTGGGGAAAAAAAAGAGTTCCCCATGAAATAAATGTAGGCAAGTCCTTTCCTGGACTACAATTTGAATCCCAGAGGTGCGTATGACTATACCTAAGATGTTTTGTAAAGTCACACTGCTTACTGCTGGAGCAGCTCCAGTAGGTTTACTTTATTAGACTCCATTTTAGCGATCAGAAAATAACATCAGTCCAAAGGCAGCTATGCTCTGAACAATCTGAGTCTGTCAAGATATAAAAAAGACAACAGTGATTTGAGCACAAATTAATACAATCAACACAGTGAACATGAATACTGGTGCAATGTCTCCCCCTGTGTGTCAGATATTGCATTACTGTGCAATTAGATTTAAATATGCATTAGATTGAGAAAAGCTTGTCAGCATGCTATTGATAATGTGATGAGATTTTTTAACTAGAAGCAGCGCAGTCTTCACATGAAACTGATGCAGCAGTAGGGTTCATAGGCTCACGTTCTGACTACCGGTTGCAGCCAAAAACATAAAGAAAGGCTGCATGATAATTGTCACTGGAACAAAAATCACACAACACTTAGAGTTGCAAAATACCACAGGCACTTAAACTTTAATAAATATTCATTAAGTTCTTTTTCATATGTACAGATATCGTACGGAAAGATCCATAGATGCTTTTGCAGCTGCTGTAAGATGTACACTAATAACACTTTTAAAGAAAAGAAAACAAACTGGCCATTAAAGCTTCTATTTGGATACAGTTAATACAAACAGGTATTTATTTTAATATAATTTTTTTTGTATTTTTTTGTACGGTACATAAATAAATGCACAAGGGACATCCCTTTTAGCAACACTGACATAAAAAGCACCATACTTGACTGGCCGTTAAAACAAAAATACAACTTCCTGAGAGATGAGAGACCCATGTAGTCAGACAGAGGTTTTCTTTTGAAAAGGTAACACAATCCAAACAGTGTAACCTTTACACAATTCAATTATACCAAAAGGAAATCTGGACTTTATGATTGTATAGCATTGCCATATTGCTTTCAGGCCTCCTAAAGCTCCAATTTGCACTGTGTATAGAGTGCTGGCCACTTAACAAGGAGATGTCTTTATCTTTTCCTACAGTAGCTGTTATTAGGGGCAGAGATCCTGTATATCTGTAGGGAAATAAGCTGAAGTCCTGTAATTTAATATGAAGATGGAGATTTGGATTCTAGGTGGTAGATTTTGTTGCTCCATTAGTGTCAGTAGGGATAATACCATTTTACAAACAATGTTAGACCTTATCTACCATTGATGAATCCTCAAACAAAATTATAAGTGGTTTGGGGGGGAGGGGGAGGGGGGGGGGGATAAAAGCTCGGATTTGTAAAGTGCTGGCCAAACTGGCAAACTGGATGTACACTTTTCATCCCTTCTGTTTCTCATTATTGTGTTGACACAGGCAATGTAATTTGCTTCAAATCTGCTACAATCTGTACTCTAAAAGGGCTTTTCTTTATTCAAAGCAACTTTTTTAACATTCACCCACAATATTCTCTCTGCAACAGTCCTGATTGTCATGATAGTAATATGACAGTTTTGTTTAATAGAAAGGCCTGATATAAAGCATCATGGCAGTTCAGAGGGGTTTAAACAGGGCTTACAAAAGTCTGTAAAGAAAATGTTCATCTCTATAAGAGAAATGAGAAGGCTTGGTCTTTCATAATGCGTGGCCTCTCTTCATTCTGAGGAGAAAGTTCCTCTTCTCCTCCAGAAGCTCCTGAATGCGTTTGTTCTTGGTTCTCTCTCGCAGGTTGACCCGGCGCTTTGGAATCAGATTGTTCTGAGAGATGTCGTTGTCTACGCCGATGATCCTGTTGTCTATGACGTCGATGGAGTTGTTCTCGTTGATCTCCTCAGGTCTTTGCTGTGGTCTGGTGATGGTTGAGATGGCTGTTTTTTCAGTTGTCAGAGCGAAAGTGGTAGAAGGTGAGTCTTTGGCAGGGTCTGAGGTTGTCGTGGGAACAGGGAAGCTCACAGGGATGTACTCAGACAGGTCCAGCCAGGGTGAGGACGCAAGGTCTGTCACATCCTCACTGTTGATGGTCGGGATCCCCACGGTGAAGCTGTCGTCTAGCACTATGGTGTCACTAATCATTCCAACATCTTTGTAGGACATAGTGATGTCATCACCACTGAGAATGGTCCCACCTGTTACTGTGACATCACCGCTGCTGGTTCCACTAGGCATGTTGACTTCTTCAAAATGAGCGGTTCCAGTCGGTGTTATGACATCACCAAAAGCGCTCGGTCTGGTGGGTGAAGCATCATGATACCACAGTGGAGCTTCATCTGTAGTTGCTGTGCTGTTATTGATGTACGTAACATTGATTCTGGACTCAGGCAAAGGCATGCCTGCACCTGTCGCATTTACACTAGTGCTAGATGAGATAGTGGAGGAAAGGTATTCTCTTAGTTGTTCTGGACTTGTATGAGGAGTTGGAGCTGTAGTATAATATGGAGACACTGTTTGAATTTTTTTTTTTGGATTAGTCTTTTTTATCTTGGCCTTATTCTGATTAACCTTGACTTGAGAGTTTGTGGCACTTTTGAGACCTGGTTTTGGGTTCTTTTGGAGATTTGTCTTTGTTTGCATTTGCTTTGTAACTTTTGGCTTCGGCTGAATGTTCTTTTTGGGATTGGCCTTTGGAGGAGCCTCCTTTTTGGGCATGGGTTTGGGTTTTTTCTCAGTAGTAGTCTTCACTAGAGGACTCTTATTGAGAGTGGTCTTTTTAGGGGGAGTCTTTCTGGGAGTAGTGTGTGCTGGAGTAGTCTTTTTGGGAGTTCCGTTTGCTGGAATAGTCTTTTTGGGAGTACCGTTTACTGGAGTAGTCTTTTTGGGAGTACCGTTTGCTGGAGTAGTCTTTTTGGGAGTACCGTTAACTGGAGTAGTCTTTTTGGGAGTACCGTTTGCTGGAGTAGTCTTTTTGGGAGTACCGTTTGCTGGAGTAGTCTTTTTGGGAGTACCGTTTGCTGGAGTAGTCTTTTTGGGAGTACCGTTTGCTGGAGTAGTCTTTTTGGGGATAGTCTTTGCTGGAGTTGTCTTTTTGGGAGTAGTGTTTGGTGGAATAGTGCTTTGAGGAGTAGTCTTTTTGGAAGTAGTGTTTGGTGTAGTAGTGTTTTTGGGAGTAGTGTTTGGTGTAGCCATCTTTTTGAGAGTTGTTTTTTCTGGTGCATTCTTTTTTGGAGCAATTTTTGTTTTCTTTTTTGAATTGATATTTGTTGAAAGATCTTTTCTTGTAGTATTTTTTAGTGCAGTATTCTTTTTTGGATTGATCTTTGGTGGAATCACCTTTTTGGGTTTTTTCTTTGGCAGAATCTTTTTGGGCTTGGATTTTACTGGGGCGTCTGTTTTTGTACTGCTGTCTGTTGGATTTGTCATAGTTGGACTGGTTGTTGCTGAACGGTGTGTCATAGTTGTCATACAAGATGTTACTGGACTACTTATAGTGGTCTGTAACTGTGGATCTGTGTAGTCGTCTATGTCTGGGGCAGGCAGAGGTAAGCGATGAGCAGTAACACTGGGAGAAGTTGTAACAACTGAGGTTGTTGCCATGGAAAAGGTAGTGAGGAGGGCAGGAGCACTGGTAGCAGCTCGAGGATGAGTAGTGATCATTTGTGTCGCACTTAGTGGGGAAGGGGTGGAATGAGGAACAGCAGTGGTAGAAATGGGAGGATTAGTGGTGGTCCAGAGATTGATGGTAGAAGCTGCAATGGTGGTGAAAACAGCTGTGGTGGGTTGGATGGAGGTGAAGCCAGAGCTGAGGGTGCTGGTGGGTGGAGGAGCTGTAACACTGGGCAGGATGGAAGTGATGGGGGTGGATGTGGAGTTGAATTTGGGCAGAGGCTCTGGAATGGTGACATTGCTGCAGGACTTGCAGCACATGCGTTGGTACTCTGGTAGAGAGCAGTAGCGCTTCAGCACCTCCATACGACAGAAAACAGAACGGTCTCCATGACAACGTTGGCCTGTGGAGGAGAAAACAGAGAGCTGAGTCTGGGTGCAGTCAGCGATAGAGACTATAAAGAAGTGTGTGTTCATATGCTGATTGCTGGAATAGGTCTTTTGTATGTGACAGAATGAGCAACAATAAAAATTTTACATTAGCATTAGTCTTTGTGTGCATGTTCGTTTATACATAAAGTACATGCATATATATGTGTGTGTGTGTTGGTTCCACCATGCAGAGTACAGTAGTAAAGCCAGACCATTAGCAGAGGATGCAGGAAAGAAGAGGAGAAAAACCCAAACATCAAGAGCAGTCAAGAGATTAGGCCAGAGCAGCTGAAATGGAAAAATGAAGGGTTGCCAGTCTTATGTAGTAATTATAAATGTACTTCAGGTCACATAGTTTCTAATTGTGACTTCATCCTGCTCATGTAGCTTTGTGTTGCCATTGCTTCAGGTGTGCATCATTTTTCATTCGTTAAATTTGTATCCTCTACCACTTGACTTGTACCATTTTTGTACCATGCCAGTAGAAATAACCTTGTTCTCCTGGCAATGTTTGACATTTCCTCTGACAAAGGATCCAGCCAGTGAACATTCCTCATGAGAGAAGGATCACACTTTTTAAAACATTTTTATTGATACAACTTTGCTCTTGAGAATGACAGTAACTGAAACAATGAGATGTACGCCCCCCCTGCTCAATATATAGATATTTTCTTTTCTTAAGAAAAATAATTCAACTGTATCGAAAGTTACAAGTTCACAGTCACTTTGGTAAAACACTTCATTACTTGGAAATCAACCAGTCAATCTGTTAATCGATTGAAAAAAAACATGAAATACATAAATGATATTTGCTGTTTAAATGAAATACATAATTTCCATGATGATGTAAAAACTGGAATGGCACATTAAGTGTCATATGAAACATTTACAAAACATTAATAAAATTTCCCTGATAAATCAAAGTGCATATAGACGCAGTGCACGTAGTCCATCTGAATGTTTCTTCAACGTTAGCCAAACGTTAGCCAGCCCCACGCAGCAGGCCAGTGAAGCCACAAAACAGTTACCCATAGTATAGAATATTATAGAAGAAAATAACAGTCATGAACATTATTAAATACAGTCAACACCAATGTTATATACAGTTGCACTGCTAGGTCTGGCTTGGTCTCATACAGTCCAACTCCAGCAGAAGGAAACCTTGGATAGCTCGCTACATAGTCACAACAGAAATATGTGATCACAATACAATGACAAGTCTGAAGTGTTTTTTTTTTTCTAGATGCAATGTGTCGATACCCTAGGCCCTTTGTAAACCCTTCCCAGTAGTCGGACATTGGTCCAACATCACCTTGGTAGGTTTGATGGTTGGCGGGTGTGAGTTTGTTAAGTTGGTTTGAAGCTGCCTCTATTCTGAGTGAAACTTTGAATGAGTAAAGCCATCTCTTTCACAGATAAATGCCATTACATTCAATCCAAGATAAGGCATTGTTCATGTGGTTAATGTTCATCAAAATAAAACGAGATCATCGGACGCTCTTAAATCAAAGTTTATGAGGTATTTCTGTATCTGATCGCAATGTGTAAAAGCCCAAATGATGAAGCTCCCTTACACACACATACACATACACACGCACACAAACAAACACACACACACACACACACACACACACACACACACACACACACACACACACACACACACACACACACACACACACACACACACACACACACACACACAAAGAGCTGTCTCCCCCTTTTCCTCACGGGACTGATATCAATACACTTTCACTGAGAAGACTAGTATATCTAATTAAATCATGCATTCATTAACTCACTCATTACACAAAACACATGCACCCATTCACACAGACAAATGCTCACATGTGTATACACATACAGATGATGGATGCAAATGTGCATGACAAAATGTGATCCTATCCTTAAAGAAAACAAGAAGCAACAGTAAACCACTGATCCATCTGAGAGAATGGAGAGGCAACTAACTGACCAAATCCTGCATAATATAGGTCTAACCCCTTCCCCCCAAAACAATTAACCATTATTAAATATTCATCTGTATTCATGTAAAATCAATAAAAAAATACACATAACAGTCAAGGATCTAAGCGATCAATAGCAGTCCAAAGGTTTTAGGCAAATAAGCTACAGCTTATTCATGGTAAAACATTATTAATATTATTGTTACTCATATAGATTTAGAGTTATAGGTATATATTTATATATATATATATAAATACAAATATATTTATAGATGTATTTGTTTAAAGTCTGCAAGCACAAATAAGCTGCATTTATTGAACTTTAGTATAACAGTCAAAGAGAAGATGGCTGATGATGAGGTGAAATGGGAAGCAACCTCAAGCGGTCAGACTACCCTGTTTTTTGTATGTGTGTGTGTGTGTGTGTGGTGTGTGTGTGTTTTTTTTAAATTAGCCTTTCTTCAAGACTCTTCACCACACAGTTCCCTCCCCCAAAAATCAAAGGGTTTACTTATGTCACTTTCTGTCCCTGTGCTTAGTTCCTGTCAATCTGGGAATGGAACGTAGAATGAGACGCCATTCTCATCCTCGAAAAGATGTCAGATGAGCACTTTAGCAAAGATGTCCTCATTGTGACAAGATCACATTCACAATAAAGCTTTCATATTTTTTTTTTATAACTTTTTTTCTATATAGATATTTATATACCTTTTCTGTTATTTTCACACCTTTTTCTCTCCACAATGACAGTGCGCTACAAAAAGAAAAAAGCGCAGCTGCATCTCAGGATTGGTAACCCATAACAACACGCAACTAACTCGCGCAAAACATGGCCGCCAAATGCAGAGGGGGGGGTCCCCTCGCACACATGAATGGCTCTTCGACACATCTCAGGAGGTGCCCATGGAAACCTGTTCGCCTTGCCACTTCGAATCCTTTTCACATCAATTTTTTTGTTGATCTTTTGAGTTTTCGACTGGCCAGCGGTTACAACACAATGCTCCACAAAGGAGAGAGAGAGAGAGACAGAGCAAGAGAGAACCAACTAGCACACACAGGAGCCAGAGACCTCCCCCCCATTAAGAGCCGTCTCAGACATACAGAGAGAGAGGCAACATTCCCCCACCCCCTCCCCCAAAAAGAGAAGCGAAAGCTTTGCCGCTCGCTCACGGGTGTGGGCACAGGCAAGGCCGCGGGGAAGGTCAGGGGGCCAGCCGGGGCCGGCCCTGCAGAGACAGGAGGACAGAAATGGGCAGGGCCCAGCAGAGGACAGACATACAGCTGCGGCTGCTGCTGTGGAGACCAGGCTGGCAACTATAGAGGGAGGTTTTACGTGAGGAGATCTTCGGGAAGTTGGGGTTGGGGCGCGACAGCCACTGGATCAGGATGTTGCCGTTCTTGTTGAGGTCTGATGAGCCCTCTGCAGAGAAAAGAGTGATGACGTAGTTAAGGTGGGAAGGGAACGCTTTGAATGGTTGTTGTGATCACCTTTCGCATCTTCTTTTCTACACTGCTATCAAGGCCAGTTTGTCTTTAAGTATTCAAGGATAATCTCAGTTCATTACAGTATCTGGCAACATGGTGATATTGCTAAAACAGAAAAGAAACAAAAGTGGTAAAACAGATAATCTAAGGAAAAAACAAAACTAAGTTTTGCTAATGTGGGAATTTGTTTGATTGTTTGACAGCTTTTGTTTCTTGCCCCATCATACTAAACTTTTTTTTAACAATGTCATCTATTTCCTGTAATTTTTGAGTACAATTTTAGTATTGCATATAGGAATGTTGACCAGAACTATGAAAACAACATCCACAGTTTACTAAATTCAATTTTGTAAGACAATTGTGTGTAAATAAATAAATTAGAGTGACTGCCACATAGTTTGCCCTGGCAAGTTATGCATCGGTTGTAGATTCCTTAAACTCACTGGGACATGGATCCATGCGACAGACTCTGATGGTGTCGGGCTTACTGTCCAGACACAGGCCGATGGTGTTGTCCCTGGTGTGGCACAGAGCCTGCCTCTGCTGGGTCCCATTACCACATGTCACTGAGCACTGGAGATGCAGGACATACACACAAACCAGCACATTATTACAAATCACTTGTTAAATATAGACATTAAATGTTTTCAAGTTCCCCCGTTGTAAATGTAATGACTGTTTATTTTTGGTTTACTCAAAGTAGTAACAGTGAAGACTATCTGTTTTTCAGAGGCTTGTCAAACCTGCCAAGAATACAGTTATGAGGGAGTCTTGTGATATTTAAAAAACAGAATGTCTTACAAAAATACCAGCTTTAATGCAGAAATGTCAATACAACTATTTTCCTGCAAAAAATTTAAATCGGCTAAACAGTATTTCCTATTTCCATGTTGACCCATGTCTAGCCAGCGTACCTGCGACCACGGGCCAACTCTCCACTGGGTGGGGCAGGGGTGTCGGTTGCAGGGTCTGCGAGTCTCGGGCCGGTCGTCGTTGCAGTGTTTATTGCGGATGGAACGTGTGGTGTTGTCATCTGACGGCTGAATACAGCTGACCGAGCGGATTTGCATCCCCGTCTTTCCACATGGTTTGCTGCAGTTCTGCCACTCCCCTGTCACCCAACTGGAGAACATCATGTGGGAGAGAGAGAAAGTTCTGAGGGCATTCAAAATGTCAAAATGCTGAAGTAAACAATGAAAGAGGAGGTAAGAGAGGGCCAGCTGAATGTTAAAAAAAAGCCTAAAGTTGTCTATCAGAGTTGTGGTATATTTTTTTTGCAGTTGGTGACATATAATACAATGCATACATGGGTGGAGGGCAGGGCTTCTGGTTGCAGTCTCTGGTGTCTCCTCTAGGTTTCATGTTGGATTTGTTACAGTAGCTCTTGTGGACCATCTTACTTTCAACTTTTCTTCTGCAGCCATATCGCAGGTACTGCTTCCCTACAGAAAGAGGGGATGGAAATTTTAACAAATAAGCACAGACACATAAAGACAGGTATGCCAAATGCACGTAGTTTATCTCAGAGACAACAGTTTCACAACAAGTATTTTCCTTGCTTGACTGTACCTCCACCGCAAGGCTTAGAGCAGTAGGACCATCTCTTTGGAGCCCATTCATAGGCACTGTCCTCTACCAGCATGTTGTTCTGAATGGCAGAGTCACTGTCCATGTTCATCATGTACTTATAAGTCAAATTCACGTCCTCATCTCCATATAATTTCATCTGCAAACAGAAAAAAGTGACTAAACTGACAGAACACATTAGATAACTGATATTAATTCAGACAAAATAATAATTATATTTCAAGTGTAATTTAGATGATTTATAACCAAATTCATTTCTTATTTTCACTCATTTCAATGTGTACCATGATCAGAATTCCATGTCGGAGAGGACCAGTGGTCTGAAGTGTCTCTTTGCCGTGATCGTTCTCATATTCCCACTCCACGCCCTTTTCTATGACCGAGTGGGATTCTGGGTAATCATTTTCCCCGTTCAAGAAGAACTGTCCTGATGCCATGTTCTTTACAGCTGTAGATGGGTGAGAAATATTCATTGATTAAAATTATACAATACAATACAGTACAATACAATCACACTGAAAAGAACAATGTACAATGTCAATACCTAAAGTGTGTGAGGTCGCTTTCAGTTCTTGGATCAGTAAGTGTCTCGCTCCTCTGGGGATTTCAAGAACTTTAAGAAAACCTGAAATGAAACACACATCTGGTGTGTGATGGTGACTCAAACATCATAAAAAGCTAATTTCACAGTTTCCTGACTAAAAGCCTCAGCTAATCCAGTAAAGAGCCCTTCCTAAGTAAAACCCTTACAGTCTTGACTATATTCATCCAAAGTAAACATCTGATTCTGGGAATTGATGTGCTGTTATGTAGGTATGTTGCGTCGTCAAAGGTTAGATAAAATACAAATAAACATTCGACCATAGAGTGAGGTTTGACAAAACTTCTTGGCAGTGCTTGACTCATGGAGACATGTCAATTCAAGTCTCACAGAGGCATGGACATGGTTAAAAAAATCTTCCTCTAGATGGCGATGTTTAGCTGAACATAACATTGTGTACAGACAGTAAGCAAAGGACACTGACCAACTATTTATCCCATACTAACAGCATGATAGACAAATGTTACACTGAGGGTGCCAAGTCAAGTCTGCCCTAGATTAAGATGAGAGCTATTATGGTTGATAGTGTGTGTTTACCTTGTTTCTTGGCAGTACGTGTGATGGTGTCTTTGAAGGTTTTGCAGCTGGAGTTGTCTCCTCCACAAACTCCACACTTATCCTCCTGCTTTGAGGAGCCGACCACGCCGTCACAGCCCACTTTCTGTTCATGAGGATATGGAAAGTTTAACAGAGAAATATTTGACCACATGCAGCTGTCTTGCTCTCTCACACACATAACGTCACTCACCTCACACTCCCCTTGCACACATACGCTGTGCGGGTCCTTGTATGAGCAGCGTGTGCCGTCCAGGACCATTATATGCAGAGTGACCACTTCACGTGTCTCCTTGGATTGGCAATGCAGGTGGCAGCGTTTTTTAGCTGGGAAACAAACACAAACACACACAAAATGACCCAAGTGGGTTGGATTTCATCTTTGTAACCAACATTCTTATTTTTTTCTGAATGAGCTCTGCATGAGTCATCGTGGCGCTGTGTCTCATTGTGTCTGTCTGTGTGACTCATGCTACAACTACATGAGCCTCCAGAGACAAAACCTGGCAGTTTATCCCAGTGAGAATGAACACTCCTACTTAATCACGTTTATTACACATGGACATAATCCAGAGACCTTGTCTTGTGTTGCTTTGACACTAATAAGCAGGTGGCAGACGTGCTACTGTAGAATTATAATATGTGGAGAAAACACACTTTTCTTAGGTTGAAATGAGAAAGCACAGAAACTCTTGTACAGTGTGTGAAATACGCTATGATAATCGAGGAAACCTGCATATGCATTGCAGGTGTAATTATACACGTGAGTCAAAGTATAGGTACATTTATAATGTATTTATAGATTTACATATATACCTCCATGCCTATATTAACCACTCATTCCAAGAAGCTATGCATCAAAATGTGTGTTTACTAAAATGAAGCTGGTTTAAATTTAAAAAAAATTCAATTTTGATGTTTTCAGGAGGTCCAAGGTGCTAAGTAAAGGAGAGACCCCCTGAAATCTATCATATTTTGCAGACTGCTTTAAGAAGAGACATCTGATCCCATCTGGGAAAAAACAGTGAAAAAACAGAGACAATGTGGCTTCTGATCTAATGTGATGATAGAGCAAAGGGTTGGCTGAATTTCTATAAACAGCTGGTCATACAACTTACATTTCATGTTTCTGTACTCAAAAGTATATTACAGTTTATCTGTTGACTTGGGAAAACACTTAAATTGAAACGAAAAGCAGCAGTGTGTCAAACATCTCTGAACAAATACTACAAATTCATACTCGGAGCAGACACACTTTTTTCTATCTGAACACTATCTGAAACTCAGGAGATGAAAGACCATGAATGGAATTCAATTTCACCTCCCTGTTCACTTTTTTTCTCTCTCTAACACACACACAGACACACACATCTATGCTAGCACACTAACACACTCTCACTGAAAAGTAATTTAAGACTGAAAAAGCCTTGCTAAAAAATATGGCATTTCGAAATGATAAGAACGGAGAAAAACAATTTAGCAAGGCCCTTCTTAGTGGATTGTGAATAGCGTGACCTCCGATTGGATATGGAGACAGCTCAGCATATTACTTTAGGGCTGCCCTTTAGTTGGATGATAATTTAATATCTATAACAAAGGTAGTGACACCTCCACTTAGAGACAGGGTAGGTCTGACAACGACATAGTACACTTTAAATCTTCTCAATAATGTAAAGGTTTTGGATATTAAGTGGAGAACTTGGATAGTTTGTCTATATGTGCCAACTGATACATGAATGGAAAAAAAGAAGAGTCAAGTTCAAATTACATCAGTAAATGTGGAGAGAGAAGACACAGAGTTCAAAGAAGATTGTTTTTAAAGAGATTTTTAAAGAGATGGCATGTTTTATGGGAGGGCGTAGCCATAGTTTAAAGCTGTACTCAGCCAGATGTGAATGACCTTAACAGAACACAAACTATATAAAAAGCTCTTTGCTTCGACTTTTTGGCTTTCATGTGTATTTACAACTTCCACAGTGTATCATCACTTATGGTTTGTCATTCTCAGGCTGGTATCTTTATTGTGACGGCCTCTTTCTGTGTCCACCTCTCAAAAAAACTGCTGAACCCCTTTCCATCTGTGGGTGTATACTCACGGTCTGTGTGTTCATAAGGCAGCCATTGTTGCTGTTTGTGGTCCGAAGCGTGGCATTGCTCCTCTCGCGTGTCACTGTAGATATCCTCGCACTCATTGGTGTTGCACATCTGGAACTGTTTATCCCTCCCCATGCAGGTACGGCCCCCGTTGGCTGGTCTGAGAGGGTTACAGGGCAGAGGACGCATTGCCATTAAACATGTGGGTTTTGCTTCAGTTCTAAAATTATTTGGCTTATATTTGACAACTTGGGCTAGAAATAATCCATTTATCACTTATACAAATTATTTTGAGCTATGTCTAAGGTAAAATTATCACTATCAAGAGTCAGTGCAAGAAATATCAGAAGGTGCACTATCAAGAGCTAGAAGTATGCTTGCTAAAATAAGTGTAGAGCTTCATCTGAATTTAGCATAATTAAAAACAGACTGAAAACTTGCAATCACACACAGACACACACATACACACAGACAGACACACACAAACACACACAGACACACACACACACACGGAAACACAGTTTCATACCTAGGATTGTCACATTTACGTGTGCGAAACTGTACTCCTCCACCACAGGTGTGGGAGCACTGACCAAACTCGCTCCACAAACCCCAGTTTCCATCTTGCTTTATAATGTCAGGTGTCAACCAGATGCAGTGACCTTTAAAGCAATGCTGCAATAGACAAATAATACAAGAAACTGTTGCTATTTGGATACAGTATGCCATCAAATAATTTTTCTTCCACATAATGTGAGTTGTAAGTACAACAGTGTATAAATACCTTTCCGTTCCCACACGAGGTGCCATCAATGGGCGGTCCTTTCTTGGTCTTGCAGAAGAAGGGATTGTCTGGGTGGCTACACCACAGCTGCTTACATGGGTCAAATGTGCGATACTGCAGGGCACACAAAGAGATACTCCTTCTTACAATTAAAAACCCTACTACATAGTGCATACACTGGGCTGACACATTGGCCTTCATTAATACAAGTCAACCATCATGAGACAGCTGGAATGAGACTAAACACCGAAAAATAAAAACAGAGATGAGAAATATCACTACAACAATAACCACAACAGTATTATACCCAACAATAACAACACCAACCCTGCACTGTCACTGCACTGTACACTACGCTCCACTGAGAAACACACAGCCATTCATGCAAACTAAACCAAAGGATGAGAGAGAGACGAGACTCTCAGAATGAGACAGCCCGTGGTTTAATTAGGTCAGAGGGCAGAAGGTTAAAAGGCCAAAAGCTGAGGTCTCATTGACCTCAAAAATGACCTTGGACACAGATCAAGGATCAAATTCTCCTCCTTGATTGATGAGGATACCACCAAACTGACTCGCAGTCCAGTGTCTGAGGGGCTGTGCCCTCCTCCCTCCTTTCCACAGACTTTCATACCCACCATGACCCCAGGGGACCTTTGCAGCCCAGAGGGGGAGTCACAATCAATGGCTAGACTGTGGTAGGTAATCACCAATGACATCAGACTGGAGGATCCTAAAAGCTGAAGTGAAACATGGAAAAACAGCCTCTGTTCTGGCTCAGCACTTTCCCCTGTGATGGGAAAGACATCTTTCCAACCTTTTCCACTCCTTTATAGATGCGAGTGTGCCAATATAATGAGGCCCTTCCTGGCAGCACTGCTGTGATTTAACACAGATTTGCAGGGGAAAAAAATCGGGATATGGTACAGTTCAACTGTTGAACTGCCCCATAGCCACTGAACCAGTATAGTCGGTGTTTTTAGGGATTTTACAGCCACTGCCTCTGGAAATGCGCATTTTAGAATCCTGCAGACTAACATCTAAAATATGATGATGGGTAGAACAGAGAAACAAAGTACAGTAAAACAAAAAGAAAAGTAAGGAGCAACGTTACAAACAATTACAACTTCAGAGGACAAAAGAAAATCTGAGAAAACAAATGACGGGCCACATGTCTTCCGGGAGGTGGGGTTACCTTACCTGTGTTCCTGACTGGCCCGCCTTTTGTAGCTGAGGGGAATGGGTTTGACAAGAGAATAGAGGGTAATCTAGCAATCTGTGCAAAGCCCCTGAACAAGCCCTTTGTCAATCTAGCAACAGCTTCCCAACAGTGTGCCACAATGGCTTCACAGTCAAAGAGTGGGTGAGGGTGACAAGGCGAGATGCTGAAGCTGGTTGAAGCTCGTCTAACTGTGTGGCCATTTGTGTTTACAAAAATACTGTTTGTGAAAGGATCATTTAAAGGCACTGTCGTATCAAGGTAAGTGTTGTGTTAAAATACATTTAAAAAAATCATATTTAATAACATCAAAAAGAAATAGCTATAAAAACCAATTACCTGCTTTTAAGCAAGATGCCAATCCCACCAGTGGCCGGGAGAGGAAAGCAGAGGACATCAGAAGAATGTGAATAGCTGTATGTGTGACTCTTTCATTACAATGTAGATTAGAGATAGATGTCAGCGCTGCGTTCAGAAAACCTTTAGTGCTCAAGACTTCCCATACAAATGCATCTTCCACACTGAAATTCAGCACATTCTGAATTAATTGAACAGACTGAATTCAAAGTGAGTTTAGCCCAACTCTGAAAAACTGCATCATCTCAGTAAATAGGGTGATGCTAAGCTTGATTGGTGGAGACTGTTGTAGAAGTTGCCTTCTTCAGTATGTTACAGCAGCTAGTTGTTAGTAAACTCTATGCTATATTAGTAAAGTGACCATGGAACTATGGGGATCTCTTACCGCGTTGCACATCGTGTAGCCCACGCCAAAGTCAAAGCGACACTGTTCGTTCATGGTGTAGTGCAAACCAGGAAGCTGAGGCAGGGATGGCCAGTTGTGGTGAAAGGGGTCGTCACGGAGACAGTCATAGGAACTGCAAGAGGAGTAATTCATGTCATTGTGCAGTATTAAATCTAGGGCTGCAACTAACGATCATTTTCATTTTTGGTTAACCTTGGGATTATTGTCTTTATTAATAAATAGCTCTATAAAATGTCATGAAACAGTGAAACCACGTTTCACGTGTCATCGCTTGCATTTTCCAAAACCAAAAGATGTTCAAGGTACTGTGACAGAGGGTTAAGAAAATCAGCAAAAATTTACATTGGAAAAGTTGGAAGCCATGAATCTTCGGCAATTTAACTTAAAAATCTAATTAAATTGAATTATATTTAATTAATCAAAATAGTTACTGATAACACTTTCTGTCAATTAATTAATGTAATTAATAACTTGGTTTAGCTTGTATACACTTATAATCCCTAATTTATTTAAGTGTTTACATGTAGTATGCGTGGTGGATCACTATGCCTTCAGAAGCTGCCAACTTACCTAAAATTCATTAAAAGTTATTAAAATGTGTTTAATGGAACGTTAAAACCCTTCAAATTTGTTTTTTTCAAATTGAAAACCATTCAGGTAGTAAGACTTACACTTTGTAATATAATAACTTTTAGGATAATAATAAAAACAAAATATCAACAAGACACCAATTCAGCCAAAAATATTGATAGGGGTATCGACCTTTAACAAGAAATATACAGTATAATGAAATCCTAGTAGGAGTCTGACTGTGTGTGTGTTTTGTTTGTTTGTGTCTCACCTTAGGTAGCGTCCCAGCTCTTGCATGCTACATCTGGACCAGTGAAAGCGATGGAAGGCAGCTTGCACCAGTGGAGCCATGATGCTGCCCATGTGCACCTCATCACCACAGCGGTTCCCCTGACCATCGTGTTCCATCCCCAGCCTGCAGACAGAGAGAGACAGAGACAGGGAGAGAGAGAGAGAGACAGAGAGAAACACAGACAGAGAGAGAGAGAGACAAAGAGACAGAGAGAGAGACAAAGTGAGAGAGAGAGAGAGAGAGAGAGAGAGAGAGAGAGAGAGAGAGAGAGAGAGAGAGAGAGAGAGAGAGAGAGAGAGAGAGAAGGGAAAGGAGATGAACCAGCGAAGACAGATTGGGAACATGTGGGAGGAGAAGAACAAGGAACAAAGGGAGGGAGGTAGTAGCAATTCTCTCATCAGAAAATTGGCTGAGGTGGCCGATGGACCAAAATGTAATAAATCAATACAGTCTTATAAGACTGCTGTGTTGTCTTTTGCTGAGGGCAGGCATTAAGACTTGGTTATGGCAAATGCACTTACACGTGTCCGGTCTCGTGTGCCACCACAAAGGCAGAGGAGAAACCATCCTCATGATTCAAAGTGCAGCTCCTTACCGGATGGCACATGCCTGTCACTGGGGCGTAACCTAGGCAACCAGGAAGAAATACAATGGTCAGGATTTGTAGACTTATTGTTATGTTACATTTTTGCCCATTTCAGTGTATTCTTCCAATACATCACACGATGGAAAAGTAGCAAGAAGAATAAAAATGGTGTATTACTTAATAAATTGTCCAGATCTGATTTGTATATATTTTCTCAAATTCATTCATAAATATTTGAACAATCAGTCAGGCTGTTTAAGTCTTTAATTTGAAATACTAAAAAATTTATCGGCTATTGCGCTGATTTTTGTTTATATATATACTCACTTTTCACCTTAAATCTGAAACTTATCTATCCAAAGATATGCATTATTTATACTACTTAAACACAGTAATCTCTGAAACACTAATCCTAACCCTTCGCCTTCCACCCTTACATATGCCAATCTCCAACTCCCTGTGTGCATGTCTGTCTAGTACTGCCTTTAATTGTGGGACTGTGGCTGGCCCTGCTCTGCCTATTGATTTTCTGCTGCTGAAGGCTGAGCCCAAGGGCAGCTGAAGGGCTTCTGAATAGCTAGGCCACTGCCTTTAGAGGCCTCTCCCCTGGGCCTCCTGTTAGCCTGCACTCTGCTGCACAGAAAACCACCAAACCCACGGTGCACTATGCAGCTTTATGGAGGAAGAGGGGAGTTTTCCATTTGTGCTTATGAGTTTTAGGTCCTCAATTGGGTTTGCGTGCAGTGTCGATGTATGTACTATATATTAAACCATAAGGGTTTAGTATGTTCATATCTTCCGTTACCCTGCATGCCCGTGGGGCCAAATTCCTGTCGTGTGAGGAAGATGGCGTGATCATGATACTCGGTGTCCCCTGTGTCCTGCTTCTGCTGCAGGAAGGCCCAGCGACACACGTTCTCCAGACTCTGAGATGGGTTTCCCAGTTCAATCAGACTCATGGACTGGAAAGAGAGAGATGCATACAGGGAAAGAGAGAAGAGGGCGTAAAGATTATACAAAGCAGGGAACTAAACCTGCTTCTTGTTTCAGGTTTCAGTTCTGATACATTTACATACATTTGTATTCAACCCTGTAGGGGGCAGTGTCACAATGTTGTATATTGTCAGCACATCTTGCAAATTGCTGAAGTGTACCACGCACGCGCACGCACGCACGCACGCGCACGCACGCACGCACGCACGCACGCACGCACGGAGTACTCACATTAATGAAGGATTTACGATCCTGTAATCTTGATGCCTTCAATAATGAATAGGAAACTTAACACAGAGCTGCCTATTAATAAGATATGCACTAATAGTAAAAAACATGTCCAATTACTGAATATTTACTCATGATTAACATCCTGATAGCAGAGATTCCTTCTATTCACCTTCACCTCTCATTCTCTTCCTCATTAAAGCGCCACTCTCTCCATCCCTACATTCTGCTGTACAAGTCTTTCCATTTCTGTCCTCCACTGCTTCCTTTTTGCCTTGCTTTCTACATTTCCTCGCCGTTTTAACACACTCAAAATGCACAGCTGAATCAAACAGGGTGTCATGTGAGTGTGCTACAGTAAAGACATATGGCCTGCCTCTGCACAAACACGCCTTAGACAGAGTGGACTGCACACGTGTGTGCTTCATCATGTTCATCAGGTGCTTGTGTGTTTCAGTGTGTTTCATGTATTTGGTATGGTGTGTGCGTGTTTGTGTGTGTGTGTGTGTGTGCGTGCGTGCGTATGTGTGTGTGTGTAGATGCGCCTGCATTCAGGGTCACATAGCCAATCGGCAGGCTGTCTGGGTGCAGCTCTGTTGCCACGGTAATTGGGGATGATGGACAGCCAGAGCTTTGGCTGAAGCTGCATTGGGGCCGGCTCTGAATGACCAATGTAGGAGTGTGTGTGTGTGTGTGTGTGTGTGTGTGTGTGTGTGTGTGTGTGTGTGTGAGTGTGTGTTTCCAGGGCTCCACTGGGACTGTAGACATGTAGAGAGGAAAGGAAGCGATAAGGCTACAGCAGCATAAGTGTATCACAGAGTACCTATCCAGCAATAAAATTCCTTGTATCATCCTGTGGGGTAATCCCTGCCCTTCTCCATTCTTGCTTTATCTCTCCCTTTCCATCTCTTCCACTCTCTCTCTCTTCTTCTCTTTAGCACAGACAGGAAGATAGAGTTACAGTCGAGAAGAAAAGGATGCTACCCCCTTCGTCCGGTCTCTCCGTTTATGAATGAGGGAGGGCTATCATTGATTGTTTATCTTTGCCTGGACTTCCCATAATTCTGTGCTGCAGCCTATAGGGAGGAAGGCTGATTGCATAACAGGCAGAGTTTCTGTGTGCTTTGGTGCTGAATTGTGAAGGCGTGCGACTTGAAAACACTCCCCTGGGATGCTGCATGCTTTTAGTTCCTCTTTTGCTCAGTCCACTGGAATAACAGGCTCCGGGCATCAGTGCATGCTCATGAGTGCTTGTGTGTGTCTGTGTGTTTATGAGTGTGTGTGTGCGACTTGGCTTTGCTTACTGTAGGTACTTAAAGTGATTGTATCAAAATCCTAGTATGAAAGATAGTGCTGACAGAGAGAAAGACAAGACATTCACTTTTAAGGAACTGCATCACAGTCGACTTTTCAGTAGAACTCGTGTCTTGTCAGGTCTTACCTTGCCTTGGCACAGCATGATAATCCGCACCAGAACCACATTGATCTTTGCTCCCAAAGACTGGTCATGGTATATCTCATTCACCTGGAGTCACACAGAAAGAAACAGGAGGGAACTCAAGTCTCAGAGTAAAAACAACATCTAATCTAATATGTAAATGGTTAATAAATCATATCCAATAGCTTTATTAATGGTTAATACAGTAAATGTTTAAATAATGCTTTATAGATCAGTTATAAGCCATTACAACATTTTAGTTGCTGGATTGTGATGGTACTGATCCATTAATAAATGCTTATTTTAGTGCTTTCTCTGCTTCTAATAGATTCTCGATGAATTGGGATGGCAGTAGCTCAGTCCGTGGGGAGTTGGGTTGGGAACCAATGGACAGCCCCCCCACTCTGACATCTCTCCATTTAGTGCATGTATATAATTCATGCATTTATAATTCAGGCCTGTGTGTAATGACAGAGTGTAAATTGTAATTTCCCCTTGTGGGACTAATAAAGGATACATTATTATTATTATTATTATTAATTAATTCATTCATTCATTACTTAGAAATTATGAACCTAAATTATACTACCAGCAATGCAGAGATTAAAAGGGAAAGTCCACAAAAAGAGAGAAAAGGAAGTTAAGGAGAATGCAAGGAACTTAGTTTCCCATGAGCACATATGGAGAGGAGATGAAGGTAGATAGATGCAAAGAAAGGAAAGGGCCTAATGCAAGGAAACAAGGTAATGTGTGACAAGGGTGATGCAGAGAGCATTATACTGGCGAAAAATATATACAGACAGAGAGAGAGAGAAGGAGAGACAGAGAGAGAGAGAGAGAGACTGACAGACAGACAGGGACAGAGACAGAAACAGAGAAAGAGAAAGAGAAAGAGAAAGAGAAAGAGAAAGAGAAAGAGAAAGAGAAAGAGAAAGAGAGAAAGGTAAATTGGCGCAGGAGTTGAGGCCTGCTGTCCTCAGTGGCTGTGTGCGGTGCCTAATGAGGCAAAGGGATGTAAAAACAGACAGCCGTAATGAGATGGCTTATGGACACGCTGTGGAGAAAGAGACACACACGCACACACTGTACACACACACATGCACGCACACACACACAGAGGTACAGAGATGAAGAACAAAATTGCAGACACACCCCCAGCGAGAGAAGGTAGAGAGTTGAGGAATGCTACAGATAGAGACGGAGAGGCAGAGGGAAAGAGACAAGAAGCTGAGCAGAGAGGGGAGAAGACAGGGAGCACAGACGAAAAATTAGGACATAGAACAAGGGAGTGGAAACGAAGCATTCTTAGAAAACAAATGTAGCGCCGAGCTGCAGGTTTTAAAGAAGAGAGTAACCTTATGCTCTGTGTAAAGTCAGAAATTCCATCCTCGTGTTCGGAAAAATCCAGTGCAGTGATTCTTTAAGTCAGAATCCTAATTTGGTAACCACAAACCGACTGGAATACATGCATTTGTTTACATTATGGCTGCAACTTAAAGGCTTAACACCTTTACATCATTTCCCGAAAATAAAGTCATGTTTAATTTTCACAATCAGGAACATCTTTTGTTGTAAATAATCAAGTATACAAATTAACCTTTAGAAATTTTAAGTCGACACCTGCCAGCATTCTAAGATAACTTACTAATGTAGCCAAATGTCACTCAAATAACATGTGTTGGTTCTCCAAGCTGGAACACAAGGAATAATAGCTGTAATTAGTCTGTGACAGTACTGTAATCGGGACTTTTTAACCTTCAACTGTAAATGAAACAGAGCATTACATAAAAGAAAGAAGAGAGTAATACTCAAGTAGTCAATGGTCACATCTTTACAAAACTTCAAGTCAAAACTGAGATTTGGCTGAGATTTGTCAAGATGCTTCTTGAGTAATTTTCTCAAACTTACAAAGCTGAGATTCATTTTTCTGCCCAATCCCTGCGTAATTCCTCTAGGACTCTAACTGAAAAAAATCCTGAAAGACTTTTCATATTCCTATGAGGCTATTTATATTTCTTTTTAAGATATATTTTTTGGCATTTTGGAGCTGCTGCATCAAGGAGAAAACCTCTATATATGGGCGCCCGCTCTACCCACTGAGCTATCTGGGCACCCAGAATATTTCCGGGCGCACTTTTTATATTCCAGAGAGACTTTTTGTACATTTGTAGTACAACTCTTTTCTGTCATACTCTGACATGTTCTGGACTTGCTAAAAAAACATCTCAGTCTATTTATCGTTTTATTTTATTTATAGTCTGGAAACGATTGGAAACTTATTTTGTAAGAAACATTGTTCTGTTAGAGTGGTAATCTGTAATAATGCATCATATTTTATAAATTATATGTTTAGAATGTAAAATCCTAACAAGCAAAGTCACTGTAGCGGCCAGATAAAAATAGTGAGGTAAAAACTACAATATCTCCCTGTGAAATGTAATTAATTTGAATTATAAAGTAGCATAAAATGGAAATATGAAAATAAAGTAAAAGTCATTTTAAATTGTACTTAAAAATGTAATTACACTTTTCACAACTGAATATATACAATATACAAAGTTCAGTAGCAAGAACTGATGATGTAAAAACTAATGTTATTTAAAAATATATACTTTTAGTATTTCATAATAAGATTTAGGATGAGTTTTAGAGTCAACTACATGAGATAAGTTTTCTTTGAGCAACCTTCAGTTCCACATTTTGGATGCTCCTTTCACACATTAAAAAAAGAGTTGCTAAGCAACCCCCAAACAAAGAGAGTATGTTGTTGTCTTCTCCGTTTGACCCTGTCTGAGACTGTGTGTGTGTGTGTGTGTGTGTGTGTGTGTCTGTTCATCTTGGCTAACTGACTGGCAAACGGCTGGTATTTCTGTCTCATTTGGTAACATTTGTCTCAGCCTCTCGTTATTTTTGCAGGCTGAAGTAAAAGTGAGTAAATGACACATAATGAATGTGTGTGTGTAGCGGTGTTTGTCTGAGACAACATGGACACTTGGCTTGGTCAGTTCACATTTGGCCTGATTTAGTCTGTTTCCTTGACAACTGTTAAGCTAATTAGGGACAGTTGACTTCCAGGTGACCCTGACAATTCACGGTCCACTCTAATGACAAACATCTAGCCACACACACCCACACACCCAGCCACATACACCCAGCAACACACCCACGCATGCACGCACGCACGCAAGCACGCACGCACGCACGCACGCAGCGGCCTAGTGTCCTTTCACTTTCCTAACTTTAGCTTGATGTCTCTCATGTACTTTAACACCTACATATAGTTGGACACTTCACATCCAGATGCTGTACATTAAAGGACAGATGTGGCACAGCGATTCATAATCGCAAACACACCCACATATTCACTGAAATGTGCTCACCCATGCATGCACACATAAACACCAACAGTCACAACACGCACATAGTTCATTGTTAACAATTGTACAGGCATGTCTCTCATTAATGCTGCTGAAGGTGTCATTATTTAACACCCAGGCTACAGGTGTCTAAAGTAGACTGTGTGTGTGTGTGTGTGTGTGTGTGTGTGTGTGTGTGTGTGTGTGTGTGTGTGTGTGTGGGGGTAACTAATGCAGGCCTAGAGGTCAGCAAGGCGCAAAGTCATTACTATCGGATAAATAATGCAGTCACGGCCTTGCACTTAACTCTGCAAAAAGCAGGACGAATTGAAAAGAAAGTGTAGGAGAAAATTGGCAAAGGGTGAGCAAGGAGTGATATTAAAGGCAGTGATTGTTTAACCACATATAATATAGGTATAATTCAAATGTTTAACTTACTTATTTTGTTTGTTTATGTGCATCATGACTGAAAATAAAGGCCTGTTTTACTCATGTTTTCAAACAAAAGTCATTTAATTAACCCTTTAGCTGCTCAACAAAGCATTAAAAATTTAAATCCTGCTTATGTTTGTCTGTGCATTTATAACCTTTAACCTCTTTAAACACACTTGAAAATACATGCTTTCTCGCCTAAATGTTTTACCAAAAAAAAGTGATATAGCTCTCATATACTTTGGCCTTCTGGGTTGTGCCTGAGGTCTGTAAAAGGAGCATATCAACACAAAACTAGTACCATAGCCACATGTTTCAACTTAATACAGAAAACATCCAGAAGAAAAACACTCAGAAAATGTATATTTTATGAAGTTATTTCTACAGATATGTCTGTGTGTTTTTCTTATTTCCTTTTGAAAAGTGCAATGAAAAAAGCCCAAAAAGTGCAAAATACAAAACTTCTCAAATACAAAAACACATCCACATCAATCACACACATACTTGAAATAACTATATACATACTGTACATTCATAGAAATAAGTAATTATAAATTGATGAAATGATGAAATGATGAAACGCAATAACTAAGGTAGTATTTTTGCTTCCACACAGCTGCAGCCATCACAGGGTTAAATATGTTCTGGTCAAGTTTGGTATCCATCAATTCGTCTTCTTATTGGCTAAACAGATGTCTCGTAACATCTAGTTTTAACTGGAAGGAATCTTTCCCACGTTGGTCCTCCCTGAACTCAGCAACATGATTGCCTTTGACCAGGGCCATCTTGGGTTACAGAAGACGGATTGGCCGATAACAACCGCATTGGAATGTGCTGATGTCAGAGAATCCGAGTGTGTGCTCAATAACAGTGTAGCAGCCCCGGGGGAGAATAGAGAAGCGATCAAAACCCAGTAATGATAAACTGTTTAGCTTTCTTTCCGTTGAAACTCGGCTAGAAACTACAAGATTGTGAGGGGACCAGCACGTTTCGAATAAAATGGCTTCGGATATTTTAATATCTTGGATTGTTGGCGATGTAGGAAAAAAACGTTTTTGGCGATCTTTCATTGCTGTAAATAAAGACACGAGGAAATAGGCATGGCTACACACTCCACTTTAGACACTAGCGGCGCAGTATCTTTCTATTTTTCTTTACTTCATAACAGGATTATAACTGCTATATATCATCTTATGCTTAATCGAATCATGAGACTTTAAGCTTTCAATTGGTGCATTGTTAATGAAGATTTAATGCTTGGAATTTATGAAAACATATAAGTGGAGAAAACATTTTCTCTTAAGTGGAGAAAACGGTCCCGTCAGCGAGACAGTGTCGGTAGATCCAAATGTTGTTGTTTTTTAAATTTCAGTGTTGTGTTAGAGATTCAATTAAAATCGAAATCATTAAAAGGAAGGAGAGATGTTAACGGCTGCAAAAGCAAAGCAAAACAAAGTGCTAGAAGAGAGAATAAGGGAGGGATAGTTCAGACTAAAAACCCAAGAAAATGAGAGACACAAGCAGTTCTGTCATGCTATTTTTCATTGGCCCTTCATTAGCTGCCCTCGTGTTATACAATGATACCTCAGTTCAAATATTTAAAAGACATTTAGTAGTGAGATTTTGATTTCTCTCTATATATATATTCTCTATATATATGCATTAAAAACACTGCTGTTGAGACAGAACTGAGTCATCTAATACATTTTGGCTCAATCGCTACATAAATTAGAGTTTGGACAGCTTTTCTACTTTTTTGTCAACACACATGGGACTATTTAAAAATTGAGACCCAGAATTTTGAGCTCTCAGTCTGACAGTGCTCCTTACTGTTTATATCTGTGACACTTCCAGCTAACAAGGTGTCTATTATTACCTGGACTACATCTCCTTTCCCAGCTCTTCCTACCACTCATTAATATGACTTTACACTGCCTCCAAGACTTTTGGTAAAGACAAGATGGAACAATCTGCACCACTTCCAGACAGCTCTTAGCACATACTGGAGGTATAAAGGTGCAGACAAAAGACACCTCAGTATGCCAATATGCATCATTTAAATTAAACATACAAACACTTGCACCTTCCTCATCTGTAGTGACTATTCATATCCATGGAGAGTGTGATTAACACTAAGCGGCACTCTCTAAAGGTCTCCATTAACAGATGAGTCAGACAGGTAGACAGACCACAATCACTGTTGGCCACTAAATCTATCACCGTGATGTTCACCATGGGAAGATGACCGCACAATGGCCTCCACTTGGCATTTGGCACACAGCATATTTTACAGGATTTATCACAACATTGTTGCTACGACACTCTTGCTTCAGCGCACTTTGTCACCTGTGGCCAAGCAAAACAACGCACAGTGCTTACTGGCCAGCCATTTCTCCTCCCCTTCTCTATTTTTTCTGATATTTATTTACCCCTTTTGTTCTTTTCTTGTTTGTGTTGTCCTCCCTGTCCAAATCACACTAAATATATGCCACACACACTATGTGTGTGGCGTAGTGTGTCTTTTAATAAAAAAAGACTCCATATCAGTGAAACACCTCTCTTCCCTTCAAAAAGTCTAAAATGTACATTATGTGGAAATGTTACTGTGCATCTACATATCATTCCAGTATTTTGTTTTTCCGTCTACAAAGACATTCGCCGCCACCAAAAAATGTGTTATTAGAGCCTCACTTTAATTCCAAACATTAACTATCAAGCAAAGTAGCACATTACTGTACTTTCCAAATGAAGAGGGCATCTTATGAGATAAAGAGATGACCGGTCCTTTAACGGTTTATCATTGCCCTTCAAACTGACCCTTATGTAAGTCATAAGTGACTCATGTTTTCAGATCTGCCAACAGTATAGACCAGGTTTGATTTAAGTTTAATGACTAAAACATTTTAAATTAAGAAGGAAAAATAGTGCCAGGGTTAAAAGAAACCAACAGAAAAGGGCTGCAAACTGTGGTCTCCTATGTCAAAGATACACACTTATATGTGCATGTCCATTCTCATTTACTGATTGTGTGACCATCTACTGATGGTTAGTGAATATTTAAGCCAGGAGGCTAGACTTATTGTGGATGCAATTGAAAAAAAATACAATGTGGGGAAGGGAGGTAAACACATGGGAAAGGAGTGGGAAGCGGAATTACCAATACACACATTTAACTCAACCTACACACACACACACACACACACACACACAGTTTGACACTCTCGCTGAACTTTGCAGACAGGATTTAGTGAGAGCACTTTGATGTCATGCAGACAGCAGAACCGCCCCCTTTTCTGCAACACACACACACACACACACACACACACACACACACACACACACACACACACACACACACACACACACACACACACACACACACACACACACACACACACACACACACACACACACACACACACATTGTCCACCTTGACACTAAGCTCACTTTGTGAATTTGTCATTCGGACAGACAGGCAAGAGGTAGAGGAGGATGATGCAGAGAGTAATTACATAAACACAAAAATGAGGGAAAACAGACCATGAGAACCAAATCATTTTAGTTTTACAGAATAACCCTTTTGTGCTAAAAGGAAAGCACTTTACTTAGTCTTTGAAGGTGGCTCTACAACACTGTGACAGCTGTTGCAACAAAAGACAGGACCACTTTTTCTAAGTGTGTTGAAAGTGACGAAAACAAGAATATGCATACAGAAGCCTTTTATGTCAGATACTTAATTCAGCCTAAAAGTAAGAAGAATTCGCTCAAAGAATTATATATTTTATATTGCTACTTATGGATTTCATCAACACATTCAAGCAGTCAGATATAGTACATACATTCCCTTTTTCATTGTAGCTGCTCTTAAAAAAGACACTTCCTGAATATAGCGGAGTCTGAACACAGACAAAACGGCAAAAACAAAAAAAAGGAGCGACCGGAATATCAACAAGCAACATCAGTAGGCAATAATCGATTATGTCTGTCACAGCATCGATGCAGAATTGTCCACGTCTGCATCGATGCATTGATTAATTTCAACACCCATTGAAGACAGTGGAAGCAGTAAAATACTGAAGAGGAGACAACATGCCATACATTTGACATGGTTTTACAGTGTCTTTCTGTGTGGTTAAGCAGCCACACTATTACAATAACAAAAAACTACCTAGATATGAATACCTTTAGAGTGCATCTTTACTGTATATTGTTAAATCTCTCTAAAACTTTACCTCCTCTAAATTTACCTTGCATTTCTTACTATAAACCTTTATTATCACTCACATTATACTTAAGAAAACTTTTGTTTTAACATCTTTGAGGATTAGTTGCCCTAAACTACCCAAGTCAGGGAGTAACAATGCAAAAGTGCTTAGCGTGGAGCGACTTAGTGCTGCTGAGAGACTGGGAGAGTGAGAAAAAGAAATAAAACCGAAAGATAGAGAGAGAGAGAGAGAGAGAGAGAGAGAAAGAAAGAAAGAAAGAGAGGGAGGGAGGGAAGGAGAGCGCACCCATCCTAAAGTGAGCAAAGCAAACTTTCAAGAAGAAAGTCGCCCAGATGCCACGCGTGGGAGGCAGCCCTTATTTATTTATTTCTGTTTATCTGGCTGTCAGTAATTTTATGCGCTGTTTAAAATACTTCTTCTCCCTCTGTCTCTCCATCTCTTCCCCACAGATTAGAGGGGGGCTGCGACAGAGCTGCATATTCCCTTCTTATATACTGTCTAACAAATATCTAAAAGGGGAGGCAGAGAGCACAGCGGATCTTGTTCTTTCTCAAGCGCTGAGCTGAGACAAAGAGGTGTGGTAGGATTTGTTGCTGTATGCTTGCACCTGCTTAACAGTCGGAGATTGGTTCCTTGCGCAGTGGGTCGCAATACAAGCGAAAGCTAACAGGAGAACGCACACAAACAGACATGCACACACACATACAAATGCGTGCAAACAGCACTCTCACCACAGGTTTAATTTGCAAAGATTAAAGTCTGCAGTGTGTTCGGTGTCACACCAACTCACAAGCACATATACACACAGACACACACACCTGGGAGTTTGAGTGCTTGGCTAAGTGTTGTTGTGGCCTGGGGCATACAGCCTGCTGTTTCTGCATCTCACACACACACACACACACACACACACAGACACACACACACACACACACACACACACACACACACACACACACACACACACACACACACACACTCAAACAAATGAAGTCTCATCATATTCAGATAGAGAAGAAAGGATTACCCATGCCTGATTGCTGGATGAGAACATGTAGGAAGGGAATTAAATCCTCGTTCATTCGGTGTGTTACCCTCTTTCTTTGACCTCTCTGTGACTTACTTCCCATATAACTCAAGTGGAACAGTTTTCCTATTTATTTTTTTTATTTGCGCTGTATATGATGTGATACCTCAGATCCCAGGCTCTAAAATAACCTTTAGTGTTAGCAGTTTACACAACAGTTGCCAAATTCTATGTTACATTCTTTTAATTGACATATATTTATAGATTTCCCTGTCTGTTTGTTTGAGTTATTGTGTGTTTCTAACTGTACGCCACCAACACTTACAATGTTCATGAGTGTGAGCAGGTACATTTGCACATGCTCCTTCCCGTGAAACTGGACCACCGAGTCGTCGACGCCCAGCAGCACCTCGATGTTGTAGGCCCTTTCCAGGCTCTGTCTGCGCATTCGCCCGGCTCGCGTGTGGTTGATACTCTGCTCCACGCCTCGGTACAGAGACTCCAGGTCCATGAGACCTCCTAGATCAGCACCTGGAGATAAAAAAAATATCAGCATTATTCAAGTTATTAAAATGGGTACATAAACTGTGTTTAGCATGTGTGCAGGGTTTTTTCTGCATAGAGAAAGAGGATTTTGTCAGCCCCAAAGGAAAATTACCAGCACCAAAATGACAAGAATTGAGATAGCAAATAGCAATTCAAATTGAACAACCATTGAACAAGCAGAACATAAACTTGAATATGAGGCCGTACCGGACACTCCCAGAGATTTATTTAAATAGTAATATTACTTTTTTAACCCGTTTTCTTAATTGGGTTGTACTTACCCAAGCATAATATACATTTTGGTTTCTTAAATGGTCAGAAATAACATAGATTTCAGTCAAATTTGGTAACTCAGACTCATTGCCTTTACTGTAAGCAGAACGATCATGCTTACTGCCTTGCCTAGCCCTCCCTCCCCCCAAAGGTCCATTCTGAAAAAGAAAAAACTCTGGTGTGTGTGTGTGTGTGTGTGTGTGTGTGTGTGTGTGCGTGCGCTTCACATCCAGCACACGTGTACTTATTTGAGTATTTGCATGTTGATGTTGGGCTGCCGTTCTTGGCCACAAACACGGTGGTGGAGCGCTGCTTTGCCTCCTTATAGATCTTACAGTAAACCAGAATCTTGATGAGACCAGGAGTGAAGAAGGACAACAGGCAAGAAGAGAGGATGTACTTCTTTTGTTTGCCTTCCAAGACACCAGTTGACAGAATCTTGCATGTGTATCCTTCGTAACTGGTGGTAACGGTGCAGCCATCCTACACAGATCCTCTCTTAATCAACCAAATATTTCTACTCCCATCTGAATAAAAGCAGCAGATGGTGCTTGCTAAACACATGGATTAAGACAGCTCCCTCACACAGGGGCTGCCCACCCTGCTCTTTTCTTGGCTTGCTACTGTACATGCTGGAAAAGAAATGCAAATTACACAAGAAACTCAATTTGAGGTTTTTCCATCAGAAAGTGTACAACCTACTGCAGCCCCGATTTGTTCAGATCCCTAATTACTTTTGTGTTTTTGCCTGCACAGGTATAGTAGACAGTGTGTTGTTATGTTGTTAGGGCATTTTGGATAAACTGTTGTTCCAACCCCTAAATGACTGGATTCGGTTTAAAGTGTTTAGTCTAGTTTCTTTTTTAAACTTATAAATCAGGCAAAGAGTTGGAGTCAGTGAGGATACAGAAGATAAATTGTTCTGTCTCTGGAGCCAAGGCCACCCTTCCCTCCCTCACCAATCCTCCATCTCTCTCATCCTGCTGGTATGTAGACACAGCATGGCCTTGCTTGTATGGAAGCCATGGAAGGCCAAGTCATGCAATCTTGAACATGCAGTCTCAGTGGATTCAACAAAGCGCTATCCTCCCTGACTCCAGCCAAGGCCTCCCACTGCCAAGGATAACACACAACACCGCTCATGGAGCGGTGTGTGTGTGTGTGTATGTGTTTGAGTGTGTATGCAGGTGCTTGTGTGTGGGCACTGTGTGGACAAACACGTCTAATTGGGCCACAAATCAATGTTTCAACAGGAGATTTAACTAATCTGAAGACATAACTGTAATATGTATACTGTTTTTGACTGTGGATCTTTGTTAAGGGGTGTGAGGGGAAAGTTGGAGCTCGAGGGTTTTGACACATACAGTTAGAACAAGTGTTGAGTGGAGGGAAAAGAAACAAGATGCAAGAAGAAGATACAGGGACGAGGAGGGTAGAGGAAGAGAGATCTGCCACCTTGTCTCCCAATCAGCAAGGGGCATCCCACTCCCTCTTATGCAACGTTTCCAAGGCAACGGGCTCATGGGTAAAACAACGACCGCGTGGCTAATATTGGCTCCTGAGTCTTTCGCAGAATGAATCTGGAAGTCTGAATATGATCCCATATCTGCCCACATTCCAGTGAGTGACAGAATACCCACACATAAAAAGAGAGAGGAAGGAGAAGAGGGGGGAAAGATAGAGATTAATATAGAGAAAATCAAGAGGCTATAAGAAAGGAGAATGCCAAGATTGTTGCAGCACATATTTTGTTTTAATAGCTCATCTCTCTCTCTCTCTCTCTCTCTCTCTCTCTCTCTCACACACACACACACACACACACACACACACACACACACACACACACACACACACACACAGAACATGTATTCTCCTTGTTAGCAGACAAGGCTGGATTTAAGTGTACTTTACAACAACCCTTGGCTCTTCGTAGCTATAGCTGCCTTTAACGAGTCTGATGTCATTACCACACCATCTGCTTTTAAAGACAGGTCCAGATATTTTTACCTTTTGCTTATGTAATGTTGAAAGACAAAACCCAGAAAACAGAAAAAAACTATTGTTTTTCTTACTTTACACTCTGCGCCTTTGCAAAATTGCAGTGCCTTGAAAACTGCAAATGAGACAATGCAGGGAAATCGCATAACACGGGGCCACAGCTGTATGGTAAGTGGAAGGAATATGGTAGAGGTAACTCAAAGTGACACTGGCAGAGTGAAAAACAAGAAGTGGCTGAACCAAAGGTTGAAAGGTGCTTGACCAGGTGGCAAGCTCTAACTATTTAAACCTCTCCGTTTCATAGCACCTCTTACACTTGCTCGAACATTAAGTTTTCGTCGCTTCAGATGTTTTGGAGCGAGTTCCTCTGAGAGAACTGCATAGAAATAGGTGCAAGAGAGATTGAGAGAGGCGGTAGGGGAGGTAGAAGGTAGAGCTGAGGGGTGTGATGGATGAGAAAGAGAGATGAGAAGAGACCAGAAGGACCTTGGGTGTTTTGAGTTCCGCTTCAAGCTCCTGCAGTGATGGAGAATATCGCTCTGTTGTAGAACATCCGTGTCTATCTGTATGACTGCGGGTGAAGCATCAGGGTGTGCTGCCGTATTTCCTGCAGCAATAGCTTACAATAGCCCCTGAAACCTAACTGTTATCATTGTCAACCCATAGAGGATTTTTCTTGTCTCTCCATCTCTCACACACACACACACGCACGCACGCACGCACGCACGCACGCACGCACGCACGCACGCACGCACGCGCACGCACAAACCTCTTTCTACGTAAAACTCTTTTTCTTGTCCTTGCAGTTTCTCACTCCTGCCTGTATCCCCATGTACCCCGCCCCCCTCCACCTCCATCATCACACACAAACACGCCACCCTACATGCTCACCTCCTCACAGACACCACCCTCTTTCTCCCCCAGTATTCTCATTCAGGCGGGGTGTAGAGTGTGGCCTTATTAGGAGACAAAGGTTCTTTGTCTTTCAACCTTTGCAAAATGTCAAGAATGTCTGGTTGCCCACTGAATAGCAGGTGGGGAGAGAGGGGGGTTGAGAGAGTAAGGTGAGACTCCAAGCCACAACAGGAGAGAGGGAGAATGGTGATGATGATTCAGGTCAAGCCACATCATACTATTGAGCAGCGCTCTTTGGTTTAAGGTGACTGCTTGGCAGTCAGGTGTGGCACATGGCTCTGCTCCGCATTCAGGAGCTCTACTGTATAATGATTGGCTTCCACCTTAAGATGGTCACCCTGGTCGAGGTAGGTGTGCACCAGAGTGTCTGTGTGGGCAAACATCAAAGACACTCCAACACAACAAAGTCACTGCCACATATTTGTTTCACAGAGCCTCATGAATGGTGATTTATGCAGCAAAAGACTCAGTAAATACAGTATTAATAGAGGAATGACAATATAGTGAATTATAGTATACAGCATCGTATTGTAAAGTCCTAGAAAATAAAGCAGATGTTAATTTGAGTGGATGAGTGCGGTTAAGGCTGCTAAATTCCTTATGTGACTTAATTTGTATGGGGAGTCTTGGAGGAAAAAGGCTTTAAGAATATTGATTGATTATTTGATATGTTGGTTAAAGATCTGTATGTGCTATAAAGTTATTTGAGAAATCAGATTTTTTTCAGTTCTTACAGTGAAAAGTTGCCTAACATTAATAACATGAAAATTAGTTACATACTCAGGTGACTTTGAGGGTATCTGCCTACACACAGTCTTACCTCAGGAGTGATGATTCCAAATCTTTAGTGTTATTGTGTAGTTTGGTCATTTTTGTAGCACATATGAGTGGCAGCAGGCCTGCGGGGGACATGGCACACTCATTAGTGCTTACCTGAGTTCAAGGCTGTCTGTCCAACTAGAGGCATAGTTATCCACACACGTGAACTAATTTACTTACAGACACGTCTTGGTCACATAGCTCAGGGCCTGGACATTTAGTCTCCCCGGTGACAGCTTTATGAGTTGTCATGGTGATGAGTGGCTTGGACAGCGGCCCGTTAACGCTGCTGCTCGCATCTGGACAGGTAGCAACATGCCATGCTGTCCCACACAATGTTCCCATAGTAAATGCTCATTATTTCTAACCTCCCAAATGACAGCCCCAAAGGCTGCAGAGTGTAGAACACATAGTGAACTAAGCTTTCCATAATCATACTGCCGTTAATTATTTAGATTGGCAATCAGCAATCTAATTTTACATGGACAGCTCCCTAAAGACCAAAATTATTATTCATACATCAAGCACTGAACTTTGCCCATTTATTAATAACTGCTTCAGGTTAGGGCTGTTTATTTTTAACCATGATTCCTATAACGCTGATGAGATGTTTTGAGTGGTCGAGCCTTGAGTTTCACGTCCAAAGATCCATAATATTAAGGCAGATGCATTATATCTATCTGTGCTCCCTGAAGTGGAGCAGAGGACCATTTTTAATATTGCATGAAGCAGCTTTTATAATCAGCAGGCGAGAGGGCCACCTATCCTCACCACTGTGCGGTGTGTCTGTGTGGATTTCTGGTGGTTCATGAGACAAGACAACCTTCAGCTCTCCCCTCTTACATAATTGTCTCTCTGTCAAAAACACACAGGGCTGTTGGCTGCTGGGTGTGTGTGTGTGTGTGTGTGTGTGTGTGTGTGTGCATGCGTGCGTGTGTGCGTGCGCTGTGGTGCACACCGATTCCCTGTGTCCTGCTGTATTTCTTCATAAATTCTATATGCAGAGTCAACTACATATTTATAATGATAAGCCACCAAATTAAACAAGCATTGAAAATGAAAAAAAAATCACTCATGATTGCACATGTTCTCACAAATGAGCCTAAATTGAGCAGCAATATTTCTTTCAAGCTTTAAGGAGCCTTGTGAGTGCCTCTTGTCATGTCAATAATTACAGCAAAGAAGACCAGCCCATGTAAAAATCGCAAACACTGTAATCCAATCACTCCATCCACAGAGGCAATATTGCTGGCAACGATCAATCATGTCCCCAAACACACTCTCTCTCTCTTTGTTCTGTGGTTGGATTGATGAAGCTTGATGTAAACTGGAGAGCCTTAGTGTCCAATAAGACAGCAAATCCAGGCTGATATAGGGCTTACTGCTGGTCTCATCCAGTCGGAAACTGACCTGTCTGACAGCATGTCTGCCTGTCCTTTCCTTTGTCTGTGTATGTCTGCCTCACAGAGCCAGACATTTATAAAGGTCTCTAATAAAATCAAAAAGTATGAAAACAACTCCAGCCATGAAAGGGCAGCCAAGATAAACACAAAACAGCACCAGTATGCAGACAAGGCGCATTCTTCGTCTACATATCTTACTACTGTCATCTTAAGCTCCACTGCTTGTCTACTTTGAGGCAACTATGGATCAATCTTACTGGGAAACGGTGGGTGCATCTACAGGAAGATGAAGAGAGAGAGGCTGACAGCGAGGTGCAAGGTCCGGATCCCAGAGAATCTATAAATCTCTGAGAGACAGCTTCCCGCTGGCTTGAAGGGTTTGTGGCCCCCTTGCCACCTCTCCCCCCAACCCTGCAACCCTTCCCTGCCTGTCACCTCATCCTCTAATCTTATATATCAACCCTGTTCATATACAACTCATATGTCTGTAGGGAATGTGATGCTACCTGGATTAGGTTTTCATTAACATAAAGAGGACATGTTTATCTTGAACTAAATGTTCTCTGGCAGCTCTATTTTTCCTGACAATATTGGCTCATTCTACTAAAGCATGATGGACGTTTTTATGGTTATGTTAGGGTAACTCAAAAGATTGAGTGGAACAAAATGTCTTCTAGGATGGCCTTTATTAATAAAAGGGGGACACGCTTACATTTTGTAAATATTTAACCAATGCAATAATTGATTTGGGCCAGAAAGATCAGGAACAGCGTTCCGGCACCTTTGATTAATAAGTAAATTAACCTGATTGGCAGTTTTATACATCAGTGTCAATTTAATTTTGCAGCAGTGCACTGCTGTGAACTGCAGCGATGCACAGCAGTCCAGTGTCAGTATCAGAGCAACATTAGCATTCATTTGAAGAGGTCCAATGGTCACTCTCCTTTTAGTTCTGTTCTGCTCTTTGGCTCTGCTTAATGCTCCACAACTGTATGTTCACCAGTTAGTATCTAACTTTGTCTGCTGAGAAGAGTGAAGAGCCAAAAACAAATATCACAACTCTTTTTTACTGCTCTGCGTTTCTCCTGTCGTCATTTCTTCTCCCATCACCCATAGCCCCAGGAAATGTCCTGTCCTGTCCTGTCCTGGCTGTGAAGTACTCAAAGAACAGCCAATGCCAGCCACTTGAGACACCCAGCACCAGTTATTATGACAGGCCAGTCAGCCAAACATCCGTCAACCTGAGCACTGTAGAAAAGGAGGGAGTGGAGGAGGCGGTGTAGGAGGAGGGGAGGAGGGGAAGCAGAGGAGAAAAAAAGTGGAGAAGGAGAAACATGATAGAGATAATTAGATAAAAGATGAGGTGTGAAAGGGGAGAGATAATAAGAAGAGGTTTGAATTGGGCTTCAAACCGTCCTGACTATTGAGAGAAAACGCCAGACTGTACATTATTATTTATTTATTTTTAACACTAAACTAAGATAAAAAGCCAAATACAAAATATTTTTGAGATCTATTTAAAGCGTTTTGCATCATTCCCTTTTAATTTTGTATTTCTACATTAAAGGGCAGTACCTAGATTTAGGCAGCTTGTGTAGTCTGCTGGTTTGTAAATGTTTTCTAAAACAGCCAACTGACAATCAAAAAGACTATTAACACAATGTAAATAGACTCATTTCATGACAAAATTTACTTGGACAGAGTCCGAAAGGCAGCGCCTTGGTGTTAACGCTTCAAACTGCCAATCGGCAGAAAAACAACGCTCATGTCTAATGCATTTGGCCCTTAAGTTGCTCTTTTTGTCTACATCTCTGCATCCCATCCCTTTTTGTCACATTTTCTGAAGAGGTCGCTCCAAGTGTCATGTTAACACCTGGGTGATTTGACAAGACGGCCACAGGTGGACCAGTAAATACTTTTCCCAAAGGCAAAGCAGGTGGGAACAGCCAAATAAACAAATGCTACCACAACAGATGAGCTACCTGCGTAAATACCAACTGACCAAACAGGTTACAGGTGTCTCAGTCAATAAGTATGATGACCAACGGCCAACTATCCCTCTCGTTACATTCCTCTCCTTTCCTGCTTCCTTCATTTCCTCTTTTATTCATTAAATGTACCTTTTGAAAGGGTAGATATGGAGTAAGAGTGGGCGGGAGAAAGAGAGTCTATCTAAAGGTGTAAGACAATATGTATGCAAATGTTCTCACCAAGCAGCTCACCAGCAGAGCCGAGCATGCCTGCCAAAAGGCGGCGAGATGAGGATTTATCATGAAATATTACCTCATCATAAATGATAATGGTAAACATGTAAGCCAGGCTGTAGCATAGTTATAGACCATCTCTAACCCAGCTACATAAGGAGGGTTGTAAATCAGCAGATACATCATTATAATGTTTTAAACAATTAAGGCGTGGAGTACTTGAATACACCACTTGGACACAGGGAGGAAAATAAAAAATAAAAGTATTTTGGCGTTTAAAAACTGGCATGCTATAACAGCAAGAGTTATTACTGCCACGTCAGCCCACAAACACACAGAGTTCTTTTCAGTTGAACAGTGCTCAAGCCAGACGGGAGAGAATTAATAAGGCACTACAGTGTATCAGTGTTACTAAATTGGCAGTGTTTCATAACAAAATCTTTCAGAGCAGTTATCAATTAGAAACAATTAAAAGAGCCATTCATCATTCTTACAAAGCTGGCTCCGAACAGGGAGCAACACTGACAGAGAAGCTGACAAAATGTAATCAAAACCATAGCTCTTTTTAACAGTGACTAATTTGGACAGAGCTCAGGTATGTTTATGTAAAGATCACACGTCCATCTTGCTCCTTTGGACAGAAACACTATGTGTATTAAACATGGCCACTAAAGTGAAATCTGTGAAGAATAAGTGACAACAGGGGAGGAAAACACAATAGGAACAGGTTTAGAGTCAAGCTGCAAAGACAATTCAAAAAAATCACACACAAACATGTCCATCCCCAGGCCCTTGGCACTTGCCAAGGAAGCACTGCGCTGATCTTTCTATTGATTGACATACAGTTTGCCCGGAAAACCCTTGCAAAGGCTTCCCATATTAATGTTCAGATTATCACTGCTTTGTTGGTAACCAAGAGAGATAGGATCTTAATGCAAAGATGCACTGGGGGAAAAGTATCCCATACACAACTACATCTCTATCCAACTTTCCCAGCTCTTAGTACCCCAAAGGCGATTGTGATGGCACTGGGTGAGGCTACTAACCCCCCCCCCATCCCAGGCATATGGCTAATCAATGCAGTCTCTTCCGTGCAAAGGTAACTTTATACTTTAGTAGGAAGGATAGGGGAGCATCCAGTGTGGCCTTCCCGTCTCTCTATCCTAATGAAGCTCACAGGTAATCAAATCACTGCACACACAGGCAGATGGGCAATAAGGGAAAAAACACCGGGGCTCTTTGATGGGATCACAACAAAGTTTTTGAACTTACTGATGAGTCATTTTTCCTCTCTCTGCATGTATTTAGCGGAACCAAAACTGATTTCAACATGAGGCTACATGAGTTTAAAATGTGTCATTTATTTACGTGTGCCCTTCACAGCACTATCACTGCTGAAGTTTGACAAAGCAATCATTCCTGCAGATGAAGATGCATTTTCATTTGCTGAACTGGATTCATTTGCTTGGGAACCACTGACCATACTAGGTGAGTGGCAGCTAAACTTTCGCGGTGTGGATAGGCAAGAAAGTCTCCCGGTTGAATCACTCCTACAAAAGTTTAACAGCTGTATTGAATAGAATCTGGATCTGGATAGAAAGTCAAAGAAAAAATGTGCACATAAAAACTTCAGAGCGTTACGTAAATGTTATGCCAAGGGACGTTAAATAAGTGACACTTTTTGAATTTGCTACAGCTCTGATTTACACCTCTAACCAATGTCTTCGCCATAGCAACAATCGCTCAGCCTCATTCTGTAGTATTGTGCAATTTACCAGACAGTAACAATGTAATTTCTCTGAAACAATTAACATATTCATAACAATTCATAAGCTTACAGTCAAAGTAAAACAACACTTAGAACTTGTCTAGCTTCTATAATGTGACTATTTTTGTAAAAAACACATCCTATTATATTAATCTACAAGTTTAACATTTTACAGGAAAAAAGAGGGGTTTTGATGCTCCAAAATGTTAAGATCCACTTTTATTCTCTGGATTATAATTTTGTTTTGCCTGTTTTTATCCGATTCCCTGTGGTTTAAATTGTGTTTAAACTTGTTTCTGAGTGCCATGTAAGTAAAATACACTTGAAAGTGAAATTATCCAAGAAATCTTTGTACTGCTGTGGGGAAGATTTCAAAGTAAACTATCAAAAGCTAATTTACAGTGTGGATGTATAAGGGAAACTTGTGGCTCCTTCCACTTCGCTACTCAATAAACACAATGTAACATGGCAGAATGCCATTATGGAACAATAAGAGAAAGGTTATGTGGGTGTGTTATGGGCAGTGTCCACAATATTAAACTTAAAACACAGTCTATTAAATAAAAGCCTAACCACTTCCTTTAGTATAACCTCAACATCTGGAATGGTACAGTGACCGACATCATTCCCTAAAGTTTTGGAAAAAAATTAAAACTGCATGATGATTGACGATTATCATGCTGTCCATGGAGGATTCTGGGGGATAACATATTCAATTCTGTAACTATTTTGAATGGCTAGATTTTGAAATTGACATTCTTTTCTTAGTAAAATGCTTTATGTTGGCATAAGACTCATAGAAATAATCCCCTCCATGTTATAGAATTTACCATTAACTAATAACCTTTCAATCAATATGTTAAAAATGAAAACCTTTTATTTAGGGACAACTGTGGGCAGCTATACAGACGACCGGCTCAGGGGGACAAAACAGACTGCTGTCCTCCATATCCTCCCGCTCAATTCAATACAAAGAGTTTATTGTAAAGCCAAAGGAATATTTTTCCCTCTCTCCCAATCTAGGAACTGGCAGTAAGACCTGTCTCATTCGCCTCGCTCTGCAGAGCAAGTAATACCCACTAATCCCAGACAGAAAGAGAATATGGGGACGAGATAGAGGAAGAGCGAAAGAAAGAAAGAAAGAAAGAAAGAAAGAAAGAAAGAAAGAAAGAAAGAAAGAAAGAAAGAAAGAAAGAAAGAAAGAAAGAAAGAAAGAAAGAAAGAAAGAAAGAAAGAAAGAAATGGGCCAAAGCTCATGTCATTATTTACAGGTTTTATGCGTAGTCCTTTCTTCAACTATTTACACCTTCACCTAGGGCTGGGCAATAGGGAGAAAAATCTGATATCACAATATTCTTGACCAAATACCTCGATATTGATATTGCTGCAGTATTCTAGGGTTGACAATTGGTGCTTTAACAAAATATTTTCACACTACATTTTTAGATAAATAATCACCAGTAATGTGGACATAATGGACATAAAGTGGAGAAAAGGCAGTCTGGTAAGTTCAGAAAAGTACATCACTTTATTGTAATGCAGCCTTTAAAACCAGTAAAAAACACTTATGTCATATCAAAATATCGATATAATATTGATATACTGTATTTTCCAGCCCTACCCTCACCCCATCATGTTGGTCTGTGGGTGTGAGAAAAATTGTGTGTATTACATCTATGTGTGTTCAAATGTGTGTGCTGTCACCAGAGCATGCCAAGTGTGGAGGACTAGACACAGACCAAAGAGTCACAATCCCCAACAGTGTTCATTAAGAAGGGATCACACTGGCACACACACACACACACACACACACACACACACACACACACACTCCCAGGCCCATCCTATCCAGAGTGATGTAATGAGATAGCTGCTGTTTCCCCTTTGAGCTTCTTCATCCTCCACAGGGCAAAAACCACTGACGGAGAGGAGATACAAGGAAAAGAGAAAAAGACAAAGAGAGGATGGGAAATAGAGGACAAGGAGCAAAATCAGATATTTCTGTTTTTGTCTTCCTCCCCTTGCTGTTTAAGGGAGTAATATGTCTCCATCTCTGTCTATCCTATTGTAATGGAGTAGGTCTCACTACGCTGCCTGAGGAAATTGCCTTATAGTCCCTTTGCCCCTTTTCTATATGTGGACACACACACACACACACACACACACACACACACACACGGTGTTGGCCCCCGTGACACTGCTTAAATATTAATGACCTGGTTCTCTCATTAATAATAGGTGCAGCGCTGATTACTCTGTGAATACCACTGTGTGTGTGTGTGTGTGTGTGTGTGCATGCATGTTGATGTGTCTGTACACATATGGAAGTGTGCCTAGTCACAATGTGTGAGCCAAGTATTTGTTCTGCCTGTCACTGGCATATTACACTGTGAATCACTCCAAAAGGATTACTGACATAGCATTATTGAGGTAAATTAAAAAAAATTGAATTACATAACAATGATGCTCTTAAAGATTAATATATGGTGACAAAGTCACAAAGAGTGTGTTTCTGTGTATAAGAGAAAAGAAGAGAAGTGGGTATGGCGGGTGTATGCATAACATACACATACACACATGAAAAAGAATGAAATGTGGATACACACACACACACACACACACACACACACACACACACACACACACACACACACACACACACACACACACAGACTTACAATTATGCAGAAACACCCACACAGACGGGCTTTCGCTCAGTTAAGCCATGCATGAGGCATGTGAGATGCAGCTGGCTTAATCTAGCTTAGTACTAGACACAACACACACACACACACACACACACACACACGGGCCATGAAAAGCATGAGTAGACATCAGTATCCATTGGGTTGTAATGGAGAACTGCGTCCCCCTGCTAAGAATAGAAATACTGTAGCGAGCCATGAGGAGAGAAAGGGAGGCTGCGGGGAGAAAGAGGAGTGTGATTTGATGAGCTGTGTGTCCTTTAGTAATGATGAGTCAGCAAATTACAGCAGTGCACGTGGTGAATGGAAAGCAATCCAAAAAAGTAGGTTTAATTTTAACTGCATCACAATTAAACCTACTGTTATATTTGCTTGTTATGTATTTACAAATACTGATTAAGGCAAAATTTTGACTGCACAATATACCAGCTGCTCTTTTGTTTAGCGTGTATAGGTGTATATCTGTTCTGTGTGCATACTGTATGTTGGTGTGTGTGCTCTACTGCATGTGCTTGTACTTCTGAGGCCAACAAACCAACAAAATTCCCATTTCCCTGATGAATTGTACTGAACTGCATTGAGACAAGGAGGGAAAGGGGAGAAAATAAAGAACTAGAGAGGGAGAGAGAAACAGAAGAGGTAATCAGTATTTTTTTAGATTGTAATGAAAACAACTGGACACACTGTTTAGGAATTGAAAAGAAGCAGTGTAGCCCAATCTTTTATCTAAAATATGCATCTCTACAATCCATGCAACAGACAATTTATCCTGCTTTTGTCCATCTTTTTAGGCCGTCCTGACACCCTTCTCACCACCCAGCCCTCATACACCTTTCAAGCAGAGTCACAAGTCTGACTTCAATTCCCCCAACCCGCCACCCGCCCATGCACTCACGCACCCACCCTGGGTCTCTCTGGCCCTGACTGTCTTTACCTGCATTGTCTGGCTGTAGCTGATGGAAATCATCTTATTAGTACTGTGCTAATGTCTGCTCTAGATTCCTGGGACACTCTGGCTGCTACTATTTTAATTGGCTGACTATTAATATTTCATTCGTTTAAACACAGCACATCACCTTTCCCTTCGCTGGCTCTGACCCTGTGGCTGGCTGCTTAGTATGTCAGATGGGGAGAGTGGGAAATTATTTTCACAGTGCCACAATATTGCTTGGATTTTTGTGCCAGAGGATGGTTAAGGTCTGTTGAAAAGTTTGAGCGTAACAAATGTATTAAGGAATTCATATTGATAAGGAATTTATAGATTACAGCAAAAAGGCTACTCATGGGTAAGTATTTAGATAGTTTTGGAGTGATTATATGTTGCTGTAAATGATAAATGTGCAATAGTTAAATCAAAGATGAACTGTATGTAGTATCTTCGCAGTGTCTGTGGAGCAAGATTTCTTCATATTTTCTGGCCATTTTTAGGTCACAAAATTCTTATGACCCTAGCAATTGGTGTAAAAATATCAGCAATCATAATGCTGTCAAGATGTCATGGGAATTTAAGTATGGCATATTTTAGTGTTCAAGTGTTTGAAAATCAAGTCTATTTCTAATTCCAGTAATATTATTTTGTCAGTATATCAGTTTTAGAAATCTTCACATTTGACAAAGAAATATCCAGTGAAAAAAACTATCATAGACAGAGACAGAGCAATCCAACATAAATGTGAATACATCTGGACACAATGAACCCAACAAACTTTAAAGTAAGATGTGGATTGATGGTGCACTAGCTGTAAAAATTGCAGGTGAGCACTTTGCTCACACATGCACGCACACACACCTGGCAGCCCTGGGGCTACCTCCAGGACAGAACAGGTGATGGAGCTGGAGGAAGGAAAGGAAAATGCAAGGAGTGGAATAAGTTGGAGAGGGTGCCATATAAAGATAGAAGAAAGAGAAGGGATACAACTACTGACTTTATTCAACAATTCATTTGGTAGCTATAATTTGGAAGTTGTGCCATCATAAAATGCATCATACGGTCATTACAATCAACTCCTATTTTTTTGGCCCAGTTAGTTTTGTGCTTTATCATGTAACAGTACAGTAAGGAATCTTTCAGTCTAGTTCTGGATCAGGGACCCTCCAGACATCTTCTGCAATAATCAGGTCTTATATCTGTAGAGTGCCAGAGACTCTGATGTGCACTCATAGTCCAATGTTGTGGTTTATAGTGAAGCATGCATTACAGATCTAACTATTTCTCACCAAAGTGACTACAAAGTGATGTTTGCTCTGTAAAGCAAAACCAAAAACTGGAGATAGGGAACTGCACCAATATCACACGTCAAAGTTACAGGTCTTGGGGAGTTTTATAAAAACCTTTTGTGGCTTCAAAAGTAAAATTATTTAAAGTCTGATAAATTGCCTCAAGTGATGTCACTTGAGTCAGCATCTTTGACATAAAGACTAAAAAATTTACATATGTAATTTTTAACAACAGGTGTTGTTAAAAATGAAAAAAATGGGGGTGTGGAGTTTGAGCTTACCAGACCACTGAGGTTCCCTCATCTCTGCTTATACTGGCAGCTCAGGCTATATTAGCCAATTATACTGCAGAATAATACGCCTAAATTTATTTTCTAATTCGTAATTCTGTTGAGTTGCATTGTCGGCATTGATGTAAGTGCCATCTTTTGACAAAGAAGAAGAATGAGTGAAATATAAAAAGACAATAGCTCTGATTCCGCTGATACATGACAAAGTTATAGGGCCGCAAAATCATTGGTGTACTCTAACAACATCATGTACAAGATGGTCTTTTTGATATGAGAATCCATATATTAGCTCTTGTTTACAAAGAAGGGAAATGGAAATGGTGATAAATTCAATGTGGGAATGTCCACTTTTGGATGCTAATTTAAAGAATTACTGTCAGCACAGAAGATTAAATATTTCACTACAAAAAGCTACAAATATTGGATTGAAGAGACAGAAACCAATTTACTGAAATGTAAATCCCATGATCTAGTGTTTATTCATTATCTTACTCTGAATTTCAAACCAATGTTGTTCTTCATATGTTAGCAGAGCACTGTACCTCACATGCTCTTGCTGAATACCATTTCAGGATTCTTATTTTTGCTGACTTTTGTTGATTTCTATTAAAAGCAGGAGCAACATTTGCTAAGCAACACCAAAAGAAGTACATTTACACGTGCCGCTTGGCTGTGAGCCCCTAAACCTGGCAGTGTGACAGCCAGGCACACAGGAGCAAGAAAGCAAACACAGGTGTTGTTATTTAAGTAGTTAAACAGCTTTAAAAAGTTAAGAGATGAATCTTAAAATACTGCTTTCCTTATTAATGAAAAGTTCAGTATTTAGAAAACGCAGAGAATTTAGCACCTTATTTGAGGTTTAACAGACAACAGAGTGACGATAATTGACATTGCACTAGACTTTATTTGGCAGCCCTGAAGGTGAAATTGGTGCTAGGAGGAATGTAAGCACAGGTAGGACTGTAATGTGACAGCTTCGGCAGTTAGGAGTTTGTGCACACAGGTGTCTGTGTGTGTGTGTGTGTGTGTGTGTGAGAGAGTCATGGCTGCTCCTGCGGCCTTTAACACCCAGTCATCTGTCATCCATTGGCTCAGCTCTGCACTGCTGCCATCTCAATTGCCTGACATAATATTGCACACACACAACACCCACTTTCTCTGCCTAGCTCCTTTTCTCTCTCTCTCTCTCTCTCTCTCTCTCACACACACACACACACACACACACACACACACACACACACACAGGATTTTGACAACATGCCACCAGCAACGAGTGCGAGTGGCACAGAAACACACACACACTGTGTCCTTACAGTGTTCGTTGATTAACGAGATGGTTTGTTCTCTTCCTCGAGTCTGGACCAATCAGGCACGAGGACACAAATCTCTCCCCGCTGGTGATGCTGAAGGCCACTGGCCACTATTTATTGGCAATCTCAGGCCTGACTACCCAGACAGAGAGAGCAACACGCTTGTCACAGGAAGACACAGCCACCGTGTCTGCCTCTGTGTGTGTTTTTCATGTGTGCCGGATAAATTCTGCTACAGGAAATAAATATGCCCGCTAGCGTTATGAAATAACAGTTTCAAAGAGCATCACACAAATACACAAGATATACTGAGGGATCTCCACATTTATAGATTGTGTGGGTGTGTCAATAGAGAAGAGGCATTAAAGCCACAAACCCATCAAAACTGTGATTAAAGCAGATTAGAACTTCTCCACTAAAAGAATTACAGTATGTCATCTTATATCTCAACAGAATTATTCCTTCTTTTAACCTCTCTAGACATAATTAGCAGGGTTAAGCAAGCTTGGCTAAACATTAGTAATTGCCATATTTATCTGTGTTCAGAGTAAAAATAACCCACATAAAGAGGTTGTAACAGTGTGGCTGCTTTCACCAACGCAGTATTCCTGTTTTGTTCACTGGGATCTGAAAACAGTTCCTCGTGGCAGATTCTTTTTTTCTATTTTTTCTGAAAGGCCTCGATGGCAGCTTTGTTGGTGAAACATTTTACACTGTTCCCAGTAGTTAATTAAAAACAATTTGTTTTTCTTTTTTAATGGCTTGAACATCATATCAACAGCTACATTACAGATGGTCCAGCCATGAACTTGAGTCTCTGAGGCATTCCTATCTTTCCAAAAAGAGCAACCTTTAAAATCTGATTTATGGATGAATGGTTCATCTCCCAAAGACAACAAGCAGCATACAATAGATACAGTGACACTACAGGATATATTCAAAATGCACCACAGAAATCCCAGGTATATGCACTGTACATGTATGTACCGGTATATATTCAACGCAGGAAACATTAATAACTATGTAATGAAATATGACCTGCAAATAGGGTTATGAGAATGTGAACATCTACGCTCTTGCGATATTGTTGCCATTCAAGAATTTAAATAGGGAGAGACAAAGTGAGAGCAAATGTGGAAAAACAGGAGCCAGAACTGAACTTACTGCCCATACTGTATGTGATTCATTCTTTGCATCGTCAGACATGCTGTGATCTCAAACCTGGCTCAAAGTCATTACAGCAGGGATGCCAGAGGGGATTCAGGGGCAGGAGTGAAAAGATAATCCTTAATCCTAATTTTCATGAAATCAGACCCAGTTTTTGACACTATTTATAGTTGGTATTTTTTTTATCGATGGCCATTTCATGTATTTACACTCTGCAATTACGTTATCAACAAAGAAGAGCATCTCCTTTGTTTTGTCTTTTAATTTCCTGTCTACACCGGAGGTGAGGATGTGTCACATTGTGGAGATTGACATCAGCTGCTAATAATAACCGTGCACCTACATTTTACCAAATATATAACTAGTTTTACAATCTAACATACAGCACTAAGGACTGCCAGAGCTGGGAGAAAATGAGTTTGAGTTACTAAACTATATGTACAGTTGACTTTTATACTTTTGATCCTGGCTGTGATCTATGTGCTTACCTTCAGAGCTTTACTTTCTCACCTTGCTGCAGTAATGTTGCGGGTGCGTCAGCACACCATTCAACGTAGTTACAGGTGCAACAGAGCACACCCAACCCCACCCAGCAGTAATGTAAACTTTTAACCAGAGTGGGCATTAAAACACTGCTTTTCAGCCGGGTGTTAAGTTATACTTTAGGGAGTGGGGAAGTGGAGAAGGAGGAAGACATGTGAGGAAGGAGGTAAAAGAAAATGAAAGAGAAGGAATGGATGGTGGGTGGTGGACTTGTCTTTGTTTTTAGGAACAAGTTTACATGCTGGACCTTATTTATCTTTTGAATTGCTAGTGTGCAGAATTGTGTGGCTCAATCTTATTTATTGTATTTTAATTGACTGACGACCAGGCCCAATAGGCTCTATCTATCTACAGTTAAATGCAGACAAAATTGAAGTTTATTTATTAAAATGTTTGCCCCTGATAACCTTTAGTCAGCAATCAGGTAGAACCTTGGTGCCTTACCTTCTTCTTCTCAAGCTATTCTGTGTAATCATGCGATTTTTGACCAATCCCTGAGTTCTGATGCTCATAATAGGATGCTGACTCGATCATGTTTATTCCACCTAAGAAACACCGCAAAAGTCAGGTTGTTCTAGAAGATCAAGATATGAAATGAAGATGATAATACACTTTTATCTCATTAGGTTCAAACTACTGTAAACCGCTTTCTAACTGCCTTAGTCAATCTTTCCTACACAGTTTACAAACTGTCCAAAAGGCTGCTGCTATGCTTTTAACACGTTCCAACAGATGGTCACATATTACACCTATATTAATCTCTCTGCACTGGCTGTACAGGTCCTCCGCTCAGTGTTTTTTAAGTGTACCTCAGACAAGACTCGGGGAGACTGTGCCTTTCAGTCGGTAGCTGATAAAGCTGTGACATAGTCTCCCAATAACCTTAAGGTAGGTCTGTGTGGACTCTTTTAAAAAGCAGCTAAAAGCCCATCTGTTCAGAGAGGCATTTAGGTAGCATGTGTTTGAAATGTGTGATATGTCCATTCTTTTTGTATGTTTTATCTGGGGTTTTATTTGTTCTCCTTGTATCTTTGTGTTTTATTTTTGCTTTATTTACTTGACTATATTAGATTTTATAAATTTTATTTTGACTGTGTGCGACTGTGACTGGTAAAGTTTGCTTGCTTCAATGAAGTGGGGGAGGACAGGAAGAAAAGATAGATGAATAGAGGTCAATAGAAGAAAGCAAAGGGAGGGGTTAGCTTCTGTGCATGAGCAGGGTAACACACACAAACACACGCATATGCACGGACACAAGCCAGAACACTGGGGTTCGTCAGCTTGATTGGGAATCTGTTCAGAAATCGCTCTTCTGAGCGATGGTAGGAAGTCTGGAGAAAGAAAAGGATCACAGGGGGAATGTGGGTAATATGCCAGGGAAGTGAACTAACTTTTCTCCGACGTCAGCAGATCTGCTGTGGAGGATGATCCATCTCCCTTGCATTGCTAGAGGATGACACATTTGGCAGAGGAGGTAGAATTTGCACATAATCCGCTCTATGACAACACACAACAATGAAGAGCACGGCAGCGAAGGCATGCCAGCGTGCTCTCTTTAATTGTCTCAGCGTGATTGTGACCACAGCTGCAGAGGACACATTGCATAAAACAGTCACTTTGAACTTACTGTGTAAACCACTGGCTCACAACAAACAAACTGAATATTCTAAAACTGACGACCCCTACAGTCTGGCTGTCCCAGTAGAGTAAAACCAACACTTCAAATTGACCCTGATCTGATTTATGTAGCTTCTGATGTGGTTATTATGAGATTATCAGCATCGCATTACCAAAACTTACATTATCAAACGTTATGTGTAATGTAATGCCAGACAGATCATTACATTACATTATTACATGTCATTTAGCTGACGCTTTTATCCAAAGCGACTTCCAATTAAGTGCTTTCAACCCTGAAGGTGCAAACTCTAGACAACAAGTAGTAAGTGTAAGTAAATTAGGTTTAAATAAGCAAAACTACAAAAAGCCATATGAAAGTGCAGCTTCAAGAAATAAGTATATATAAAAATATACATATATACTGTATATCCCTCTCTTATATATAAGAGACGGAGTATTCCATTTAAAAGGTATACAATCACAAACATTTAGGCTTGTAATCTCACTGTTATTATATTTCTCCAAACTCAAATTAAATCTGGCAGTAATGTAATATTTAATATTTGTAATAATGATACAGATAATTTGCTATAATACATTATACAGACTGTAAATCTCCGCCGGAACCATCACCTTATTGTGGTGGAGAGGTTTGTCTGTCCCTATGAACCTGAGGGCTGTGTTGTCTGGAGCTTTGTGCTCCTGGTCTCAGGGGAGGGGCCAGACAAAGAATGGTTCAAAAACCTCATGGAAAATCAAGGAAGGGATCGAGGGACCCTGCCCGGTGGAAGCCCGGGGCCCCTGTCTGCAGCCAGGCCCAGACGGCGGGCTCATCAGCGAGCGCCTGGTGGCTGGGTTTGCCACGGAGCCCGGCCGGGCACAGCCCGAAAAAGCTACGTGGCACCTCTCCCTCCAGCCCATGAGCCCACCACCTGTGGGAGGAACCAATGGGGTCGGGTGCGCTGCCGTATGGGTGGCAGCAAAGGTCAGGGGCTTTGACAGACCAGACCCGGGTAGCAGAGGCTGGCTCTGGGGACGTGGAATGTCACCTCTCTGTGGGGGAAGGAGCCAGAACTTGTGCGGGAGGTGGAGCACTACCAGTTAGATCTGGTGGGGCTTACCTCTAAGCACAGTCTTGGTTCTGGAACCGTAGGGTGTGTGCCAATTACAGGGGTATCACCCTTCTCAGCCTCCCTGGTAAAGTCTACTCCAAGGTGCTGGAAAGGAGGGTTCGGCCGATAGCTGAACCTTGGATTGAAGAGGAACAATGCGGATTCCGTCCTGGCCGTGGAACAACAGATCAGATCTTCACTCTCGCAAGGATCTTGGAGGGGGCCTGGGAGTATGCCCAACCAGTCTGTGTTTTGTGGATTTGGAGAAGGCGTATGACCGGGTCCCCCGGGAGAAACTGTGGGAGGTCCTGCGGGAGTATGGAGTGAGGGGGTCCCTTCTCAGGGCCATCCAATCTCTGTATGACCAAAGCGAGAGCTGTGTCCGGGTTCTCGGCAGTAAGTCGGACTCGTTCCAGGTGAGGGTTGGCCTCCACCAGGGCTGCGTTTTGTCACCAATCCTGTTAATAATATTTATGGATGGGATATCAAAGCGTAGTCGGGGCGGGGAGGGGTTGCAGTTCGGTGGGCTCGGGATCTCATCGCTGCTTTTTGCAGATGATGTGGTCCTGATGGCATCATCGGTCTGTGACCTTCAGCACTCACTGGATCACTTCGCAGCCGAGTGTGAAGCGGCTGGGATGAGGATCAGCACCTCTAAATCTGAGGCCATGGTTCTCAGCAGGAAACCGATGGAGTGCTTTCTTCGGGTAGGGAGTGAGTCCTTACCCCAAGTGAAGGAGTTTAAGTACCTTGGGGTCTTGTTCGCTAGTGAGGGGACCATGGAGCGTGAGATTGGTTGGAGAATCGGAGCAGCTGGTGCGGTATTACATTCCGTTTATCGCACCGTTGTGACGAAAAGGGAGCTGAGCCAGAAGGCAAAGCTCTAGATCTACCGGGCAATTTTCGTTCCTACCTTCACCTATGGTCATGAAGGCTGGGTCATGACCGAAAGAACGAGATCAAGGGTACAAGCGTCCGAAATGGGTTTCCTCAGGAGGGTGGCTGGCGTCTCCCTTAGAGATAGGGTAAGAAGCTCAGTCATCGGAGAGGAGCTCAAAGTAGAGCCGCTGCTCCTTCAGGTCAAAAGGAGCCAGTTGAGGTGGTTCGGGCATCTGGTGAGGATGCCTCCTGGGCGCCTCCCTAGGGAGGTGTTCCAGGCACGTCCAGCTGGGAGGAGGCCTCGGGGAAGACCCAGGACTAGGTGGAGGGATTATATCTTCAAACTGTCCTGGGAACGCCTCGGGATCCCCCAGTCGGAGATGGTTGATGTGGCTTTGGAAAGGGAAGTTTGGGGTCCCCTACTGGAGCAGCTCCCCCTGCGACCCGATACCGGATAAGCGGATGAAGATGGATGGATGGATGGATAGACTGTAAATTGAAAAATTGATATGCATTCTATTAAATTGCAATTAATTATAGTACCCAATTATGGCTAAAAGGCCATGGTTTGCCCTACATGGTCTTTCAACCACTTGAGAGGAACTAAATTATGTTGCCGCAGCCACAATACACAGGGTTTGCCTGCAAGATGAAGAAAACACAATTAAAAAGTATCATTAGATTATTGTAGCTTTGAAAAATGAAGACTAGTAACCCAGTCTGCAGTTTTCCTCCTACCATCATAGTGTTACTGTAATTGCTCCATACAAGCACACACCATTAAAAGGTCAGGGATTGACAGCAAACAGACAACCACAACATGACCCATCTAGATTTGACAGTGACTCAGGTTTGTTGGGTGCAGTAACCAGAATGACAAATGTGTATTTCCAGGTCTTGCTAAGCTCTACGCGGGCCTTGTTTTCTCCTCCCACTCTCCATCCTCTGATCTCTACAGCCATTCTCCACTTTTATTTGAGCTAAATCTGAACACATCAGACTAATGCTACAAGACATATCAGCCAGCTCAGTGGGAGCAAAAAACTGACAACATAGGAAGAGGAAGATGATTGAATATTCTCATTCCCTGCTCTATTATGTGTACAGTATAGAGATCTAACAGTTCTTCATCACATGAAATGAAAATAAACATCTATAACCTTTCCTACCAATTTTTAACATACTTTCTTAGCCATAAAATATTCTCTGCTTGATGGTCATGGCTAGTATTATAGCCATCATTGAATGAGCAGCACAGAGCTGTATTTTATTCAATTAACCTTCCCCAGGGTGTGCAGCGGCAAATGAACTGCAGCCTAACAAACTCCCACCACAACACATCACTCTGCTAATCAGACAGCAGCCATGAGGCGTATACTCCACTTTGACAATTTCATTTTTACGACATGGATGTCTGAGCACTATTGTCATTGTGTACAGAAATAGCATCACAATTTGTTTTGTTTGTGAATATTAAAAATCATTTGCTGGTGCTTTCAACCACATCACATGATCTTCATCAGCAGATGGAGTTTTCTTAGTTGTGATTGGGATGCTTGTTATTAGGACTTTTAGGACTTATTAGGACTGTTTGTGACTATAAGTGTAAGAGAGTTGCATACTCTGGTAAAAGATAGTAAGTGTACTTTGAGTTACTACATCCAAAACAGTCATGAAGTCAAAAAGTGCTGTGGATAAACAGCTACTGAGCTTGCATGTAAACACATCAGCTAATGAAGATCATGTGATATGGTTGAAAGCGCCAGAAAATGTGTTACCATATTTTTATTGTTTCATGTTTCTGGCTTTGGGCGAATTGTATACAGATTACACATTTGTCACAGCAATATATTTGTATTATAAAAAACACATAGTAAAAGTGTATAACCACACACTTCAATGGTTTTGCACTTGTGGAACATATTCACTCTTTACTCAAGTTGATAACTACCGCACACACAGAATGAGGAAACTGCTGTAATAGCGGTGCATGTATTTGTGTCTCCAGAGCGATGTAAGCCTCATTCACATGAGAGGCTCCATTAACCTCGGAATCAGCTGCCATCGTATTACATCCCCTTTACACACACATTGCTACATTATTTTCTACATGGTCTTTCAGTGAGTGGTTACTCATACTGTGTGGAAGCTTTAACTTTAGAAAACAATTTCACATTTTCGTGCTCAAGCGTGCACATCAAGGAAGCTTATTCAGCGATGGCAGTGGCTCCCACAGTTCTCTGAGGAGTGCCTGATTTAACACAGCGTGTGTATGTGTGTGTGTGCATGTGTATAGAGTGTGTTTGCAGCATTGTGACAGTAGTGGGAGGAAGGAAGTCACACGATTTCTCATCTGATGCTAACACAGAACACTGGCCACCTCCAGGGAGGTCTGTTGCACGTCATACAGTTCTACCTGCTGCTGGGTGAGCCCTGCATACATTAAAAATAAGAATACTATTTCACATTTCATAGTCCAGTAACTGCATGCACACATACATTGCTCATAGGATATAAAATATGAATTGCACTTTTTTTACTACTGTTGTGTCTTTGTTAAAGGGATAGTTCAGATATTGTTTTAGATTATTTTTGGCGGCATTTTTAGGCCTGGATAGGACAGCTTAGACTTAAAAGGGGAGAGTGAAGGGGAATGACATGCAGCAAAGGCCTGCAGGTCAGAGTCAAATCTGCAGACGCTACGTCGAGGGAGAAAACCTCTATATACAGTGGGGCATGAAAGTTTGGGCACCCCAGGTAAAGATTTGTGCATAAAGAAGCCAAGAAAAGATGGAAAAATCTCTAAAAGGCATCAAATGACAGATTAGACATTCTTATAATATGTCTCAAAAAGTTAGATTTTATTTCCTTCAAAATAACAGAAAACAAAAAAATGGCGTCTGCAAAAGTTTGGGCACCCTGCAGAGTTAATACCTTGTACTGCCCCCTTTGGAAAGTCTCACAGCTTGGAAACGCTTCTTGTAGCCAGCCAAGAGTCTTTTGATTCTTGTTTGAGGTATCTTCGCCCATTCTTCCTTATAAAAGTCTTCCAGTTCTTTGAGATTTCTGGGCTGTCTGTCACAAACTGCTCTTTTAAGGTCTATCCATAGATTTTCAATGATGTTGAGGTCAGGAGATTGTGAAGGCCATGGCAAAACCTTCAGTTTACGCCTCTTGATGTAATCCACTGTGGATTTTGAGGTGTGTTTAGGATCATTATCCATTTGTAGATGCCATCCTTGCTTTAACTTCAGCTTTTTCATAGATGGCATTAAGTTAGCGTAAAAGATTTGCTGAAAATTTACCGAATCCATTTTTCCTTCTACTCGTGAAATGTTCCTTGTGCCACTGGCTGCAATACAACCCCAAAGCATGATTGATTGATCTACCTACAGTAGATGGTGGTTGGCACTTCCCCAGTGTGGAGAAACGGACATGGACAGTATTACACCTCAGATCAGCTGTTTGGGTCAGACTTTATGGAACAAACAAATGCAAGGAGATAAAAATTACTGTTTATGACAGCGACGAAGAAATGCTATTCACTGTGGAGACAAGAGGATACCTTTATGAGACTAAAAGGGTGTACAAATCTGCATGTTCTATGGTTGAGGCTGTCTGGCGGCAATCTAAACGTTGAAAATATTCTAATTAAAGCACATAAACTGATGTTTATTTTTGTGGGTCTATTTTGGAACCTGCGGCCATAGGGTCGAGGAGTAAACGTCTTTTTATGCAATGGGCGCCCGCTCTACCAGTTGAGCTAACCAGAGGCCCCTATGTGGACCTTTTTTTAGGTTTTAAGTGTGTTTTGACGCAGCCCCAATCCACAGCAGTACATTGGATAGTTTTAGTGTTTCTCCAAACTGGGAACTTGCGGACTGCTATCTACTTTAGGTAATACTCTGACTGGGGCAACACTGTGGTTCAGTGGTTAGCACTTCTACCTCACAGCAAGACAGTTCTGTGTTCGATTCCAGGTCGTTCCAGGCCTTTCTGTGTGGAGTTTGCATGTTCTCCTTGTGTTTGCGTGGGTTTTCTCTGGGTGCTCCAGTTTCTTTCCACCATAAAGACATGCGTGCTAGTTAACTAGGACTACAGTTGAAAATTAGATAATTGGCTAACACAGGTGCATTTACAGAAATGTTAATTAATGTGCATTGCCCTAATCAAATAAGTACATCTATTCTACTCTGGATAAGTACCCCCCTTTCAAAAGATCCAAACTATCAATTTAGGTACAGAAACTGTGAAAAATATTACTAAATCTAGACAGCTGTATGATCTTATATATTATAATGCCCGAATTAGTTCTCCAATGTCATCACACACATACTGTAAATACACTTACTCTTACCCTATGCTTTACATTACTTTATGCTCCTATAACTTTCCCTTATAAATGAAATAAAGAATGTCAAAAATGTTGTAGATGTGAAAAGATGCAAAAAATGTCTGATCCTAATCTGTGCATTTGTTGAATGAAAATACAGTTCAGTTTTACCTTTTTAACAATGACAAAAGAGGTTAAAGTTAGGAGTTCAGTACTTATATCACATCTGCAAATGGACACAAACTTTTTTTTTTCTTACAGTGATTTCTATATACTGTAAGTTATCATCCTGTGACCTCTTGAGTGGTCCCAACTTAAGACTGGGACACCCACTTTGCTAATCACAACCTTTGCCCAGAACCCAAGTAATGCAGGATGATCTTCGTCACAAATATAGAAATACAAGGACACACACATAGTTATGTAGCAGAATTATGACACCAAGAGTCTGGTACTGAAAAAATATGCACCACATCAGAGGCAGCACCAACGCTCAGTGCTAATATTGTCAAAACTCTATGATCACCATAATTATAGTGACTAAGGCTATAATAAAACTAGACCCCTTCATCCCTCCAAGGCGTCCCTTCTCCAGCTCATCCTCCTCTCGCTTACTCTCTCTTTGTCTCGCAGACAGACAGAAACCCCACAACACAGACAGACAGACAGACAGACAGACAGACAGACAGACAGACAGACAGACAGACTTTGCGTGGGACAGTGAGGCAGTGATGGCTGCAGACTGGAGCAGAGGTTGACCGCACCCTGCTATTATCCCAGGAGTGCTGCTCTGTTTAAGGCAGCGCTGTGGCACAGTGAGTGATGGCTCAATGGAGGGCCTGCTGGGAGCTTATCAGGTGAGGAGCCAGACGAGCCAAAGGGAGAACACACACAGAGGGACGCGGTGTAGGCACACTGACAAATACACACAAGTGCTGTCAGTCAGTCATGAGTGAAACAGGCAAGAAATAAAACCTGTGAACGCACAGGGATGCACACAAACACACAGGAATGCATGACTATGCGAACACACACACACACACGCATGCACGCATGCATGGTAGAGTATGGTAAAAAGCCAGTCATGCTCTCCAGGGATAGAGCCAGAGGCCACAGAGAGAGGGAGAGAGGAAGCAGCTGGCTGCTGAAATACTTCCCCTCCTAACACTGTAATTTCCTCCCAGAGGCACACCTGGGCCGGCAGTCATTCCCACGTATATACTGTGTGTGTGTGTGTGTGTGTGTGTGTGTGTGTGTGCGTGTGTGTGTGTTTGTGTGTAGTGTACACACGTGAGAGTACTTGCTGTGTCTCAGTACTGTGTATGTGTTTGTTGTGTGTCTTTCCGCTTGGCTGCATGTGCGCGTGGTTATGCAGGTATGCACTAAAGCACACTGCTGATTTAAAGTGGATCCCTACTGCCCAGTATAACACCCATATTATATGGCATTACACATTACATATATAATACACATGTTCCGTCTATAATGCAATCTGTGTAACAGAATGCGGCGACGCTGCTCAGCTGATGTGAAATCAGCGGCAGCTACTGCTACAATGTGGCAAGAGCTGTTCAACCCGCTGATCTGTGACCAGTACCTTGTTACTATAATTTCCCTGTGGTATAGCAAGGACTTGTTTTGTATCCATCAAATATAACTGGCTATAAGGTTTATGTTAGGGAAAGATATTATATATTTTGTTAAAAGAAAGGAACTTCAATAAACTTTTTTCCCACTTGATCCTATTTGAATGCTTTCCAATTAACACCTTCCTTTCCTGAAAAGGCTATACTTTGATTTGGACAACCCATATTTCTCCACACTAAAATGGTTCACTGTAGTTTACGTTTTTTTAATTCTTAAGAGCTTTGGGTATTTTCGTGCTAAAAATGCTTAGCCTCAGACAAGCCTTGGAAGATGACATTGTTTACGTAGGCTATATACAGTGAAGGAATTCTCTTCTAAAACTACTGGTTTTAGAGCTTATAACAGCAGCCCAAAGACACTCAGAACTGATAGCTCCTGATTTAATTCATGCTAGGGCTTAAACAGCCAATTTTGTTTTGGGGTGAATGGGAAGACTGGGCTGAATTGGGAATATGTTGCTTCAGGAAACTTGACGAGGTAATGGAAATGGAAAAAGTCAAATTAATCTGGTTTGAAATGAGATGAGTATCAATGTAATGTATTTGCTATGTAGTGATTAAACAATGTCTTCTTTTTATTATAATATAGGGGTCAGACAACAGGTCGGAAACAAGTTAACAGTTTAGTTACATTTAAATTACTCTATTTGAATGAAAAACCTGCAAGTGAGCACACCTAAAAAGTCAGTAATTATCCCTTAAAGCTCAAGGAAAACTGTTGCACAACTCGGCAGGTAGAATAGGTCAAAGTTGAATTAGATGGATGTTTACAATGGACATATTTAGTAATACTTTTATCGTTTTTATCCTTTGTAACAGTGTCTAACTGCTTGTGCTCCTTGACCCATCAAACATCTTTTTTTTGTGTTGGAATGACGGCAAAAACTAAAAAAATAGTGTTATATGACACTGAAATTTCCCTCCAAAGCTGTCCACATGCCCTTAAAGCTTATGGCAGGGCAGGTCCAAAGCAAAGCATATAGAGGATGTCTTTTGAAACTGTCAGGACAGTATCACCTTTGGGGGGTTTCAGGTGGCTATTTGAGATTTCAACAGGAGTCACTGTACTGCAAAGTGTGTGCTAGTACCCCTGTTACATACTGAAGATACATACTGAAGTACAGGTCATATACGAGTTGTGTGTGTGTGTGTGTGTGTGTGTGTGTGCGTGTGCTTACATCTCTAAGTGCTTAGTCACAACTCTTAAAACCCCTGCACCATATGACTATCCTTGTGTCACACCAGCACAGACAGAGAAGAGAAAGGGAGTAAAGTGAGAGAGAGTGCTTTCTCAAGAGAGTCGCTTTCATTTTCAGGACACGAGAGGCAGACTTTAAGCTACAGGGACCAGCACCACTGGCCTCTGTCTGACCCCCTTCAATTTCCTCTCAGCTCAGGCCCAAGCTGACGCATCATTGTATCACTGCTGTGCGACGTGGCATTCACCAACAACACAACAACAGTGACCTAACTTGTCTCACATCAGCCTAGAATGGTAAAGCGCAAAACAGTACAGCTCAATACTAGGGCTTCACATTTAATTGAATTTGAATCACAATCACGATTTTGGCGTCCCACGATCAAATTTGTGTGATTGAGCGATATTTTAAATGCGTCATTTCATATAAGACTCCGTAAACCACTGTCTGATCATGTGCCAGTCAGAGTTGTTCCCTGCACCGCACAGCTTAGTTTCTAAATGGAGACAGGAGTGTTGTTTTTCAGACAACATCAGTGACCAGTGCTAGGCGGTGCTAGTTAGTGTCTGTTAGCTCACAGGGCTCTAGGGTGCGACTAACATTTTTCCTCTATGTTGTACCAGTGCTAATGTCCTCGCATCCGCTGCCTCTCCACAAACGGAGCAATGTTGTTTATATCGACATGGTTTCATTTTGCATTACGTGACCCATTTCTTCTGTATAGCCGTGCTTGTGCTTGCTCCTCTTACTCTCAGTGCAACCCCGCCCCCATTAACTCACAGATGACTCCCCGGCAACATGGAGAGACACAGCGGCCGCCGGTCCACACTTCTGACATTTGTCCACAGTTTTAATTGTTAACACAGATGTTGTTAAGCATGAGAGGCAAACCTGTATTTGTACAAGTATTTCCGCTGGTAACTCTGCTATTGCGGCCGCCACAGAGAAAAACACAGAAGAACTTATTGAATGCAACTAACTTCAGTTCGTAGAGTAATAGCGTGTGAGACGGAGCCTGCTGGACCTGCAAGAGATGTGACCCATGGCCAGAATATCATAGTTCATAAAAATGCAGCGCAGTGACGATACAGACATTTCATACACACGACGTGTGTAACTCTGCTGACCCGCCATTCGACCCGTGCTGGACCCATTCATAATGAATCAGCCTTCAGTCTGTGAGTAGCGTCCATCCCACTCCCTCTCTCTCCCTAGCTCTTTTAATCAGTTATTGTGAAGGAGCTTTTAAAAAATAGTCTATTTATTTCAGATATAGAATAGCACAGAACAGCAGTGCCTAAGGGGTAAAACAAATGCTGGCTTTGTGCAGATACATGGCGTCCTGTGTAGCTGCCTCAGTCCTCCGCCCAGTGTCAGTCCACCAGCTAAATGCCCCAGACGCTGCAGGGAGCCTTTTGGCCTTGAGAACAATACAGATCTCTGAAATGTCAATGAAAACAAGTCAGCTTCAAAGAACTACATTTTGTAACACAATTCTATAACCTCTGTATGTGTGCTGAATGATAGTGTATGCTACCAAAATATAACATACAACAGTCATGTAGAAACTCACTTTTATGTATAATATTTAAGTGGGAGTTTAGTCCAGGTAGCAGAATGGGTGAGGGGGATTATGAGAAAAAGCCCTCTGGTAGTCCATCTGTTTGGGCATGTCTTAGTACCCTGGACACAACAACACACTGGCACACAAAAACATGTTTATATAGACACAGCTGAAGCAACACACCCACACGGGCAGTCCAGTCCTACTAGACAAAATACCACACCCCATATTTACTGTCCAGCCTCTGAAACAAAACATGTCTACAGACACCAAGACGAGAGTTTGTTTGGGCCAAAAAAAACTAGAATACTTGTAGTTGTATGTCTCCGTCAAACAGTAAAGTTGCAGTTTACATCAATGTCATACAAGACAGAGAATATTTTTGACAGAGAATATTTTTGACAGAGAATATTTTTGAGAAAGAAAAAAATCTCATCACTTCATTTTACCCCATTAGACATTTGTGTGAACCGTTGGCATAATTAGGAACTCTTGAGCTACAGACAACCCGAAAACATGCCTCAGGCCACAGCTATCGACGGCGCGGTGGCATAAGAAGAGAAGAAAAGGAACTAAAATTAGCAAAACAGAAAGACATTGATCAAAACCACAGATGAAAGAACATGAAAATGTAAGGGGCGAAGAAAAGACAGATTGAAAGATGGAGCACTGTCCGCACAGCAAAAAAAATGAATGGCAATCTTTCTTTTTCTATTGCCGCAGCGATTAATTGACGAATGTGCCACATTAATAATAAAGCTTGCTCTGTCCACTTAGGACATTGATTCACACCTCCTCAGCTTATGGTGTAAGTAACCGATCTTTATCGCTCTCTTTCTTTCCTTCTTGAGCTCCTCTATTACCTTGCTAAATATAACTTCCTTCCCTCTGTCTTTAGCCAGGAAATGAGTCCAACATTCAATAACTGCCTGAGAATTAAGTATGCTTGGCGAAGGAGATCTCCAGAAATGATTGATTGATTATTAATTAATTCGTTAATGTCCCTGATTGATCTACAGGGGGGTGATTGTCTGAGAAATATGAGGGAAGTTGTTTTTAACTGGGAAAGAAGTGTAAAGGCAACAGGATCTGTAATGTGCTTTCTATGTGTCCACGTGGCTTTGATATTACAGTGATTTGATGGAACGACTGGAAGGTAAACCTGTGTTTACATAATGTTGTGGTCTAGAATAGCTAAGACAAAGATAAAAAAGGGAAAAAAGAAGAGAAACAAAGTGAGAGATCCACATCAAATGCTACTGGGAGCAGCACATGCCTGCTTGTCTGTCTGTCTGCTTGGCCTTGAAAATCCTAGCACTCAAAGCCAGACGACCACAGAACTCATGCCCACGCCAACACACACACACACACACACACACACACACACACACACACACACACACACACACACACACACACACACACACACACACACACACACACACACACACACACACACACACTGGCCTGTTCTATCCTACGCTATTGATCTGCACCCCACTCTTCATTAGAGAGAAAGATTCAAAGGCAACAAGAAGCAGTGGGACGTGTTGTGTGTGAGTGTGTTTGCGTGTCTGTGTGCATGCAGCATGTATGTGTGTTCAGAAGTGTAAATGTATGATCAAGGGAGTTGTGTAAGCTGTGTGCGGTTACATCCTATATGTGTGTGTGACTTTCTGTATAGTTTTTTTGTCAATGTGTGCATGCTCGCTCTTGTGTGTGTGTGTGTGTGTGTGTGTGTGTGTGTGTGTGTGTGTGTGTGTGTGTGTGTGTGTACTGCCAGGTATCAGTAACAGTGGGAGCAGATCTGTGTTACTCTAATGCAGTCTGTCCTCAGTGGGTGTTCCTATGGAAACTCTCTTTCTCCGTATATTATTAGACATTCTTGAGTCAACTGCTCAGAATAGGAAGACACAGATCTTATCTATTGCGATACACTCGTTATAAAGCGCTTTGTCTCGCTCCTTTACAACATGGGAGACTTGATTCTATGAGAATATCTTTTGCTTTGTGATTAGTTGAGATGCAGACTCTTGCACACGTCGAGGTCACAATTGATTGACTTGTAGGCATCAGATCAATCACAGTGATTGGGCAGCCACTTCTACTGACACAAGCCTGAGGCCGGTTTTGCAGTAATATATTACAAGCTAAGTTCTTAAACCCCTCACTGTACAGCCACATAACTTATCCTATTTTCTAGGAATTTGACTAATCTTTTTTTCCCATCAAAATTGTTTATCAAAAAATAAAGCAACAATAAATCCAATACTATGTCTGAAGTTTTACAGCAAATACTAAATACACTGTATGCTCCACATTACCTGGGGTGAGGCAATATATAGATAGTGTTTATGTAGTGTTCACTCGGCTATTATGATTGCATTTTGAGAGTTTGAGAATAGTTAAGAGTCTTGTAGAATTGTAAGTGTTGATACTATGATATGAGCCATATTGCTCATGCACATTAAATGCTCCACTTTAATACAAGGTTGAAACATGAGTTTCTATGCTGTTTTTTTACATGTACATCTTACTGTAGAGAGTTACTGAAATAGAGCAGCATAAGAAACATTAGACTGAGAATTGTACATGTCCCTTTAGGTTATATAACATTATAAATATACTTCCAAATTAACCCTAACGTCTATGTTGTTTTTTTTCCCAGTAAAAACTGATTTAAGTGCAATTCCTCTTGTATCAACACTTTTACCTTGAAGCAAGTTGAACAACCTCATTTTACAGCATTTAAGTAAGATGTTTTTCTCATTTTATTGTAAAGAAATAACATTTGAAGATAAATACAAGAAAAACACTGATGACATCTCAATTGTTATGAACAAAATATAATTGTGCTTGCATGATAATGTTCACTACTTGAGTATTAAAGCCTATTTGAATACATATTTGTCTTCCTTACCTCTTATCCCAGAGCTGACATGCTGAATCAAACTGTAAGTATGATACTCCCTCTAAAACAATAGCCCTACTTGTTGTTTCACTTCATTTATTAAATCTGTAGAGTGGAAAATGGAGGCAGACACAACGAGGAAACCACAGACTTGAGTGCCAGCTGTTAATTGTTGAGGCAGTAAAAGATACAGAGGGGGCTACCTTACCACTTAAACATGTGTGTCTCCATATCGCTCAGTTCTCACTGGGAAATTAGTGCAGTGACAGGAGTATCCGTTTAAGTGTGTTTAGGTGTAATTTTTTTGACGGCAGGGTATGCTCAGGCTGTGACTCGCTGTCTTTGCATACAATAGTTTGGTATGATTATATAAGCAGGTGTGTGTATGTAAAGAATGTCTGTGTAGTATCTGAGGATGTACTGCAAAAAAAAAAAATAATCAGAGCAAATCATAACATTGGTTTTAAATTTCTGTTGAATGTTGAGGGACTGAGCTTGCAGTCAATGTTTTTATATAATTTCAGTAAAAATAGAGAAGATGGAGTTAAATAGAGCGCAGAGCTGAAGTGTGCAGCATTCAGTAAAAAGTGTATAAAAGTGGAGGATGGCATAGTCGGAGCCACAGACTGACCTCTGGAGTGGTAGTCTGCCGCCGTGCTGCTGATGGGCGCTTTCTTTACGGCTGAGGAGCGATAGACAACGTGCGTCCTTCCTCCTCCTCCCTCCTCCTCTTCTTCTTCTATCACTCCGTCGCCCCGCTCCACTGGCTCGATAAAAAACTCTTCTTTCTCCATCTTGATCATTCCAGCCTGAAAGATAGTGTGGACAATTAAATCATCATAATAATAATAATAATAATAATAATAATAATACATTTCATTAATATTGTGCTTTTTTAAACACTCAGGAAGTACACATACTGTAGTATGACAGTTCACTCACTACAATACACACATTGTGTGTGTATTCTCCATCCACCCCTCCCCACCTCTCTTGCCCTGACAGTCAAGAGATTGAAATAGTCATTTTGCCTTTACCCCACTGCTGTGTTAGGGGCATGCTGGGAGAAAAGAGAAGCGAATGGGAGAGCAGCGATCCCTCCTGGGGACCTGCAAAGATCCAGAGTGACACCTGGCTTCTAAAATGGCCAACACGACCGCAGGAGATGAGACTGTCCCACTCCCATCCTGAACTATCACATTCTGTCAGGTAATTCCCCACGTCTGCCTTACACACACAAACTCACACAAACACACGTGAGACGTGCACAAAGGCAAACTCACGTGGAGAGAGTGAGGCAAGGAAGTAAGGGAAGAGACTGTGAAAGAGATGGAGAGAAGTTAAGAAGCGTGCATACAGAACACACACATAAACGGGGAGAACAGGCACTGGGAAAATTGCCCGTCACTCTCTCTTATTCCATCTGTCTGTTTAAGACAACTGGTAATTACCAAGGCAACACACTGCTGTAGAGGAAAGCCATGGGGGAGAAAACACAGAGAGGATGGAGAGGCTTTGGAGAGGAAGAGCACAAAAGAAAGAGAGTGATAAATGAAGAAGAGAGACATTGATGCGATCAGCGCTTGTCTGCTTCTCCCTCCCCTCAGACAGGAGAAGGAAGGGATGATGAGGGAGTTGAAGAGAGGAAAGTGAGCTTATGGTGAAAAATACAGTGTACATTACAGAGGAATGTGTGTTATGAAAAGCTGTGTGGACTGTACTGCACAGAGTTTTGCTGAAGGATACAGAAATGCCACCCTGGGGCACAATGACCATCTACAAATGGTGGATTATATTAGACTATTTGTAGGAGTATAAAGTATGTATAAATATCACATTTAAAACCTGAACGAATATGAATTTGATAGTTCCAGACAGGTACTGTACATAATGAATGATGATAGATGGAAACATATCTAGAGGGCAATATTCATTGCAAAAAAAGAAGTTGGTAAGAGGTTTTGAGAAGATAAACACTCTTTGCCAAAAACCCTTTAACTTATTACATGAACTTCCACGTTATGTTTCTTCACTTACTCAGTTTATCCATTTTTTTTTAATTATACTACTGCTACTACTACTACTTTTATCTACAATAAACTCACGTATTGTCTGCCTGTCCTGGAATCCTTCCTCTGTAGCTCTTAATGAAGTTTTTCCAATTTTTCTCCTGTTGGAAGTGATTTTTGTTTTTTATCTCTGTGTGTGTGTGTGTGTGTGTGTGTGTGTGTGTGTGTGTGTGTGTATTTTCTTTCTCAATGCTGCATAAGTGTTGTCAAAGTGTGGAAGATGTTTTATCATTTGTTTGTCATGTCTATTTTCCTGTGTTTTCTTTAGGCTGCACTCAGTTGAGCTGTCTGGGCCACCTATAAATAAAATTGTGACTTCACATAAATAGAATAACAAATATGTTTTAACTTATGAGAGCATCTAGACTCTAAAGATCTATTCTTTTCCTGTAGAATACTTACTACCTATTGAATCCTTTGGGCTCTAAAGGAAATGGAGTATAAGAACTGTGTGCTCCTTGAATTCCTCAGAGAAGCTGATTTAAAGGGAAATGGATATTAACAAAAGTGGTCCCTCAGAAATAAAGAGGTACTCATTTTCTTGCTCTCTCTCTCTCTCTCTCTCTCTCTCTCTCATTCTCCCTGTCAGTCTGAAGTTTGGTCCCGGAAGGATGTCGACAAGCCACTGACCTGCCCTCTCACTCACTTCCCTCCCTCCCCTTTTCCCACTCTCCCTCCACCTCTCTCTCTCTCTTCTCATCCCTCCATTTCCCCGAGCCGTGGTGCGGCATTCCGATCGGAGCTGATGGATCTGCGATGGTGCATGCATTCCCACTCCAGAATACCAAGCAGTGGAGAGAGGAGAGCTGTGTCAAAGAAAAAAGATGACATGTGGGACTGGGAGACATGGCTGGATCGATCTGAGCCGGCATAGTGTGGGCGTAGGAGGGTTAGAGAGAGGGGACGGCGTGAGGGAGCCAAAGAAGTGGACACGTACTTTGAAATACCGAAGTGTATGAAGTGTATTAAGCATCAAAGCGTCTGCACACATTTCCATAGTGAGAAGCATTGTCTTTATATCCTCTAAAGCAGGGGAAGCCAAGTCCTAGTCGAGGGGATTGCAGGGAGGCTTGTCCAAACACTGTGTCCAGAACAACTGAGAGAATTCAGATTCATTGGTAGTACGCCAGCAGCCTTAATGTGGCAACACCATTTGGGTTATTCAAAATGGCCACATGGAGATAGGCTACATGTAAAAATCAACATGACAAAATTATCTGTTTCTGAGTATTTTAGTAGTTTAGCACCATCTCAGAAAAAATAAATAAAATCTACCTACTGTTGAATGTACTTTTTAGACGGCCTCTAAGTGCAGCTTGTTATTTTCCCGTCTACTGTCAAGTCACGCAACATTTCTCCAGGCAACGAGGTGACATCAGTCAAGCTTTATTCTGCACTGCCAAACAATACTTTACTGTATGCTGAAAACTGATGACATTATGAGGATAAACCTAAATCCCCAAACTTAAAACTACTGTATATCCTGTACACCTTTGCAGTCTCTATTTTTTTGTTAGCCTATTTTTTTATTGTTTCATGCCTGTATTACTTTTAAGAGTGAAAAAAGTTGTATCTGATGATTTATGAGACGCCTTAAGAAGCACATTTTTTAAAAATAAGTTCTTAAATGATTTATGGAAATGCATCCTTGATGGACGTCACTGTAGAGGGTGAGCTCTGCTGATTCTAGCAGTGAGTGTATGATGTCTGTGTGTTAGATTACTCTGAGAAGTAGCGATGTGATGTTTGTGGCTAATGTGTTAACCTGGTGATGGGGGAGAAAATACTACTGCAAAAAAATCTAATGGTGTTTGTATCTGTTCAAACTGAATACCATTTGATCATATCCAAATGATGTATTTGTAAGCGGTTACAGTACATCCCTGATTGATGGTTAAACACACACTACAATTTTACCTGTAAGTGGTTCTTCACCAAAAGAGCCGATCATTGCAGTGTGCTATCATATCCTCCCTTGAGCTACAACATTATTTCACACCATCTTTTCAAAAATAATTCATGAAACTAATTGAATTTAAGTATGTATTCTATTAGTATACACAGTTATTTAGAGATGATCAAGTTAGGTCAACAGGTCCAGTGTGTCAACGTGTTTTCTGCCAAGTGGTTCTTCATCTGCTACCATGAATTTCCTCTGTAATTGCTATATATTTAGCATCATCATTCTATAACTTGCCTGTTCAGGGATTGCTATGGCATCGGCTGCCTCTCTAGTTGCTGTTCTCTTATTACAGTAAGTTCATTGTACTCCTTTGGGCGATGAGCCTGAAGATGTTTTATTAGGTTTGACGTGTAAAAATTTAGCTTATTAGCTCCACTCCCCTCATGAGACACTTAAATCTGACAGTTTCTTTTTGCATCTCACCATTATCTTCATTGATTCTAAAGGATTTTCACATCACATACAGGGAGTATCACTGCACATCTGGCTGAAAAGGTCATGGTATCTACTTCATATTTCTATTATACATTTCCATATTTCTGGGTTTGTGTCTCCCTGTCACAACAACATCTGATCATTTGCATATAGTGAAGACAACACATACTGTACACAACATGGTGATGGGACAAAATACCACCTGCTCGATTGTTTCTCATTAGCAATATATACGGACGCTTATGCATTAAATGCTAATGATGCCAACATTATACTATGTCAAGAAAATTACTTTTTACAAAGATGCCAAAATATTATAACAATTTTCAATGGAAAGTGTTCATAGCCAAGTCTATGTATTATTTGGACTAGCCAGGACATATTTTGGTTGGAAACACTGAGGTTTTCAAATGTTACTGCTCAATGCCATGAGCGCTACAAACAAAACTTCAGCTCTAATCTTCTAACATAGTGGTGACGTCTTAAAATCATCTGCATGGCACTTAGTTTGTTTTATGGCAATAACTGACCCTTTTAGCCTCTTTATGAGCAATGTCTGAGAATGTTACACCCCTGGTCCTTTCACGCACTATATGCCTTTGAATTGAGCTTATTACAGTATAGGTGATTTGTCTTTAATGCTCAGTCAACACGGTATGGACTAGTGTCAAATCAGCATAATTTGTTTAATAAAAAGTGGAATTCATCTGCTAAGTTAACTGAGTCATGGGAATCAATTCATCATTAGGCTTTGTTAGGAAAATATTTGGATGCTGAAGAAAGCCAATAATTAAAACATGTTTCTTTGTTTATGTTGTCAAAAATGACTTTGCTGCTTCGCAAACACTCACATTAACAAAGCCAATGCTAGAAAGATGTCTCACTGATGAGTGGTATGATCTATTTCAGTTCATATTTCAGTCAATTGAAATACACTTCCTTGAGTAAACTTCACACGGAATAATGATGCACATTACATCTGAGTAATTTATCATCAAGATTAAAAGAAGAAAAAACATTTTGAGCAACCTGCACCAAATATTCACATCTGGCTCATTACCAAAGAAAACACCCATACCTGCTCACAACTCAGCATAGTTATTACTCTCATGGCAATTGAGATGGTGACACTAAACACAACCCTCTCTTAGACCTAATGCCCATCTGCAGGTTCCAAATCTGGATCCTACACACTGAGTGTCCAGTTACAACAGGAGGATCCTAGTGTGTTTGAAGGCACACCAAGACTATTTCAAGATCTGAAAGGAGTAACTTGAGTCCAAGTTAAGTGTGGAGTGGAAGAGCGGATGTTGTGGTGAGGATCAAAGTCACACCCGGTCAGGGCCATTTTGGCTCAGTCCACCACAGACATTGTGTGCGAGTGTGTGTTTGATCTGCTTCATAAACCTTGTACTGCTAACTTCATACACAGTTGTATACATGCATCCAAAGGCATACAGAAACAACTGCACAAACACACACATCCATGCACAAATATTATAGCTTTGATAGTGACTCACTACTGTGTAACCTTCCAATTCATTCACCCTTTGAATCATAATAGAATCAGCCTTGTACAATAATAAGGCTGATTTGAAACATTAGCCACACTTCAGAGAGAGAGATTATTAAGAGGACACGTCACCGTAAATAGTAATAGTGTTTTATGTAATCGCATCAGCAGCAAATTGTACCTTTATGCTACCCTGCTAAGCTTTAAGAGAGCCAGGTTTTGAATAGGAATATGTCTCTGGCAAAAATGTAGCTTTATCTGAAATTGATGAAGGCGGCATTAAGCAAAGCTATTCAAAACTGAATGTGCTAAATATATAAGACACTTATGATGACCCTTGGCAAACCTTTCCTCTCCGCTGCTTTACTCTCACAGGAGAAAAAGCTAGAGAGCAGGAAGAGAGCGATAACTGCAATTAAGGTTACATATTAAGACAGATTCATTAAGTGAATGAAATTATTTGCTTAATGTCCTGAAGAGCCAGGCGTTTGCCCAATTATGTTAACCAGGGATATGAAACAAGGAAGGAAAATAAATAGGAATTAGCAAAAAAAAAATGTATCAAATATAAACATGTGAAAGGGGCGATGTCTGGTCATACCTTTGTCAGTTGCTCTTTCTCACACACACACACACACACACACACACACACACACACACACACACACACACACACACACACACACACACACACACACAGCCAGATGCCAGTGTAATTTAAGCCGTGCAGGATTTAGTGATGCAGCCCCATCCCTGCCACCCTGCTCAGCTCATTACATAGAGTGGTCTCCAAAAATGGTCACACACCTACACACCCTCACATACATACACAAGCATGGTGGCCTTGTCCCAGTCACCCTCTATTTCTCTTTCTCCGCTTTCTCCACCTCATTTGCAAATTGTTCATCTTTGACCTACATTTATGATCACAGTATGTCTGCCAAACTACACACACACACACACACACACACACACACAGAATCTGGGTCATTTTAACTCTCCAGTCTGGCCCGACATCAACTGTCTCCGACCCCTAAAAGGAAAAAGGAAAAAGGGAAGTAGGATGAGACATGAATAAACAGGAAAGACCCGTAGTGAGTTCCCCACAACGCAACTCTGAGGCTTTAGTTATCTCCAGGAACATCTTGCTTGTTTTTGAGTCAGACCCCTGGTGGTGCACTTTGGCCAACAAGTTCTGTTTCCACCCTCATATTTCTCTCTATATTTCCACTCTTCCTTTATCCACTTTCCCTCCTTGCTGCTATATAATCTGCTTCTCCTTTGATTTCTGCTCTCCTCTTGTCTTTTCCATCTCTCTTTTTGTTTCTCCATTTACTTTCTTTTTTTTACAATTCCATTAGTATGCCATACTCCCTTACTTTGTCTCTTTCCGTTTTTCATAATACTAAGTGGTAGAGGCACTCTAAATGTGTGGGAGTGAAAAGGGGCCGGCCCAGGTGTTGGAAAAAGAAGACTGAGCGCAGGCCATATTATTTAAACAAAACAGACTCTGGATGGCACGGACCTAGACAAGCAGTAGTAAGCTAAATCAGGTTAGCCTGACCGCATGATCTGTGGAAAGTTTGGTTTAGGACAAGAGCACTGACACACACAGGAATAGTCTGACAGTCTGGCGTATAGACCGAGAGACAGAGTGCCAGCCAGACAGTTTGCAAATGAGGTTGCCTCAGTATCCCATTCTCAGTTTCTCTCTCTACCAATTCCTGTTGTTATTCATCAGGACAGAAGCTCCATCCCTCAGTTTTCTGTCCAAATGGAGATTATGAATCAGAAGTACGAGAAAATAGAAATCAAGTGAGCAGAGGAGTTTAAGCAGATTAAATGTGTCATAACCAGACAGGAAGAGGTGATTGGGAAAGAAAGTGGTGGGTAAAAATTAGAGAATTTGAAACTGATAGAGAAGAAGATAAGAAAAAAGAAAAAAATGGGAAATAAAAATGACTTGGGGAAAAGGGTAAAGAGCATTTTGGGTCAACAAACGAAAACACAACAAGGAAAAATATAGGAGAAAATGTACAAAGTCAATTACTGCATAATCAGTTTAGCATTGAAATAAAGCAAAGATCCTTCTCCTCCATGGTTGTTGCTCTCTCTCTTCTCTCTGTCTGTCTCACCCTTCCGTTCTTTTTCTCTCAGGAGTCTGACAGCTTTCCCAGACAGCCAAATGTTCTTGGCCTGACCAACATAGAGGAGACAGGACACGTGTTGAGATTGTTTACACAATCCAATCATCAGAGGCATCTACATTCGGTCTACTGTTGTCTCTTCACAGGGTGGCTTAGGCATTAGCAGAGGGCCTGTACTTTCTACAGAGGGTGGCAGTTTGCTGCACAGGGCCAGAGGCTGTATGACATAAAGCTGATATATTGTTGGATCCAACTTAATTCAAGCCCAGAGGAAGGTTTAGAGTGGCTAATGTTGTGTTGCATTTATAGCATCCTCAACAATGCCAAAGTGCCATTAAGGAAAGCTCAGAACTCCACATAGACCCTGGGGCAGTGCACCGAAGGCAATCTCTGAGGAAATGTTTGTTTAAGCCTTGAAAATCCTAATTTTATCTTGTGTAAATTGGGGAATAAGCGGATCGCCATAATAAACCTACTGAAACTACAGGAGCCTAACAAAAGAAGACCTGCATTCACTTGACAGGTTTAGGGATAGACAGTTATTTCTGCAAGGTTACAAACATTACAGGTACAGACAGTAGTAGAATACCGGTGTTTGACAACTTCTTCTTGATTCCTGGTTGTGCAACAGTGTCAAAATAACTCAATATGATAAAAAACACTTAATGAAAATAATATTATGTTACCCAATATGGTTTTGTAAAGATACAAGCAAACATCTCAGCAAACCTACGCAGTGAAGGGTGTTATGGTTAACTGTTAAACAACACATTGTGCAGACCTGCATGTCAAGCAACCTGATTGGTTGTTTACACTCCTGTCAGGAGGTGCGTTCATAACAGAGAGGCAAAAGAACCTAAACGTGATATGTTAGCTACAAGTATAAAAGAAAATGCCATGCAAACATCTCTGAACAACCCTTTAGGTATGATTGCCTATATGCAGCCCGGAAAGGATAATTCAACGCGACATCTACCTCATTCATACGTAACGTTACCTATTGTTATATATTTGTACATTGCTCATGAAAATTTATTCAGACAAAAATCTTAACTCAAGGTCCACTTTGTCGCTTTTTCCTAATATTTCAACTACATCTCAGTCTTCTTGAGTGGATGGAGTTTGCTCAGTTGCCATGGAGATTTAATAGATACATGGTTAGTTTTCAGTGTGGAAATTGCAGAGCCAAACTAGTTTGTAAGTGACAAGACTGACACATTTTAATCAACTAGAGGTTAATCTTCACAGCTCTTCAGTCTTTGTGTGCTCCATGCCCTAGCTGTGCTAATGCCAGCACACTAACACACACTTTTATACACACACAAATATAGAGAGTCCCAGCCAAGCGCCTATCAATCCCTCTTACTAGCCCAGCCATCGATCTGTGTGTGTGTGTGTGTGTGTGTGTGTGTGTGTGTGTGTGTGTGTTTCAGTGCGTTTACATTTGTGTGTGTGGTCTTCCGAATTGATAAATGACCCCGATTAGTGGCGACTGACCGCTTTATGATTGCAATCTAAGTGCAGCAGAACAGCTGTTCTCAGAGCAGTGTTGTCTAAAGCAGTCTGTGATTAATACTACAGCACTTAAATGAATTACAAACCAACCACAGGCCTGGGATCTGCCGGCCAGTCATAATTACATCCATCCTAATGTTGAGGAGGTCAGTGGGGAAAAAAACATTTTAATGAAATCTGGGTTTTGTAAAAACAAAATGAATCAGCAAGAAAATTCTGCCATTTTCAGATCTCTCCATATTCTCTTCCATTTTGATTGTTTGGATAAGCTGTCAGTTTGGATTGTTGGAATGCAGATAAATTATGTTTGTCTGTATGAACAAGACTCTGCTCTAAAACACAATAAACCTGCTTTTTCTTCTCACTTTCAAGAAATTCCTCTGTATCTCTCACTTGTTGTCACTCCCCTTCTGTCTTCCTCTTCCCTCCACCCTCCGGACCCTCAGTCCTGTCGACCCCTCCCTTATGCTGACTGACACACACACACACACACACACACACACACACACACACACACACACACACACACACACACACACACACACACATACATCCACACCCATCCCCATCCTTATCTCTACTCTATCTCTATATCTTCACATCTATTGGGTATACCTGTAACCTAGCAACAGAGCAGAATGAAGACCCTCCCCTACCTGCTCGCTGCTCTGACTGCTGGACCTGACAGCCAATCAAAATGTGTTGGGGCAGCAACAAAAGCCAATGAAACGATTGCTATAAGAGGGAGTTGCCCCCTGCGCTCTACCCTTTTGACCCAACATACAGGCAAAAAAACGAGCATGTGCATGCACATATAAGCATAACTCTCTGGAGGCCTCCACGAGAGCTCACAGGATTGGGCTGACTTGCCTGTTGGTTTCATAACAAGCAGAGCGAGGAACGCTAACTGTGGAAGCATCTTACACATGTGTGAGTGTGTTGTTGAGTGTAACTTCTGATTAAAAAAAACTAAGCTTCCATGATGAGATACATCAAGCTGCGCCAGACTTTCAGAAAATGCAAAGTGTAAAGCTTGGTGAAATATATTTCATATTGGAACAAGCTGTTTCTGTAAGGCCAGTTCGTTCTGTTCTGTTGGGCCATCTTTCTTTTCTATTAGAGATCATCACGGGCTAATCAAATTTGTCCTCTGTGATGTTCTGTGTCTTTGACCATTGCTGGCAACTTGATTTATTTCTCTCTGCATGTGGTGATGAATGAAACGTATGGTAAAAGTGTGTGACTATTGTCACACAAATCAACATGTGTCTGTCTACAGGCCCTGGTGTTGCCATGTGCTCATATAGCATCAATACCTGTTGTGTTAAGCCCTTCTTTCTCCCATCTTCTCTTCTCTATGTCCGTTCCATGCTCTATCCATGACATTATCATTCTCCCTTTTGGTAGAATAGACACACAATTGCATCTCCTTTTTTGCTACACATATTATACCCAGACACATTACGCCGCCTTAACAACTGCCACAAAAAACATTCAGAACTAACTGTCACAATATTCCAACAAATCAGAAATCATTCTTTTCAGGTCTTTGTCCTCCACATGGCTAAGTGATTCAGCACAGAGGCCAAGTGATCAGGGGTCTCCACACTCCCCCTCTGTGTAAAAGCGGCAGCTATTTAAATGTCTTTTTCAAAGCATAAAGCTGAAGGGACTGCCTACACAATCAATTTAAGTTTTCACAAAAAAAGCCATCATGATTGTGTTGAAGTCCAGCATCTAGAAAACTTATTAAATATGTGAAAAACTTAAACTTAAAAACATACTCTAAAGTTACCTGTTCAACAAAAAAGTGATAGATGTTTTGAGTGTCATTTAATGAATAGACAAAGTATTTCCCCGAGTTTTTAAATAACAGAAGCAAGGAACTCTCTGCTCGTTACAACAAAGTGCGAACCAAACTGAGGACATACTGTATAACTCTCATTTGGGCACATGTGCTGTGACTTTAATGTATGATTGACTGCAACTTCTACAGCTTTAAACTACATTTCCAGTTAATTTCCTATGAGCCTGAATGCAGTCTCAGATGCTCAGACAGGGCACTTCTGGCTTAAGCCAAAAGGTGACCACACCTTTGCTAACAGATCTCAGAACGTGTCTGACAGTCTTGGACTCACCGAAGCGCACTTCCTTCAGTGCTTTGCTTGAAACTCACCCTTATAAACTGGATATATCCTTCAATTGTTTCGTTTTGTTATGTCATTCTCTTTATTCATAAACTTAGTTTTTCGGATAAGTGATATAAATACACACATTGCACATTTGTTTTCATTTTATATCAGCTAGGTGCATCTGTTTGACAGATGACAGATTTCCCCTTAACCTATCCCTCTTTTATCTGCTATATTTTTCTCTAACCTGTCTTCTAGCCTCCTGCTTCTTGAATTTCCACATTCTTCCTGTTCTGAACGCCATGGAAGTACAGAAGCAGGAAGACAACGTGTGAGGGAGAGAGTCCCTTATCTACCTTGGAATTGTAAGAGATCCCTCTCTCGCTCAGTCCACGGGATTGATCAAAGCAGGTACATTGTGAGAATTAATCATACTCTTGTTGGATAGATGGTGAGGGAGAAGAGAGACTGAAGGAGAAGAGATATCTCGGGTCCATACAGATTTACACATCTGTTACTACAAACAGTCTCTTTCACGTGCGCCTTGACCTCATCTACACACACCGAAATTCAATTCACTTACTAGTACAGGAAAATCACCAGCATTGCAGTGTTATCAGAGCTGCAAAAGACTGAGATCTTTTTATCTTTATACAAAAATGTATCTATGTTTCGAAAAGAAAAAAAGACAACCAAGGCCTCCCACGAGTATTGTAGGAATTCCAGGTATGAAATCCAGTGCAGCTCTTTATGAACCACTGTGTGTGTGTGTGTGTGTGTGTGTGTGTGTGTGTGTGTGTGTGTGTGTGTGTGTGTGTGTGTGTGTGTGTGTGTGCGCGCGTGTTAGTTTGGTGATGAGGTGAGGAGGCAGTAATATGGACAACTCTTGCTTTGTTGTGTACACTCCAGACAATTTCAGTCTGCGGACTCCAAATTGTCTATGCACCATATTTACTTCAAGTGCAAAGACAAAAGTGTGACAACGATATATACTTGAGTGGTTGCAGACGACTGGTGAAGCTGGGACACTATGGGCGCATCAGTAAACTGAGGCCACACGGACCACAGAGCCTCTTTGCTTTCCACTAAAGTCATTAATTCTTATTGTAGAGCTAACAACATGTATGAGAGCCCATAGACACAAGAAAGAGCAAGATAAACCACTTTTTATGGGCAAAAAGTAAGTTTTACTCAAGTGTGTCTGTGGATACAATATAACTTCTAGTATGCATGATCATGGGTGGCGGTATGTACTGCAACCAGCCTACAGACTGTATGGGTGAAGGCAAGGCAAGGCAGCTTTATCTGTATAGCACATTTCAGCAACAGGGCAATTCAAAGTGCTTTACACAAAATCAGTTAAAAGTGAAGGGAAGATCTGGTCAACTGTGGAAAGACTATAAAGCACAAGGTAGGATTATACAGTGAATAACACACTGTACCCCAACCAGCCAAACATCACGCTATAATTCATTTAATTTGATGTGCATATATCTGGCACAAACCCATAGAGGAATTGAGCCCCCCCTACCCTTAGTTACTGTTGCTATGCCTGTCAAGCTTTCCATTCTCGCATGGCACATGTATAGTTTAAAACTGCGGCAGATTTACAGCTCAACATTCTTAGTATCTTTTAAAACAACAGGTCTTTGATTTTCAGACAAAAACTGGCCTGTGACCGTCAATTTAGCAGGACAGAGCTGCTAACATTGCCAAGTGTCAAAGTGTAGTATGTGGCCAGTTCTTAGCTACAATGTGGCAATGATGCCAAAGAGTAGACTGAAATTAAGAAAAGGACCAAACATATGAAGACTTAACTACATAATACTATAATCCTGCGTTATGTGTCGGACAGCAGTAAAACTAGAGGTGATGTCTTCTGTGTCTCTAATGATTAAAGATGATTTTGAACAAAATCACACTCATGAGTGCCTGCGTGAACAATTTAAGGCATTTCCCTTTGACATGTGAGCGCTACCACCAGAGGGCAACACTGTGATTTTCCAAGCCCGTAAAAACTCAGTGGGCAGGGTGGTCTGGTGGGCAGAACAGAGAGAGGAAGACAGAGACGGGGGGGAAGAGGCAGAATGTGTGTGGGAGAGAAAAAACACTAAACAGAAGGTGAGGCGAGACAACGGAGTGGGGGGCCATGAGACTGAGATGTACTCAGAAGTAGTTTGTGTGTGTGTGTGTGTGTGTGTGTGTGTGTGTGTGTGTGTGTATGAGATCTTGCATAAGCGCAGGTGTCAGCAGGTGCATGCAAGCACTAATACAAAGTGGTGCATTGGCATCTGTGTGTGTGCGTGTGTGCAAGTGTGTGTGTGTGTGTTTGTGTGCCTAAGGACAATACTGCTCCCTCATTACCTAACTGTTTCCTCCAGTCCAGCACTAATGAGGAGCCTCACCGTCACTGTGGTAATCAAGGTCAAGCCTGGGCCAACACACAGAAGCAGACAACCACACCTTTACGCACTTTGCAGAACTATAGTGTACACATGTATGTGTGCACACAGCTGGATTAAGCAATACATTTTTAATCAGTACCCTCACTTTATATTGATTTATACCAAAAAGATGGTGACAAAAAGCAAGAGGAAAATGGGTGGAGTTGTGTAGGATCCCATGTGATCCAAACATTTTCATAGGAAGGATGTGGGTGGGATGTTATGTCCCTCCAGTCTCCTCCTCCTCATCTTTTTGTGAGATGAAGACAGAACGAACACCAGGGAGAGAATGCATGCATGAAGACAGGTACAGTAAGGTGTAAAAAAGGGATAGACAAAGGAAAAGGATGAGAGAGAAAAGAAGGGGAGCGAGAGTAAGGTAGGGTGTGATATACAGGGGAACAAGGTTGGGAGGAGGGAGGGAGGTGAGGATAAAGAGAGGGAGGAGTAATTAAATGAAAAGAGCAAGACTTAGCTCTTTAGTCTCATCCCTCAAGAATGGCCTGACACTGCTACCACTAGCTAATGTCATAGCAACAGGGAGAAGGAAAGTCTAATGGGTGCGGCACAGAATAGAGGAGAAAAGAGCAGGTGGAGACAAGAAAAAGGAGGTAAGGGAGGAAGAAACTGAGTGAGGTAGGATGGTATGATGGAAAGGAAGGAGGGACAGAATAAGGGGGTGAAACAGAGAGATAAACACTGCAGAGTCAAGGACAGAGACATCAGGCTAGGAGTTATGTGAATGATATAAACATGGAGGAAAGGGAATGAAACTGGAGGGGGAAGCACGGTGGGGGGGGGGGCTGGCAAAGAGCCAGAGGAATAAAGGCCATACCGTCCCCTTGCCCCTCTCCATTTTATTTCTCTCTTCTTCTGTTGTGCAGCTGTACCTGTGTTTACCATTGTTTCTATATCTAATTATCCCCTCTGAATAATTCACTAGAGTATCAATAATTCAGCTCTAATTAGCTAAGACACACCAGACAGACATGGACCTCTCTTCAACATAGACAGGACAGTCGTCGAACAGAACCACATACACACAGTGGCAGACACTTTGTTTGGGGTGGCCTAAAAAGGAGTGTCACATGTGGCAAAATATGTCCAAATAATAAAGGGGACAATAACCAAAACTGTCTGAAAGTTATCTTGTCAGCAGGAGAACATGCTTGGCATGGTTAAAATGAGTGTGCTTTCAAAAATATAGCAGGAGGTCAATGCTTACCAGGCATACCAACACGTAGTGTCGTCACTTCTTTTTCAAAATTTGAACTATTGTTTTATAGTAAGACAGAATGCAATGGTCTTACTGTATCCTAAATTCACAGTGTACAAGTGCAACAGACTATGCTTTGTGCTCCAGCAGGCAGTGTTGTAAGAACTGTAAATGTAAGATAATCTGAGTTTTCTGTTCCACGACCAAAACCTTGAACGTTTGAACGTACACATGTTCCACCAAAACAAGTACCTTCCCGTCACTATTTTTGCAGCGTCACCGTGGCTCTGCCCGGTGCTTAGTGCCGCCTATGACGATTGTGATAAATAAAATGCAAAAGATTTAAAGAAATACCAATAAACCACAGCATGTTTTTCTCCCGTCCAGGGATACTATATGGACTAGCCAGACACTTCTCCGCAGCCCTGTGGAGGAAGGTCTGGCAAAGCGATTCTAAGATTAATTTAAAAACAAATCTTAAGTCAGCGGTTTGTCACATTGTCACTGTCACCACCACCTCTCCATCTACTCCATGTTCATCTACTCCATGTCTTTTTTTCAGTGTGAATCTTTGGCAGGTTTAAACGCAGAACTGGGACTCCTAAGGAGCCTGTTTCATCCATTAGCTCCCTCAATATTTTCACATACACACAATATTTTCACATACACACAGGCACACACACAACTCATAGACAGACAGACTTATGACTCACGTCTGTGTATGTCTGTGGAGTGTGTTTGTTCCAGCCAAATAGAATGTACACCAAAAAGATCTGACTCTAGATCGATTTGACTTAGACTGTGCCTCAGTTGACAGGCTGGACCTGTTGTTCTCTTAAATGATCGGTCCTCTGTGTTATGCAAGTCTGCGTGGGTGGGTGCGTGCGTGCATAACATTAGTAACACTTTATTTGAAGATATCTACATAAGAGTTACATGACACTGTCATGACACATGAACCCTAAACCTAACCATAACTTGTCATGACATAACCAAATGATGAAGCATTATGTCACAAACATTTATGACTTGTTTATAATGTTTATGACACGTTCATCACAGTGTCATGTCACTCATATGTAGATACCTTCACCAAGTAAAGTGTAACCGAAGGTTTTATGCAATTATTAAAATGTGTGCATATTTTGTTCACCCTGTCTAACTGTCCTCTGTTTACAGACCGTCCCTCTGGAGACATATTGCACATGCTCAACCACTGTCTCCACCTGCTGTCAAAAGGTTAAGGAGGTCAGAAAACAACTTGATTTTTTTGAATATCTAGTAAGATGGTTTATAAGTTGCAATATCATTTTACATTTAATTTGAAGATTTTTAATACTAGTGCTGATACCTATGTTTACAATAACAAAACTATTTTTTTTCAACAATTTTCTTTCAGCTTACTTAGAGAAGAAAGGTTTTTCTACAAAACTATGTTTCAATTAAAAAAGAAGCAAATCTTCTCAAATGTTACAAGTCATCTAAACAAAGCAGCTATTCAATAACTTTGATCCAATAAAAGATCCTAATATTCATATCAGAAACTGTAAAAAGATGATCAAAGAATAAGTTTTAAAAAAACAAGCTAGAAAACGCTCAGTTTTTGATACGTTTCATACTATGAGCTACGGACACATTTCAATCTGTATCAAATAAGTACTGACTTTATACTTAGCTCTAAAGCCTATTGATTTATGGATACCTAGGTTGGTTAATTTGGTCTGCACCGAGGATATGTTGCCTTTTAGTTCTGGTCCAGTTCATTAAAAAACAAGGAAAGAAAACATGAAGACTGGCAGGTACTTTCTTCTACATCAGCGCTATGTGAACCCATGTGAGGAAATCAAAACCATCGTAACTGACAGCTAGTCTTGCAGCACTTCACTGAGCGTCATGTGCATATTTATCTCCTTCGGTGGTCACCAAGAGCCATGGTTACCAAATATTTTGCATGTTGCTGATATGGATCGCTTATAAGATCACTTCTGTGACACTTCAAAGCCAAAACATGTTTTTTTAGTAAGCACCAGAGTTCAAACTCGCACAAGAGATTTGAACCAAACAGGCACATACACCATTAAACCCAAACAAACTAGTTAGGTGGGAAAGCACCCCAAGAGTTGCCTCTCAATCTCTCACAATCAATTATTCTTCAAAGTCTGAATAAACATAACACACCAGCAGCTTTCTCCATAGATAACACCTTAATAACAAGAAGTCCTAACGCAACTAACTGCATAATACACAGGGAATGGCACAAAATGAAAGTTGTGAGAAACAAAAGTGGGAGAGGATAAAGCTGAGAAGCAGAAGCAGCAGGTTAGCACTAATGGTCAATGACATGTTAGCGCTGTGGCTAGGCTTAGCGCGGGCGCCTCAACTGCTGAAATATTTACATGGAGTACGGAACGAGAGACTCGTTCACTTCAAATCAGCTAGAGCAAAGAGAGAGAGAGAGAGCTGAGCCACTTTTCTACCTCTTCACTGCACTGACGTAGCAGCACATGCAGTCAAATGGACAACACCACATGAATAATGTGCATGTGTGACTTTTTGTTTTACTTATTCATTTTTTCCCCGGCATGTTGGACCTTTGCTTCAGTTTGTTTACAGGCGAAGGGTTAAAGATGAGGAAGTGCAGTGACAAAGCTAATGTGTCCCTGTTTGCTTTTTGTACGCTCCTATAACCATGTCTCTCTCTTTAGCTCGTCTCTGTGCTCTTTCACACACATAAGAGCTTTATTTAAACTTGCTAATTTGTCTCTTGGTGAATGTGCTTTTAGTCTAGTCTGTTTCAAAACTTGTTCTTTGCATCAGTCCTCCACACTCATTCCTTCCATATCTACCTCTCAGACGGAATAAACACACGCATATATGATGGTGGTGGTGTTAAAGACAGAGACCCCAATCAACTTTGATATCAACACTTTCATGCCCCCCACCATACAGTACTTATTAGGTTCGTTCGAGATGAACTGCGCCTCGCCTGTAAAGTGGACGAGAGTAGGCGGCAGCAACCGGGGGCGGTGACAAAAATCTGCAGTGAAGTCAGACAGTTTCCAGCCGATTCCGGCAGCCTTCCGGCTGAACAGGAAGTGACACAACCACGGTGGCCAGATTCCGATTTAATAAAATGTTATCAGACCCATATATCAGCTTGTACACAGTCTCCAGTTGTTTTAATTATGACAGAGTAGCTCTCAAAATGCTCTACATGTAATCTGTTGCTGATTTTAATTAACAGACTGTATATGATCCATAATAGCAGATGTAGTCTTTCTGACTTGTAAACGTCACTGTCAGCCACACAACATGTGTTCTGTATAGAATAAGCCAAAGTTAGCAGTTCAAATCCCTCCGATTCAAAACCATTAAAAAGTTTATATAAAACGTCCTCATGTTGAGATGATTCTGAACCAATCAGCTGTTAAATCAGCTGAGAGGCCGGTGTTTCCCAGCATGCTCTGGGTCCGCCTGGGTCTTGCAGTTGGTGAAAAGCGTAGCTCCTATGGTTCCAGTTTAATGCTAAAAAACACTCACACGCTTCTGTCCAGAGCAACGGGATCTGTTGGTCCATTTCTTTAACTGTATATGAGTCGGACACAAATCTAACCAGCATGCATTGGGCGGTGATCACCGGTGATCGATTCTCCACAGACCTGGCTCATCTCGAATGAGCCTAGTATTTGGGATCATGTTTACCGTGTGTGTGTGTGTGTGTGTGTGTTTAATTTCCCTGTGCATGTTCCTGTGTGGGTGTGTGAAAGTGAACCATCCAAACTCCTCAGCGTGTTTTCCGAGCGCTTGTCAACTTCAAAGAAGGGGGTCAAACCAACAAGTACCTGACACAAGCTAACTTCGCTTCTTGCTGCCATGACAACAGAAAATAAACAGAAAATGAAAACCTACTGTATTTCATTATGACAGCTCACTGTCTCTCTCCCCTCCTCGCTGTCTCTCTCTCTATCAGACTGGGCAGATGACTAGAGCAAAGGATGTGGGAAGAGGAACAGAAATCTGTCACTTTGAGTTCTTCCTTCACTGTGAAAACTTTTACTCTCTCTCTCTCTCTCTCTCTCTCTCTCTGTATAGTCATGTTTTTGTTTTCACCTTATACCACAAATGATTGAACCTCTTCACCTTCTCCTTCTCATTTTTCCTCTCGCCTGCTGGGAGCCCAAGGTGGACGTGCCTAGAAGCAAAGTTCCTCCTGAGCAAGTCTGACATAATATTTAACCACTGGACAGGCACACATACACGCACACAAGCAGTACGCACAGCAATGCTGCACTGTGCACATGGAGATGCACACATGCACAGACATAAGCAAACCAAACCCCATCTACAAATGTAAAATTGGATCTTTGACGTTGACAGCTATAACAAAACAAGGCAGCTGTCCCTCCAGGAGAACTTTCTGCATCTTATACAGTATTCGTGATGGGCTTTGTGGCAGAATCCCAGGCTTTAACATGGCGGTTGTTGATGGCACTGCTAATGACAAGTTATGTTTTCAGGCAAAGCTGCATGAGGTTGTCCATTATCTTTTGTCCCTACTGGCCTCTTTCTCTCCTTCCCTCCCACTCACCCCTTCTCTTGTTCTTTCTCTCACTTTTCTTTTTAATTACCTGATGTCTCCTCTTCTGGTCCAGACGCCAATAGAGATGTGAGCGGCACCGTCTGCACTGAACCGCTTGTGTACATCTGATCTCTGATCTTTCCTCTGTCTGGTGTAGATGCACTGTGTGTGTGTGTGTGTGTGTGTGTGTGCGTGCGTCTAAACACAACCGGTCTGTACTTTGTGTCTGAACATGATGGCTTTTGCAAGCATGTCTGCATACATTTTTGAGGACATTTGTTGACATATTTCCACCACAGGTTTTGGAATTAAATTAGCTCAGAACAAAAAAACAATCAGCATAATCCTATGTATATATGAACGTATAAAGATACAGAGTGGACCAGCTAGGACTAACAAATATTTACATCATTAACTAATAACCTGTTTTTGTTGTTTTATAATTTATCGAGTCATCTTTTGGTCTATAACATTTCAGGAAATAGAAAAAAATGCCCATCACTATATTCCAAAACACATGTGGACATTGAAATAACTTTTTTTGTTTGACCGACCAAAAGATAATCACTTTAACACCAGCAGATATTTACATTTTAGAGGCTGGAAACAGTACATTTTTTGGCATTTCTGCTTTAAAGAATTACTTAAAACAATTTAGGTTTTATCTAAATTGTGGCCAACTGTGCTGTGTGTCTTTCCTGTTTCCTGTTACATATCTCACCGGGATGCCCCTTCTCTCTCCTGATGCCAAGCTCAGGTTCCCCATCTGCGACATGTACGAGGACAGAGGTGGCTTGTTACACTTCAAACGCAACCGAGAGGCCTCTTGCACTCTTGGCGCTGAAGCAGAGGTGACTGGATACTGAGACAGAAAGCTACCTGCCAATAGGGTCCTCTCTTTTTGTGTGTGTGTGTGTGTGTGTGTGTGTGTGTGTGTGTGTGTGTGTGTGTGTGTGTGTGTGTGTGGCAGGGATTTAAAAGCCTTTATTCTTTTTGTCATTTCTGGCATGAAAAAGGCAACATGAGGGTTTCACATTGTGGGTTGTGAAATGGATTAACTATGTAAGTCATTATTCATGTAAAAATACATAATGTATGGTGTTTATAGATTCTCAAAGGTCAAAATAAGTGAGCAATTTAAAGGCATGACAAGAGATTATTATGTTTATAAGCATGAGTTATTAACAAATCATGGGCAGAATCTGTAGAAACATGCTGGTTAAAGTCCTAGGTATTGCAATGAGACCTACTTATTATTTTTTAATGAATTAATTTTGTTTATAAAGTGTTCAAGGTGACACATTTTAATTGCTTTTAATTACATTTTAATTGTATCCAAGATTTTGAGAACCCCTAAAACTATTCAGAATGCAATATTTAATAAACAAAACCTTCATTTACAGAATCTGAAACCAGATGTTTGAAAAGTCAACAGACTGTTGATATTTTAATAATCACCTAATTGGTAAATGGAATAATTGTTTCAGCCATAAACAAACAATGAAAGTCTTCCACCAGACCAGGGCCTTTCCAGAAATATATATCCATGAGAACATGCTGTATTCAGAGCAATATTAACATTGGACCAAGCTTCATCAAGAAAAATAAAATCCAGAGCAAATGATAACATCAGATCTCAAGTTCCACAGGGAGCATTTGAAAATGGAACTATCAAGAACTCTGACACAGTCAACAGACTGTGTGTACAGTGAGGAGGTTAGATATGATCCTATAAGGTCTACCCCTTAAACCACTTAAATTGTTATCTTAAAAACAAGCACCACAATAAGTAAACTGTGTCAAAATAGAAAAAACTGGCTGAACAACCATTGGGAATGTTACACTGCATATAACATCTCTAACCCAATCAATAGACTAATCGATATATTAAGGACTATTCAAAGGTAATACAAGGACTTCAAAATGTCACAAAGATTATATGATTCAAATGTTTATGTTGCAGAATGTGTATCAAATAAATGGGTATTCTATTCTTTTATCAGGCTACAACTCCAACAGCTTAAAAGATGTTGTATTCAAGGGCTGAACTAAATTCAGTATGATGACTGACGTTTGCACTGATCAAAATAGAGTGCTTCTGATTATAAAAGATTGAAAACGATGAGATGATAATGTCAGATTAATGATTAGCCAATGGAAATGTGGTGGAAATATTTTTGTTTACTCACCGTTTCTTAAGAGAGAGATACTTTTATTATCTAATGTAGATTATACAGCAACAACACTACGCTGTGTGATGTTTTATATATATAACCCATAGATCTGTTTAATATACCGCGGGACATTCATTTGTCAAGTGTCAGACATTTTGCCATTTATACCATGGTACCTATGATTTTAATATCTCTGGGTGCAATAGGCTCTTTGTGGACAATATTGAAACTACTGTAAGCAATATTGGATTTTTATATGATTTTTGCATCAATGTGATAAAGTATCTTCATTTATGAGACATGTATGATTATTTCATCCATTGTCTCTCAATTGATTTACAAAATATGTATGTATGTACAGTATTATGATATACGTATATTGATATCACAATTTAAAATGACCTATATCGTAATAGAGAACATTATCCATATCGCTCACTTCATCTACTACTGCACAGCCCAGCTGTATGTGATGCTGTAACTGTTCTAACTATTGGACATACATCGTGACGTAGATTCAACCAATATGGACCAAATTCCTAAAGATACTGAGATGAACTGCTCCCCTCCAACTCGTCCCACTAACTGAAATCAATGTTGTGTAGTCTTGTATTGCAAGAGATTCCTCCACAGCACTGCAAAGGAGGGTCACAACATTCCAGGAAAGGAAAAAACATGCTCTGGTTCATTGGTCTTGGGCGGCGCAAATCACCGGATGGAGCTGTGGTGGTGCTGCAGAATAGCCTCGGGAAGGAATTTGTTTTGGTGGAACATGTGTCTGCTCAAAAGTTGTTTTAGTCGTGCAACAGAAAACTCAGATTGGACAGATAGTCCAGCTAGTTGTCTGGATTTACCCTGCAGAGATCTGAGGAGCAACTAGCCATAGTCCTCATAAATCTACCGGACTTTAGAATGCCAACACAAAGAAAGCGGAAGGTGAGGGACATCCAGCAGAATTTTTAATGGCACCTGAACAATGCCAGAAATTAAACGTTGTTGATGTAGACTAATGTCTGTGTAAAAGGGACAGCCTGCATGACAGGACCACACACACACACACACACACACACACACACACACTAGATGCTGTTGTGTTAAGCGTCTATCCATGTCTGCATCCATTCAACATGACCTCCCTCATTAGCTGGAATTACCCTAATAATTCATGGACAGGCCCTCAAATTCCCTCACATTGATTTAACCCTCACTGGGTCTGGAGGCAGAGATGGGAACGACAGAACAGGATCAGGCCTCAGGGGCTTGATCTAGATCGTGGAGAAAGTGTTTGCGAGAAGGACCACAGTGGGAAAGTGGTTGCGTGTTATGAAGAAGTGAAGCATAACTTGATCTACAGGCCATCTTTTCACTCACATGTCCTCTTTATGTCTGCATATACTGTATAATAATGGTTGAGGACTCAACCCACTCCCAAAGTCTTTGTCACTAATATTATGGTGCTCTGTTGAAACATCTAAACTTGAAAATTGGTGTATGGTATTCATTATACTCTGTTAATTTCCTGACCCCAGATGCACCTATAAGAAATCTGATCAGAAGCATAACTTTTTTAAATGAATTTCTCGAAAAGCCGTCTAGGCCAACAGCTGCAATATCCAGACAGGTAATGCACACAGGGCTGAATTCTCACTATTTCTAGTCCCACAAACAGAACATGCTGTACATGTGTTTTTTTTCGTGCTTAACCAAACTTGCACCAAACCGTGACCATGAACCGTATACCCCTAACATACAGATAGACCTGTTCGAAGGTGGTTTAAAAAGACAAAAACTTAAACGAGAAGAGAAGTACTGTGTGTTCAAGCCTCAACTTGCCTGGAAAAAAACATTTGTGTTTTTGCATGTGTGTCAGTATCTTAGATTCTATGACTCAAGAATGTTTGTCTGAAGCGTAACCTAGCAAATGTGAAGACTTAGTCATTTTCAATAGTAAACAGTAGTTCAAAACAGTTGGTAGCAGCTGTACTGAATGACAAATGCCTCATGTTAAGCAATGCCCGCCAAACACTGTAGTTTCATTGCGGTCTCAACAAAACCACAAAGTTGATGGTTAATTTAAATCAACCAGTGATCTAGAAGTTGCCCAGCATGTAACTGCAGGTTAGATGCATTTACCTCATCTCTCTATAAACTGCATGTCTATATGAGGTCAAGTCAAACTGAGAGTTTAGTGAATATGTCCTCCATGTGTAATATTTTTTGGCAGCCAACGTGCTAAGAGAATGGCTTTAGGAGTAATTTCCACCCCTCAGTCCTCTCTCTGTTTTTGTTCTCCTTTGTCTCGCCCCCTCAGCCTCCTTCCCTTCTTCCAGTGCTGTGATCCTGTCTGGTTATTAATTCATAGTTAAATCTAAACAGTTTGGACACATAACCCTTCCACTGCTCTTCATTTTACGCTTGGAAGGGCCACCACTGTGTACCCTACACCCACTGATGTCCAACAAACACACTTGTACATTCTCTCTTTCATGTTTCTCTCATTTATATGCATAGCAATTTATGTGTATTAACATGAAGCAGTCAGTTTTTTTTTTAGGCCTTTTCAACTGAAAAGCATAGCCATGATGATCATATTTTTACGGATCCTAAAAGAAAGAATGTAAATTATGGCTTTGCTTGTGCAGAAAAAGTACGAGCATTAGCATAGTTTAGATGCCATTTCCGACGAGCCATTCTGCTATCACAGTCTCAAGTGGCCAACTAACTACAAATTTGTACACAGGTCCACACTCACTCCTTCAACATGCTGCTTCAAAGAATATTTTCACACACTTGTGCTACACACATGCACACAGAGTTGCACATGCGCGCACACATCCCTTGCTGTCAGGATAGTGATAAATTGCAAGGAAAATGAAAAGAGGGAGCAGTAATCTGACACCTCCAGTGCTGGGCAACCAGTAATTAAATCCCTTCATTAGGTCAAATATTTGATTATAAAGAACCTGGTGGGGGTGTGTAGTAATGACCTCTCTCTTTTTGGAAGAGGAGTGGAGACATCAGTAAAAATAGCAGAAAAAAATGAAAATATGTGAAAGCAAGGTTGAGGACAAGGAAACAAGACAAAACATAGACAGAATGGCAATAAAGGCATCTACATATTGTCTGTAAAAAGTGACTATGTTCTTCACACCTCCTCCCCACTTTTCCCTCTGTCTCTGGATAGCATCTGTGTGTTGTTGTAGTAAGTCAAAAACGCTGGCCACAGCATATTGCTAATGTGTTGATGAAGGCAGCCCAGGCCAAAGGGAGTCTCTTTCTGGTGAAAGACAGACAGTGTGCGTGTTCGACAGACGAGTGAGCATTGCTGGCCTCCGCCTCAACCCTCTCTGGGAAGCTGCTAGCTTCAGCCTGCGAGTGCATCCCCTCCACTCTGCTGTGCTGTTCCTTGTACATTAGCCTGAGATAACACGAGGAGGGATTATGCACATTAAAAGGCAGGAGTGTGTAGGATTATCACAAAGTAGCAAAATGAAAAGAAAGTCAGTTCACTTCTTTCTCATTGGTGTTCCTGTATACTTTTTACATCTTATCAGTATTGAACTCACAAATTAAAGACAAAATGGGGTGGCTTTAAGAACTAAAAAAATAATGGCAAACAAATGCTGTTACAAAAATGCTGAAATACATAGAAATTGTAATAAATTAGCCTAAAAAACTTTTTAATGATTTAATTTATCATGCCCCAAGGAGAACTGCAATTTAAAGTTGCATCAGCAGTTGCATTATGTTCACACTATATAGTTCCAAATGCTAATTCCTCTATTGATTACCTATTATCCATTCCTAATAGCCAAACAAATATAGAGCTAGTTCATTCTGAGAAGGTGTACCTGAAGAGATACAGTACACTGTCAGTGAGGCACATTATTCAGCCATAAATTACACAGTAAGAAGGGCAGAAGAGAAGTCCTGGTCCTCTGGCTTTTAAAGACCCATGGCGAGAGACATGGACACATTAGTGTTTATACAGTACAAGTATATAAACTATAAAAAAAGACTTAACATCCTCGTCTCTAACTGTATAAGCTGCTGGCTTCCACAATTAATTAACACGTTTGTGCAAGCGCATACCTGAACTCCAGTTTCATATTTCACAGCTTTTCCTCGATCTCTCCCCCTTCCCCTCTCCTGTGTGTGCGTTTGTGTGTGTGTGTGTGTGTGTGTGTGTGTGTGTGGCTGCTCGAATGCCAATGCCGTCATCAAAGGACACGTCAAAATGAAGGCTCTGGCAGAGGCTGCTGTCGGGATCTCAGACACACGCACATAAACATGCACATGCACACTGCTCCAACTATGCTTTCATATCACGCCCTGGCAACGCCCACTGACTGCAGCATATCTCCAACCGTATCACCAAGGTTACCAGCGGTAGCCAGGGATACCGTCGGAGCCGCCTGTGAAAATGTAGAGAATGGGTGTGGCTAAAGTCTAGTTGTTCGACGGCAACATCCTCATGTCAAAAATTTCACAGTTAAGACACATGCATTTTTATGTATCAAACACAGTGTAAATGCCTGTTAAGGTTTCATTGAACTGACTGATTTTTACTTACTGTATCTTTAATATTAAAATAGGCTGAAAAGAAATTCACAATAAATTTCTTATGGGTTAAATATGCAAAGCTGGTTTCTTCCACAGTCTATCAAATTTTTTTCCATATGCTGTGAAGTAAGTATTATTCCTTTCCAAGTCTCAGTTCACACTTTGTTTTTAGCAGTTATCAGCATGCTTCGCCCCAATACTAATCTATCCACGTTATTAACAATCCAGGTGTTGTTTGATCCTTTGCGCCTTAGCTGGTCTCATTCTGCATCTTTACACACACCTCTTGTTTCAATATAACATGTGTGTGCCTGATCTAACAGACATTTAAGACGCATCAATTATACCAGGGTGCATGCATTAGTCAGTGAGTTAGTTAGCCAATGTGAGAGGCTTGAATTCATTGGTCTAAGGACCCAAGATTAAAAATTGGTGTTTCCATGACAAAGGATGGCCTCCGCCGGCACCCATGTATCCACAGCACTGACACACAAATTGAGAAAGAATATTCCCAGGCATGCTCCAAGCTTCACTCTCTCAGCCTGGAGGTGTGTGTGTTTGCGTGCATGCATGCGTGCATGCATGTGAAAGAGAGAGAAAGAGAGAAAGAGAGAAAGAGAGAGAGAGATTGCTTTCCTCTTCAGGTATCGAAAACACTTGGAATATTTGGATCCATCAAGTTGAGGGACAGAAAGAAGCGGGAGAAACCGGAGAAGAAAATTGTGTTTGCACCTTTGTAAACCATCAATCATCCACACACACGCAGTTTGTACCAAAAATACACAAACACAAGCACATATGCATACATACACATTTACATCCCATAATGACAATGAGTTTGATAACTCCTTTTTTTCACATCATAATTCTAACATGATATGTATTCCTGCAAGTGACAATTGCATATATATGGAGTTGTTCAGGTGTCTTAGAGCTGTGTGTGTGTGTGTGTGTGTGTGTGTGTGTGTGTGTGTGTGTGTGTGTGTGTGTGTGTGTGTGTGGAAAGATAACAAGACTAGCAGAGACATCTATGTATTTTAGGGTTTCATGAAGGCCTTATGAACACAACTTTGGGGCTCAAGTGTCAACTCTTCCCCAACTGTTCCACATCCTATTCCTACCCCATGAAGCAATTCCAACCTGTTTAGAAACTTCAGCCAATGGGCTTTTTTTATACTTCTGGGTCCAATTTATTGTTAGGTATGTTTCCTTTTATGCATGCTAAAATATGATCATATACATATGTAAAGCAGTTGTTGTTGAGAAAATATGACAACTTTTGCAGTATGTCGTTTGTCAAAAGTGCATAATGACATACATACACAATGGCAAAAAACTACAAGATGAAAAAGTACAAAAGAACGAAACGCAAAAAACGCCCTTATGTCCTGCTTTACCAATGCAGAGAATGTCAAGAAAGAAATGTGACTCTGGCTTACTGAAGAAGGTCAAATATTCTAGCGGTATGTCTATCCAATACAGTCTTATTGTTACAGAAGTGTGCAGCGGTCACTGGAGGCACTTGTTAAAGAACTGGGTTTGAGGAGAGAACTGAAGAATGGAGAAAGAAGCAAATTTCTGAATCTATACTTGGAGATTTGGACAATTGATGGTCAAGTATAAAAGGATGTGAATGGAGAAACTTTATTTTAGCAGAGCCAAGCAATGCTCTTAGTGGATTGGTTCTTGGACCTCTTAGTGGATGTGCTTCAGTCATTTAGAAGACCGTTTCTTCTTAGGACACTAGGATCACTTTGATCAAACCTTTGGACAACATGTTGGAAATGTGTTTCACAATGAACCCATTTATATGATGTATGAATAGCACAGAAGATCCCTCCAGTATGTGCAGTATCTCCATTTCAACAATGAAGGACTTTGACAGACAGGAAGTCTGAGCAAAAAGTGAGGCATAATAGGCTGTACAAAGTTACTTATCTTGACAATATCTCTTCTATTGAATTGCATTACATTGTTAAGTATTACTATTATTAAAGCACCCACATTATGCTCATTTTCAGGTTCATAATTGTATTTTCAGGTTGTACCAGAATAGGTTTACATGGTTTCAATTTCAAAACACACCATATTTTTGTTGTACTGCACATTGCTGCAGATCCTGTTTTCAACCTGTGTGTTTAGGTCGCCTCATTAAACAGAGTGCAAAATTACACACTGCCATTAAAATATACTGTGCATATGCAAGCGCACACAGAGGGACAAGAAAGAAGGGTTAAGGATGTAGCCTGAGGCTGCATGTGTGTGAGTGCATACATGAGTCTATGTTGTACTTCATGCATTTATTAAAACATAATAAAAAAACATTAAAATCTACACAGCGTCCGCGTTCCAACATCTGATCCACAGGCTTTTGTTAATACAATATACCAGCTTGAAAACAGATATCTCTAATCCTCAGATCAGTAAACCAGTCCTAAGCCTGTCATCCTATCTACAGCATTATTAACTCATGCACACATGATGCAGTCACACTTACAAAAAAAATACATTTATGCAAAGTCTCCTCAGAGAAAGGTCACCACAAGCCAAAATAAAAGAAAGAGCAAGCAATCAAACTGACAATCAACGGGGAATCCCACCACTTTCAAACAAATAAATATGTGCTTGTGCACCAATAAACACCCTCAGAAATATCTCTCCTTTGCACATCCACACACACACACACACACACACACTGACACATGTGCATCTTCCTCTTCTTGAGATTTACACCTTAAACTATAGACTTCATTTAGAGGGGAAACACCAGGCTCCTCTATTGCCCCCAATTACTGCAACATGGAATCGGAGTCAACAGCCACAGTTTTATACAATCACGTTGTCCGAGAGGAAATCAGCCCCCTTTCACTTCTGCTTTGTGCTGTGCGCTGCCGGCCAGGGCTTCAGCAAAAGCCACCTAAACTATCATATTCTGAAAGAGAGAAAAAAGGCTTGAGCTCTTTTATGGAGAAGAATTCTATACAGTTTCGCAGAGAGACGTTGTGCATATTATTCTTTTCATGTAATACTTTCACTGAGCTCAAACAGATATCTTAATCCTGAGAACACACAAGGGCTAGCGCTTGGTAGTTGATATGGTAGAAGGAAAGCCCATAGGTTCAATTTGTGTGCAATTTGCTGTGTGTGTGTGTGTGTGTGTGTGTGTATAGGCCATTCTGCTTACTGCGAGCTCACTCGTATTGCCATTATACATCACAGCACAGCACCAGCGAGTGGCTGTGTCAAAACGCCTGCCTTCCTCTCCGCCATATCTCATTGTTACCTCCCCTAACCAAATTACCCCCCAACCCCCGCCTCACCCACCACCTCCTCCTGTAGACACTGAGAGATGAGCTTCAGAAAACAGCTGCCTCAAAAAGACAGCAGCAGTGTCCAGCAGCCTTTGAGAAGAAATGAGAGTAAACAAACGACACTCAACAAACAAAGATCCTGGGTGTCATACTTCTGCTGAAAATTGAAAGACATTTCGAAAATTTAGAAAATGAGTACCATTTATTCGATGAGAATGGGAACCCCTGACATTTTCATATATTTACTTGTCCATTTTACTACTGTTTATCACCAGGGCCATGACATGTATAGCCAGATCATTTTACATTCAGTGAAAATCCTCTGGCACACAGGAAGGAGCTGTTTGTTTGAAGTGAGTAGAAGATGCCAGCAAAGAGCTGCCACTGCCAAGCAGAAAAAAGAAAGAACAACAACCTACAAAACTCACTCTAGCACATTAAAGTTACACCTCCCTCTCTGGTAAGTAATTTACATCGTAGGGATGCACAGATCTAATCCTAATATCGGGCCAATACTAATCCAAATAGTTGGATTGTGACAATCGCACAGATGTATTTAATTCAATTTTATGTTAATATTATGTTGTTTCTTTCTCCAACCCCACCTACTTGCTTCAAGTCCGAAGAAAAAGGACAACACATAGACAACACAGCGTAGCTTATTGGTCGGTAGTATGCGGCTAAAGATAGTATCAGATCCAAAATGTTCCTGAGAAAATCATTTTACAGCCCATGTTTGATAGGGCCACACTGTATTTTGACCCATGCACCATCCAGGTGTCTCGGTTAGTGCCTGGTATTGACTTTTCCTTTGAATCAGTCTGAACTGGTACAAATTCTTAATGGTTCAAAAGCTAAAATGGATCATAACATGGGGCCCTTTATTGTACGTTCCTAATAGTACATCTGTAAAAGAAACAAAATTCTGTACCTCTAATTTGAAGCACAAACACTTATTACCATTGTATCTGTGGAGCTGGAATGCAAAAACATCACAAACCTGATCGCTTAACAATGGATATTTCATTAACATTAAAAAACTCATGATGTTTTAACCCCAACACTAATTCCAGTCCAGATGTAGTTGTTAGTGTTCAATCCCACACCAGATTTTTTACCATTTCCATTGTCTTATTGAGCTTGCCCATGCAGAGCTTGAGAGCATTGTGATAAACTGGGCACACTGGTCATATTAGCAGGTACAGTAGTCAGTGTGAGGCAACAACAGCTTGTGGCTCAGCTGGGGCTATAACCTCTATGCACTGTAGTGGGAGAGAGGGAGGAAGAGGGACGTGGAGAGGGCAAAAGAGAGATAAAGATGGATGGGCAATGGAGGAGGAAGAAAAGGTAAGAAAAAAAAGCACATCAGACAGAGAGTGCTTCGGTCCAAAACATCACCTTTCTCTGCCTGTCAGGCTTTAACGCTCTCATCCTGCCGGCATGCACATTTGTCAGAGGTTGGTTTAACAATTCTAATGGTGATTAAAAATGCAGTTTCAGAGACACATGCGCAGTGACCAAGGACTGTTTTGTCATAATAAGAAATAAAATAAAAATAACTAAGAGGAAAACTACCAAAAATCATCCGCTTCCTGTCCCCATGTAAAAAACACGAGGGCCTCAGCAAAAAAAAAATCCCTGCTGGTCACCGTCATCAGCAGCAATTATTGAACTATTTTGCTTTATTTGGCGGGAAACCCAAGGAAGTGACAAACCTCCAGTAACACTACTACAACGAAGCCAGTGTGAGTAATACAGAATCTCACAAAACATTTGGAAGCGATTTCAGAGCTGATTGTGTTGAGTCATGTTGTGAAACTATGAAACACTTACTTTTGATTTTAAATCCCAAAAATAGAGACTTGTGATTTGGAAGCTGACTAAGAGGGGCGTAAGGTTTAATATTTTCCACGGACATGTAATTTAGGCAATTACTTACTCTAACTAACAGAATTGCCATTTGAAGTTAAAAAGCAGTTACAAAGCATGCTGGACTGAGTGAGGCCTATACCCACTAATATTTAATCTTCAAAAAAGGGCCATGAATACCTACCACAACTTGGACCTACATTATAAGTGCATGAACCTTTCCCATTATATCTGACAGGTGGCCCTGGGGTTTATTTTACCGCCTCAGGAAAGCCTTGAGTTCTATTTCGTATAGGCTTCGCCCTCTAAGGGCTACGCTATTGGGTTTATCCCTTCGCGCATGCGCAGTCGTGAAGATTTTCTTTTCCCGCCCTTGCGTCCAGCACGGGCCTCAACTACGTCCGCATTTACTGTATATGTACACAGCGGACCCGTTGTTCGTCTCCCACTTTTTCTTCAAACGTCGCAGTATGAAGACAAGCTCAAGACTCTCCAGCGGTGCTCGCATCTGCCCCTCCTGCCGGACCGGCTACATCCTGCAGCCGGACCTCCACCCCCGCTGCGAGACCTGCCTCGGCGCCGTTCACGCCGGCCAGGCTCTCACCCGCCACGCCTCCTGCCAGTTTTGTGCCCGCCTGTCATCTAAAGAGCTAAATCGACGGGCGGAAACTTTTCTGGTTTGTCAGGCTGACGGCGACGGGATGGCAGCTGGGCAGACGGGCGGGAATCCGCGACACCCTGGAACCACTGGCGGACGGCGTTTTCGATGAGCATGAGTCCGCTGGCTCAGTTCTCTCGGACAGCGCCTCCGTAACTGGTTTCCCCTCCTCCCCCCTGGGAGGATCCCCCTCTTCCCCCCTGGGAGGATTGGGCCTTGAGACGGCGATTGACGCTTTCCCACTGGAGCTCTCCCCGTCTCCCGAGCGGCCAGGGCACCGCAGCGGCCTTCCCCTTTGCCTCAGTCGGCTCCAACCTCCACCGCTAAAGCTCTCTTCGCTGACCTGCCGGAGATCATCAGGAAGGCGGCGGAGCTGAGAGGCATAGCGCTCCCAGCGGAGCCGCCAGCCCCCGCTCGCGGCCTTTTGGCGGGATATTTACGCCCAGGAGCAGCCTTCTTCACGGGCACCACTCTGGCCGCGCCCTGAGCTTCAGCCTTTTGTGGAGGAGGCCTTCTCACAGCCTGGGAAACTGAAGGCTCCGTCTCTCGCTACGCCCGTTTACTCGGGTTCAAGGCGACACAGACGCGGGATTTCCTCGGTCCCTTCCTCGGAGCTGGCCACGGAAATTGGCAAAGCCATGACCGCCATCCTCACCCTTACCACGGCGTCCACGGTGGCGCTGTCCAGGGTCATGGCTTGGCAGACTGTGGCCCAGCGAAACATCTGGCTCCACATGTCCCAGCTGCCTGCGGGTTAGCCGCGAGCTTCTGTACGGCCCCATAGCTCCCGATGGACTATTTGGGCCCCGCCTACAGACTGCCACGTCTCATCTCCATCAAGCGGCGGAGGACGGAGCGGCCGGACTCGGCTCGTGGAATCCTTCCATAAGGAAGCCCCACAGCACCTGCTGCGGCTGCGTCTTCCCAAGCTTCGGCTTCAGGACCCCCACCTGGTCCCCCTCCGCAGCGGCAACCGGCTCCACACGGCCGGCAAGCTACGGGGCCGGAGACCCATGAGAGCGGCTCCCACCTGGTCCAATCCGCCTCCCGAGCCACCCTGCAAGCAGCAAAGACGGTGGCAATGACGGGACGCGGGGATCGCCTGTCACTCCCCAGCTGAGGGTTGGAAACACAACGGCCCTTTTAAGGGCCACACACTCACAACTAAAGAGCCGTTTCCCCTCAGCCAAACAGCCGTTGTTTGCTCTAAACAGCGTGCTGTTATGACAGTCGTTCCCCACACAACACACCAGACCGCTGCTGCAGCGGGCACCACTGCCTCCTCGCTATGCTGGCAGCGGGAATGATCCACCCACGGTGGACGAGCCGCTCAACCACCCCTTCCCCCACGGCGATGCCGGCGGGACAAGGGACACGTTAACCCAGTGTCCGCTCTCGCCCCACAAGGCGACGGCTGGCCACTGCCCTTTCGAAAAAGCCCTACCACGGGCTGGGCGACACAATCACTCGTCTCGCCCAGCGGCGGTATGGGCTCTGCGCTCCCTGCTTGCCATGTCGGTGAACAACACTCAGATATGTGCTCGCCCGCTATCAGAGCGCAGCGCGGCATGGGTCAGTTTGACACACATGGACTCATGGATGTCAAAACTGATAACACGAGTTACACACTCCAGTTTGCCTCCCCCGCCTCCTTTCGCGGGCGTGTTGGAGACTACTGTATCATCCCTAGCAGAGTCAGACGCTATGACGTCGGAACTAGAAGGGCTGCTGTTGAGCGGAGCTATCTCCGCGTCCCTCCAGGAGGAGAGCGGGGATTTTACTCTCGCTACTTTCTCACACCGAAGAAGTCAGGGGGACTGCGTCCCATCCTCGACCTGTCACAGTTCAATCGATACATCATGGAGCGCCCTTTCCACATGCTAACCGTCAAGCACGTGTTGGAATGTGTGCGCCGCCACGAATGGTTTACGTCCGTGGATCTGAAAGACGCTTACTTTCACGTCCAAATCATTCCCAGGCACAGGAAATTCCTGCGGTTCTCCTTCCAAGGGGCCCGTTTCCAGTACAACCGGCTGCCGTTCGGTGCTCGCTAGCCCCCGCACCTTTTCCAAGTGCATGGAAACAGCGCTCCAGCCTCTACGAAAGAGGGGCATCAGAGTCCTCTTTTATTTGGACGATCTGCTCATCCTAGCCCCCTCTCGGGAGCAGGCGGCGCTACAGACTATGGAGGTTCTGCAGCACCTGCAAACGCTGGGTTTTGCCATAAATTGGCGAAAGAGCGCTCTAGTCCCAGCACAATCAATAGTTTATTTGGGCGTGGACATGAACTCGATTACAATGAGAGCCAGGTTATCAGCACCGAGACAGGTTGCCCTGACCTCTCTGTTGTCCCGCTTCAGGCCACACACAACAGTGTCAGCGCTGTCAGTGATGCGGCTCCTGGGCATGATGTCCGCGGCACACACGGTGGTTCCCCTGGGTCTCCTCCACATGAGGAAGATCCAAAGGTGGTTTCATCGTCAGCGGCTCGATCCCGTTCGCCAAAAATGGCGAATGCTGTCCATCCCTCATTCCCTCCGGTCAGACCTGTCATACTGGGGAATCCCGGACCCTGTCTTCCGGGGTTTCCCTGGGCAGAGTGACGTCATATATGACGGTGTACACCGCGTCCCTCACTGGCTGGGGGAATGTGCGAGTCACAGGTGGTGGGAGGGGACTGGCCTCCTCCCCTCTCCCCACATAAACTGCCTGGAGCTGTCCACGGTGTTGAAAGTGCTGAAACACTTCACCCCGGTGGTGACGGGAGACACGTCGTCGTGCGTACAGACAACATGGCGGCAGCGTACATAAACCGCCAGGGCGGCATACGCTCAGCCCAACTGCTGGAAATAGCCAGACGCCTCCTGCTATGGGCGCACAGTCATCTGCTGTCTCTCAAAGCAGTGTATATCCCGGGTTTTGAACCGGGCGGCCGACCTGATGTCGAGGAGGCCCTCCCACAAAGTGGAGATTGAATCCCACTATTGTTCAAGCGCTATGGAACAGGTTCGGGAAGCGGAGGTAGATCTGTTCGCTTCACGAGAGAACACACAGTGCACATTGTGGTTTTCCCTGAGCGCGCGGGACAACCCTCCCCTTGGCGTGACGCCTTCTCCCACCAGCCCTGGCCCAAAACCCCCTATATGCTTTCCCCGGTTCCGCTGATACCTCGCCTCCTGGAGCGCATCCAGGAAGAGAACCTGTCGATTGTTCTGGTGGCACCAGAGCGCACAGCGCGTCCTGGTTCCCGACCCTCGTGCAGTTGCTGGTGGCTCCCCCTGGCAGATTCCGTGGCAGGGAGACGCACTGTCGCAGCTGAACGGCGCAATCTGCCACCCCCGGTGATAACCCAGAGGCTGTGGGGCTGGTTGCTGAGCGGGAACGCTTACAGAGATTGGGCTTGCCCCTGCCGTGGTGCGCACCATCCAGGGCTCCAGAGCCCCTTCTACCATAGCATGTTACGGGACGCTGGTCAGCTTTCCAGCGCTGGTGCACAGAGAGGGACGCGGATCCCACATCGTGTCCCCTGCCTCTTGTGTTGACGTATCTCCAAACTCTGGTGGATAGCGATTTGGCTCCATCTACAGTCAAGGCTTACGCAGCAGCCATCTCGTCCTGCCACGAAGGCTATGGTGAGAGGACAGTTTTTGCGCATCCCCTGGTGAAGCGTTTCCTAAAGGGGTTAGGCGTCAAAAACCGTCTGTTCGACCCCTCACCCCCAATGGGACCTTGCTCTAGTGCTCCGGGCTCTGGGAAGCCCCCTTTGAGCCTCTGGCACAAGCTTCTCTCAGAATGCTGTCGCTAAAAACGGCACTTCTCCTTGCTCTGACGTCAGCAAAAGAGTGAGTGATTTGTGTGCACTGTCAATTTCCCGTCATGCCTCTCCATTAGAGGGGACGGGGCGCAGCCACCTTACAGCCAAATCCCTCCTTCACACGAAGATTCTAACTAGTTCTTTTCGGTCGAGGTGTTTTCCCTCGCGGGTTTTCCCCCGCCTCATGCCAACGATGCGGAGGAGGCTTCCCACCGGTTGTGTCCAGTGCGTGCTCTTTCTCAATACGTTTTACGCACGGCAAATATCAGGAAAACTCAGCAGCTGTTTGTGCATTATAGAGAACATTCCCAAGGATCAGCCCTCTCAAAACAGCGTCTGTCTAACTGGCTGTGCGAGGCTATTACTCAAGCTTATAGCATGGAAGGGGCAGAGCCCCGCAACATCCGAGGGCACTCTACGAGGGCTCTGTCGGCGTCTGCGGCTCTTTTTAAAGGCATGGCAGTAGCCGACATCTGTGCGGCAGCCTCGTGGGCTTCCCCGTGCCCTTTCATCCGTTTCTATCTGCGGGACATGTCTGAACCTTCCATGTCCAGTTCAGTTCTGTCCACAGTCAACGACACGTAATGCCGTGTTGGATGCGTGCAAAAAAAAAAAAAAAAAAGAAACTGTTCTACTGTCTCACCACTCTCATTCTGGAGTATTTCTTTGTGAGACGCAGTTCTTAATCCCATACATGATCATAATCACGTTACATGCACGGAGATAATCATGTCACTCCGTCGCATGCACAACAGGGCTATTCACGCACAATTTTCCATTAATGATTAACTACTGCCATCATGTTGCGGGCCTTATGAACTTTTTCAGGCCACGCCATTGGCATGGCAGGCTTGATCAGAAGAATGACTGACTGAGCCTACATTGTTGTAGGGAATGTGGTCTATGTTCGGCTTGTTGGCCCTGTGTCGCAGGTGGCATAGACTACATCAGCTTCGCCTAACCCAATAGCGTAGCCCTTAGAGGCGAAGCCTATACGAAATAGAACGATAGTTACATGGGTAACTCCAGATTCTATTAGTATAGGCGTAGCCCTCTAAGGTACGGGCCACCTGCTCCCAGAACATTAGTTGAAGAAAAAGCTGATGTTTTGGGAGGCGAACAACGGGTCCGCTGTGTACATATACAGTAAATGCGGACGTAGTTGAGGCCCGTGCTGGACGCAAGGGCGGGAAAAGAAAATCTTCACGACTGCGCATGCGCGAAGGATAAACCCAATAGCGTAGCCCTTAGAGGGCTACGCCTATACTAATAGAATCTGGAGTTACCCATGTAACTATCGTTCTATAACGCAACTCAACCATACAAAAGAGATAACAAATTGTGGTATTGGGAAGGAAATACAAAAAAGGAGAATGTACTTGGCCTTAAACAGGATATACACAGTGGAAGACTGTCTGGTCATTGTGACTGGCCCAAAACTGAGAAATTCCTTGACCAGATAAGAGCATTGGTAAGCACAGAGTGGCTCTGGACAGAGGCCAACACAGCCATAGAAGGACTATCTGGGAAGTCACCCTGCTTTCAAAACAAATGTGTGCTCTGCACACACAGCCAAAATATTAAGAAAACATACTTCCCACATTTCTAAAATATGTGATCTAAAATACCTCGCCCCTCATGTGCAATTCCTATCAATACTTTAAAAAGTGCCACACAAAAATTCAAATCCACTCAGATCAGATGGAACAGGTTTCCCTTCAGGTTTAATCATTATCATGTTTATTTGGACTGTTTATTGATTTAATCTTCTTGAAGAATTCATATTTGAACAGCTGTTATTCCTTATTTACTGTATTGTCATGTTTGGCACAAATACTTTTCTGTTTCATGCTCAGTTAAATTAAAAAAAATGGCTAATGATGACACAGAGAAAGGTACAACCACCTCCATACGGGCCTATGCACAACATGCAAACAGACAGCAAGACAGGCTGAGAAGATAGGTACATAACTAGCCCTAGAACAAATGTTTTCCCCCCAACCGGCGAGAGAGATGAAGAGATGGTAAGGAATAAAAGACGGAGGTGGATGTTGGCTTCACACTGTCATACACCAGCAAAAAGGACAGAGAGGAGGGCACAGTCACATCGCATCAGAGTCAGCTGCAGACACACCCGCCCTGCAAGCATACACCCCGCTGCTGGGAGAGGAGAAGAGAGGAGTGAAGAGGAGAGAAAAGGAGGAGCATAAAGCAAGGAAAAAAGAACACCCCCTTTTGTTCCATTTCTCCATTTGTGTCTCTTTTCCAGTGTGTCTTATTTCAATTGTATCCAATTCCTCATCTAGCCTGCCTCACATGCAGTCTCGCTGATGAGGCCAAAATGTGGACTTGTGTGGTGGATCCCAGCCTTGAACTACTACAGTCTACAGTCCGGGTGGTGGTGGTGTAGTATGTAGGAGTGGGTGAAAAAGTGAGAAGACAGTACAAAAAGGGAGAAAGAGGATTATAAATGAACTGTGGAGATAGAGCACAACCTGACAATAAGTCCATTCTCCCCAGTGTGTCAGTGTGTGTGAAATAGAGAGGCAGAGGATTAGCCTCTGAGAAAAAAACATATCCCTTTGAGATGCTGTCAATCATCACGCTGTGTGTGTGTGTGTGTGTGTGTGTGTGTGTGTGTGTGTCTGTGTGTCTGTGTTAGTGAGGATAGAAGTGCCGAGGATGCACTATGCTGGCTATGTCCATAAACATAACCAATAATAGACTAAGTCTGACAGCAGAGCTATTTAATCATTTATCTTTTAAGCCCTTATTCCTATTTTAATAATTGCGCACCTTAAAGCACTTTGTAACACACTAAGCCACACACTCCTAACATACACCGATGACATAACAGTGTAGAAGGGCCTCAACAACCTTCTAAAAACATTAACATGCTTCTTTATTGATCCCTGATCGGCATTTCTTTCCTCTTTCCAGGGAGGCCAGAGGCAGGACTGGCTACATGCAGCAGTAAGCAAACAGCTAATAAGGACTTTTGCTCGAGGACACTTCAGCAAAACAGAGGCTAATTGAAGGTTAAGTCAGATACTTGTAAAAAGGGCTGGGCAATATATATACTGTATATATACTATATAAAACACTGATCATGAAAATTGATCGAAATGAGCTTTTAATTTTGACTATCATAATCAGAAGCAGGATCTCTGATCACCCCAGAATTTTTGTTCTCGTTTCACCCCCACCTACTTGTGCACGTCCGAAGATAAAAACAACAACAGCCAAAGCCCACCTTACCGGCGTGTAGCATGCAGCTAAAGACACATGGGAAAGTTGGCTTACCAGTAGCATGCAGCTGCCCTTTTTCAGAAAACCATGGCCACTACTTCATGACATGTTCATGTGCATATTGCCAAACTAATGGTGCATTCAATTGAACTTTGTTCATTTTTTAAAACTCAAACTGCTGTTATGTACCTTTCTGCCATCTAGTGGCACTTATTGTGGCACTGCCGTCACTGGTGAAAAGAAAATGTGTAAACTGAAAATGGAATTGTGACCTCAAAATTGAAAGTCAAATCAAATTGTGGATTTGGAGAACGTACTAACCCAATCCCAGCACAGTAACTAAAGAACTAAGCTGCATCCAGGCAATCAGTCTTTTAGGAGACAGCCCCTTCACAAAAAGGGCCAGTGGGGCAGGAGTGAGCTTAACCCACCACATGCTATTGTCCTGGGGTCAGAGGTTGGAAAGTTACATGGGAGAGATGAGTACGCCAGGTGTGTGGCAAAATGTAGTATAATGTCACTTAAAGTACAAAACGAAGAAGTATCACAAAATGCACTAATCTAACCTGAAGCATTACCAGCATTACCATTACATGCAAACATTTAGCTTTTCTGCTCACATTATTCCTGGTCAGTAGGGGTGGGGAAAAATTGATACAGCATAGTATAGTAATATTTTCCGTGGCAATACTGTATTGATACACAGACGCCAAGTATTGATCTTTTATTATATTTATGTTCGTTAGTTTGTCTGCTCTACAATCATATTTTGCAGCAATAAAATTGAAGTGAGATGAACAAACAGAGAAATTTATCTTTATGGATAAAACAGATGTTGACAAAGTTTCCTTTTGGGAACATAATTTGAAATTGGGAAAAATTTAAAGTTGGAAAAAAGTTGGAAATAATTGCAGCATATAACAGAATATTGCAATATGTTTTAAATTGCAATAATATTGTATCATGACAGAATTATGATGATACCTCTGGTGAGTCCCACCCCTATGGTCAGGTTCTCAAATCTCTTACTATTGTGATAAATATATTGCGATAAATATCACCTTCTCCCCCTGCCGTTGGGTGTTGATAAAGTGCTTGATGGTGATTGACCCTGCTGATCCAGAAGACACATCCACTTCTGAAGCCCAACTACACAGTAACTCCATCTCACACAGAGCTATACATGGACAAGGTCATCTCAGAGTCTCCATGACATTTGGCAAACAGATTACATAATTGTAAGGCAGTATCCAAAGCTTTTCTTGTACACTCTGGCAGACGATCAGTCACTGTGATCAAAGTGCTAGATGTGTTTCTTTGTTTCTGCTACTTCACTCCAGCCCCACAGAGTCAGTTATTAGAATACAATATATTATTATATAATATATTACATATGCTGGTACACTAACAATTCCCGAGGTCCTCATGCACTGGCAAAAAAAATAAAAAAATAAAAAAAAAACATAATACACTGGGAGAGAAAATGTGATTATTTCTCTATTGCAGAAAACAAAAACAGGCAGGCCTAGTTAGATGAGGAGGGTGTGAGTTTCTGTTATGAGGTGCGATTCTTGGCTTAGCTGCCTGCTGCAGTAAGCACCAAACAAAATGATTTTCAGACATCTAATGTACAAAGACAGAGATGTAGACAGACATACAGACAGACTCTGTTTTGTTTTGCTCTCCATTGAGGAACATGCAAACAGAAAATACAAATGAGACCGCTAAACAATTCAATCCAGTGGAAAAACAAATTTAACTAATTAGAATTAGAGTGTAGGGGGTTTAAGTATCCACTCACACAGTGAAAGCAACCGGCAAACATAAAATATCCATGATCAGTAAGAGAAGTGTACTAGCTTCTGGAAGCAGGCAAGTGAACTTAGCTGAGAGGAAGAGACAATGAAAAGTGATTTTTTGTTTTGTTTTCATGCTAATTAAGAAGAGTGTCTCCTCCTCCCTCCCTCCATACACTCCATCCCTTCTGACTGAGCACTGAGCAGGTGGCGACCGTTATGATGATGCTGCTGCTGTTCTTGTTTAGGTTTGGACACATTAAGATTCCACCGTGCTCTTCCTCCCTCACCATTTGTGTTACTGTCATTTTTCTCCGCCTTCCCTCCTTTCTCTCTCATCCTAACTCTCTCTCATGTGATGTGTTTTTTAGGATTAATGGGGAAAACTAAGGCCACGTTCACAGGTACAAAAACAATCTTTTTTTTCCCCCGTCTTCCCTGGCATCAGTTTTTATTTATTTATTTATTTTTATTTATTTATTAGTATTTGCGTCAAAATGGATCCATTTGCAAATGAGTCAACATGCTACTTCATATTCCAGGCCTATAAGGGCACTGTTTCTGCTACAGAAATTCACCAACAAGAAGAAAAGCGGAGCATGCGCATAAAGCTTACACGCTGTGTACAAACAGACAGTATATTTTGCCCTAGTAAACCTAATAATATCTTCCAGCAGGAAGAGAAGCATGTAGTCGTCCATTGTTGTTGTTATGAGACGTTGTCGCGAGATCAGAGGTCGAAGGCTAGAGGTTGAGGGGTGCGGTGATGACGCAAGTATGCGGCTTGCTGTCCAAGCGAAGATGCAAGGGCAGTAGTTTCGAATTTTTTCACCCTGGCACCAGGTTTCAAAAAAGTGCGTTTTCAGGCAGTGCATTTACAGGATTCGTTTGGACGATCACTAAAAAAGATGCAAAACGTTTTTACAGTTTACACTAAAAAGCGTTTCCATGTGGATAGCCCCTAAGAGTACAAAGCCACATGTGTAGCGTCGGGGAGGTAAAACGAGGCGGCCACAGGAGGGCTGGGTCAGCCAGGGCTAGGCCGGCAGAAGGTTTGTTAAAACGCTGGAACTGTTTCCAAGATCTTCCACAGAGGCATATGGGGCCTGTTAGCTTGAGAACTGCTGATGTGGATAGCATCAATCAGTTTCCTGCACTGCCCTGCGGTCTGTGGGACTTGCTGGCTGACTGATTGACTGACTGACAGGCAAGCTGGGCTTCAGAGAATAAACAATTTTGGTCTATGAAACAGTTGATCTTCTAATTGTGAACCCCAATTCTTCGAAATGTGCAAGACATGATGGAATTCATTCTTTGTTCGGACCATGAAATGCTTTTTGTCCATTCATTTGATATTGGCCCTCCACTGTCCACATGGCAATGATGGGAGGAGATTCACAATGTGTTTGGATCATTGTGATTAACACCCACTACCCACACAAACACAAACACAATATACAAAGGCATGTAGTCTGCTCACCACTCTGCACCTCTCAAACAACATAATTGCACCTATACATTGGGATGGAGGTAAAGAAATTTCATCATGTGCTATTATGACTGCCCCAGCTGTTATGAATTCAGAAAAATGTGACTCTCTGAAAAGATAATTCATTAATCATTGTTGTACAACCTACGCTTTTTCCATGTTACTCACCTTTTGTGGAAAACACACTTCACGTATTTGAACCAAAATAACAAGAAATGACTATGCAATGACTATGCACTGGTCATTGCACTGTTAAACATATAGCCCAAAGTCAAGAATATCAACATGACATCCTGGAATCCAGAAACCATGTTCCGTCCTCACTACTACATCATATCCGTGAGCTGATTTTAGTATCAAACAACCTGCTGTTATCGTGACATCACAGAGGTGTTTCCCTATAATCATTGGGGTTCCACTGTTCCATTTTCTCGAATGAATCCTGTTATTTCAACCACTCAAACAAACCGTATGCTCTGAGCCAGCACTCTGTGAATGACAGAGAGCGAGACAAAGAGAGTCAAGGGGGCTGGTTAAGTGCACTGAGTGAGCGGCAGTAATCACAGCTCTGGTAAAAGCACTCCTTTGCTCTGTATAGTGTTCCTCAGAATGGCCCTGCGCTCTGTCTGTCTGACTCTCTCGCTCTCTCTCCCACCCTCTCTTCCTCTATTTTCTCTCTCTGTCTGATAATAGCTCTAGATTGAGTAATTGTGTGTTTGAGTGGGGCTACACTGCAGGGGTAGAACCTGCAATCAGATACCGAGAACATGTTTCTCTCTCTCGCTGTCTGTCTCTCCATTCATACCATGCCTCAGCAGTCTGGCCTCTCCACACCCGGCCCTCCCTCCAGCCATGCGGTTCCTGCAGGCGTTCCTCAACCATCACTCCTCCACTTTTTTTGTTTCCTCAACATACACGCAGTCTCCTCTACACAGCTAGTGAGGGCTGGGGTCAACAGCTGTGAGCCGTGCTGTAATTGATGTCATCATTTCAATTTGAGCTGATTACAGTTCAGAGCTGCTTATCGTGTGACCCGGGGTGGAATAACACACTGTAGGGCCCAGTGAGCTGCCACGCCTGACCAAGCTAAACTGCCGGGCTGGATAGATGAATGGATGGGTTGGCTCAGCCCAGGGCTGCCTTTTCTATTGACTCCTACTACGGAGGTAATGACTGAGCCTATTTCAGGGGCAGGGCTGGTGCGAGTATCTGTGTTGCTGCCATTTAGTGTAGTGCTGTGCTATTATTGTGAATGGCCTGCCCCTCTGTCAACACACTCACACATGACAAAGAGCTCTGCTGGCACAGAACTGGGCGTATGCAGTGTGTACGTTTAGTGTCTTTGTAATGTTAAGTAACTTTTAAACCTTATTAATTGTAGTGATATAACAATCACAACATCATTCAATTAAATTTGTAATGTTACCCTGAAAGACAATTTGTATAGAATTTGCAAAGAACGTTCCATCTCCAAGCACCCGCCACAGAAAAGACATAAATAAAACACCTGTCAATGCTGGGAAAAACTGGCGTTTCTCCTTGCTGTTCATGTTGAATCTTTTCAATGAAAGCACCAAATTAACACTGCTACCTTCCAGCATTCCTACTGTGCACTAACAACACACACCAACAGACTGAAGAACACAGCCATGCATAAATATGGCATATCAGAATATACAAAGGGCAACACCTGCACAGGATCTGGGCTAATTATCTGCCAGCTAATGATGATACACATACTATGCAAACAGCAGGCATAAAACAAATATCCTTGACTAACACCCAGATCCACCTTCTTGGTTCTTAACTTTTTACTGCATAGCCAGTGGGCAATACCCTTAACCCTCAACACCACTTGTCTGAGCAACACTTGGGAGCAGAGCTGCTGCTAAAAACAGACAAAGACTGATCACTAAAGGAACACTGTCTCTTTCTTTTGAATCTGTGGGTGTTGGGGAGCAAAAAGCTGTCTGCCACATTCTTTTTCTCATTTTCCTGACTATCTTTTAATACCATCATTAGGAAAGCTCTACTGCTTGCTGCTACCGCTGCTGGCCAAGAAACACGAGACAGAGAGAGTGAAAGAAGGTAGAGAGCGAAAGGAGCGAGGGGTGGAGAAATGTGTGGACAGGTTTTTGTCATGCAGCGAGGTAAATTTGGATCAGGGGAACTTTGCTTTTGGCTGCTGTCTGTCCCTGCTGTGTGTCAGAGCATCTGACCATACAGTAGGTGTGGCGAGTGCTGGAGCACATGATTCCCACTTCAGCAAGGGTGTGTAGTGTGCATGCACATATGAAAGTGTACAATGAACAACCTGTGTGCTGTCATCCAAGTGTGCACCCACCTGAATTTTATGAATAAACCCCTTCCTCTGTTACAAACTCTGAGTCATGAAGATCACTTGTCACCCATCTGGATCGCATTTCAGCTGGAAATAAAGCTGGATCTCATTTCTGGCTTTTCCCCCGTGCACGCCTATCAGCTACACAGACCTGTGTGACCTGCTGTTCCCACGGTAACCTGAAGCTGCCCTAGAATTTGTCAGAAGTTGCTGATTATGAGGGTGCTGTGGCCCATCTGGAAAACAGGCACCTCACATTAGAGATAGATATCTGGATATGCAGCACTGTATGTGTTTATGGTTTGAAGGTTAAGCAGATGTTGGTGGAAGATGATGATACTTACAACTTTTTGAAATTATTTTATTCTATTACCTTCTGTCTAGTCGCGTTTTTGTTAAAAAATGTAAAGATGTCTGAAAAAATATACAATAATATGAATCAAAGATAAATTGGCCTATTTGTGAAAAAATATTAACACACTGAAGATAAGATTACTATTGATAAGGTAGCCACTATGATAGCAGTTAAGTTTAAGAATTAAGGGGTCCCTTAAAATGGGCCTAAAAAACGTTGAAGACCACCGGTCTAGTCTATATCAACGATGTTTCATTTACGGGATAGTTCCAGTGCCACTGGAAAATCAGCCGGATGTCCCTCCCCTTCTGCTTTCTTTGTGTTGGCATTCTAAGCTCTGGTCGATTTATGAGGACTATGGTTAACAACTCCTCAGATCTCTCCAGGGTAAATCCAGACCGCTAGCTAGACTATCTGTCCAATCTGAGTTTTCCGTTGCAAGACTAAAACAACGTACACATGTTCCACCCAAACAAGTTCCTTCCTGAGGCTATTTTGCAGCGGCACCGTTGCTCCATCTGGCTCTTAGCGACACCCAAGACGATTGTGATTTGTTTATAGAAATGCCAATAAACCAGAGCACATTTTTATCTTACCAAGGAATGTTATGCAGACTAGCCAGACCCTACTCCGCAGCGCTGTGGAGGTAGGTCTGTCAATGCGAGACTACCTTCTTTTCCATTTACATTATTGCATTTTTCTGAAGATGGTCTATTGAAGATTCTTTTCTTTCTTACTTTCTTTCTTTCTTGGTTTTAACTTTTGCTGGGTCACATTGGTGCATGCTGAGCATTCAGAGTTTAGAAATGGTCACATAATAATACTAATCACTCTCAACAGAATCTCTGTGTGCTTGTGGCAACATAAATGATAAAACCACTTCAGCAATTAAATCATGACTGAGAACTTGCTCTGACTATGCTCTAGTAAACAGTGCTCATAAACAGCAGAAGTACCAACTTTCATAAAAACTAAGAGGCTCTGATTTATTTAATGAAAATTAATGAACTTCCAAAGTGAAAGTCATTGCATTCATGGCATCAGACATTGTACGCACCCTGCGTACAGTGTTAGAGTCCCTAATAGCATGTCACAATGACAGAATTATCTAGCATGGAGAAATATAATAGCCATAACTCCCATCACTATATCTCTCTGTCTCTTCTAGAAAAATGAAAAGCCACTCTGCTGACACTCAACATTCCACATAAGTCCTACGTACGCCACACACACACACACACACACACACCTCATACTGTACAGTGTGCTTCCGCCCCTCAACCATCCAGAGAACTTACCAGCTGATCATAGCTTCTGTTCACAGAAATCCAATTCCCTCCAAAGGTCATTAGTCAATTCAAAAGTTTTCTTTGCCCTCTTCATCTTCCCTCCTTTGCCTCTTTATTATTATTTTCTTGTATTTTGGTTTGAACCCTATCTGCCCCTGTCTTGGCTCTCTCCCTCCTTCCCCTCATCACACACCTTGGATCATAGCCAGCAAGAGGTTCTTGGCTGTAAAAGGCAACGCAGGGCAGAAAAGGCTCTAACCAGGTGGTTGGGTCACTGAGAAAGTGGGCACAGCAGGGCGGAGCTGGTTCCGCTGAGTATAAAAAAAGCAGATGCGGGCAGATCTTCAGCAGAACTTGACAGAGCTTGGCTATATTTCTTGTGGGGATGCACCAAATCCAGCTTTT